>JAKSZP010015772.1:0-379799 GCA_022478985.1 Massospora cicadina
TTGGTAGTCCTACTGACTTTTAAGAATTTCTGATCTAATTTATATGGGAAACACTTCACCATAATCATTGATCATGCCTTCTTGCGATAGCTACAAGCAATTGAAGGACCTTAATGGAAGATTAGCCCAATGTGTGTTAAAACTTTAAAACTATGAATTTTCTATTATCCGCCGACCAGGGCCATAGACCAAGATGTGGATTGTCTATATCAGATTCCCATACTAACTATAACTGAACCTGAAGAGGGCTGACTCTAAGACCGCCTAGCACAATTACATTTATGGGAGGAAAAATCCCTGACCCTTCAGAAAGAGTTAGCAAAGGAATCAAAAAAGTTTTAATTCAAGAACGACTATTGTGTAAACTTGTGCCCAAAAAGTGGGTGCCCTATGTATGACCTTCAGCTCAAACTTATGTCATATTGAAGGAACATCAGCAAGTTGGCCATGAGGGAATTCAGAAAACCTAAGGGTGGCTTAAAAATCAATGTTATGGGAAGGAATGCTTGTTTCAATCCAGGATGTACTAGAGTCCTGCCTGTTGTGCAAAAGTCAGGCTGAACCTAATTCCTGATCTCAACATCCTGTGGTTCCACCCTGTGAACCATTCCATACCATTAGCATTGATGTTGCGGGATCTCTCCCTTGAGCCTCTAATGGTCAATGGTTCCTCCTTCTAGCTGTGAACCATTTATCTAAGTGGATTGAAACGGTATCTCTACCCTCAGCTTTGGCAAAGGCTGCAGCCACATTTTTGTATAATCAAATTACCACCCAACATGGGTGCTTTAACATCATTCTTTCTGATAACAGGCAAAACTTATTATTGACGCTGGTGAAAGATTTAGCCGAACTGATGAGAACCACATAGGTATTCTCCAACCCCTACCATCCTGCAACCAATTGAATGGTAAACGGGAAATTGGTACCCTAACTGCAACCCACAGAAAATGGCTATGACTGACCCCCTTCACTGGCCCCAATATTTGCCTAGTGCAATTCTGGCCTATAGGATTATATATCATTGAATAACTGAAGATGTCACCAATTCTAAGCGTTGTACGGCAGAAATCCTAATATGCTTTCTAAAGTACATGCTATGCTTGACAAAGCTTCCTCAAATCCCCTGAAGTCACTATGCAAAGTGTTGCCAATGTAATGATCCAACTATAGGCCCTGGCTTCTGAAAACCTATCTGCTACAGCTAGTAGATAAACTAATTAATTTAAATAAAAATATGACCCACTGAACACCTTCCAATCTGGTGACCTAGTCCTTTTCTACCACCACCATCCTGGAGGCCATGACAACAAATTGGGTACCAACTGGTTGGGGCCTTACAAAGTCATTTATAAGCGGGGCAATGTTCACTAAATAGTAAAGTTCCCTCATGTTACAGTAGTAAACCGCGTCCTTAAACGCTTTCTCCGCCTATTTCCCCCCTACGCCATGATCTAGAGGGGGTGTTGCTGTAATTACTACTTAAATCAAAGATTCAGATAAGTTAAATGATGGGAATCAAACCAAGCCATCAAAAAAGATGAAACCAGAATTGTGGTTAATCAGTGACGAATTTTGAACCCTATTAATATTGGGGACAATCCCTGCTTAATTTGGTCAAATATTAAGCATCCAAAACATCCTAATCTCAGGGTTCAAACCCAAACTATACGTCGAGAAATTCCTATCTGACCAAGTTACTAAGCCTGATGCAAAAACCCCAATTTGTAACCAGAATAGAGGTTATCTTGGACCAATTGAAAATTGGATCAGGTAACCTCCCTGATCTCCCTTATATTCTTGATTTTAAACAAATAAACTTTACTCTCTTCTTTTGGCAGTTTTAAGTAGAAAATTGGCCAATCTTATCAGGAATTACCTCTCCAGACAAAGCATTTGGAATAAAGACTTTTTGACCAAGAGAAGCAAAAAGGTATAATCTGACACCCAGGAGCTTCAGGTCCCCTGGCCTCAATAAATTTGTGATATATGTTATCACACCTATAGTCCTGACAGGCAGAAAATCATAATTTTTCTTAGGAGCATAGGTTGGCAAACGCTACTCTACCTGTCAGGCTGGTCTGGTAATCCTGTAAGAATGCAATGCGATCTGTAACGTTGGTTAATATGTGGTGAATTATTACCAAAGTGGAGTACTTACCTGCCTCCAGTATACTCCAAGGTGGCGCACTGGACCAGCAGTAGGTCTGGACAAAAAGGGAGCATGAGATGGGTTAATTGGGGTGACCACCTGGGTAAGCTGAGAAGAGTCTGAGCAGCTGGATCACTCTGATTGAGGGATGCCAGAGACCAGCAGGTTCAGTATCTACCAAGAAGAATGATTTTGGTTTTGGATGCGTTGAGGGCAGCGTTACTGACCCTGGAGTACCCCCAAATAATGGGCTCCAATGTGAGTGCATTATGGGTGCTAGACACCCCAACCACGCAAATTTCAGGAAAGCAAGCATCCTAACTGGTGCTTGGCCATTCACATGAACATCATAAAGCATGAATTAACACTGCAGATAAGCAGGTCAAGGCTGAAGTTGTAAAAAAGTGGGCTCAAATGGTCCTCTTGACGGAGACCGCTTTGAGGGCTAACTAATTTAGTGAGAAAACCCGGCCCTGCACAGCCATCGTGGCCAATTTGGTGAGCAACATTGCCCAACTGATGAACTATGGGGGGAGATGGAACCGGTGGAGGCAGGCCCTAAGGTATTACCAGTTGACCCTATCATAAGCTTTTTGTTGGTCCAAGAACGCAAGCGCCCAGTAGCTGGATATTTGCAGACATTGGCAACAGTGTGAATATTGTCTCAGATCGGCCTCTTGGGGATAAAGATAATTTTCTCAGTGTGGATTACCTCAGAGGCAACTTCCCCTAAGCGGTTAGCCATTATTATAGTTAATAACTTAGTATTGGTGTTAGTGAGGGAAATAGGGCGCCAGTTTGCCAAGTCTAGATTATACCCCTTCTTAAACAATGTTACCATGTAGGCCTCAGGCCCCCAGGAAGGAGGCGTGTCTCTAGAAGACATTTGTTCACTTAGGATAGCAATAGGGGGTAAATAATTAAAGTATTTTTTTGCAGAACTCATAGGGAATTCCGTCTGGACCTGGGTTCTTCTTATGCAGTGCATTATGTACAGCTTACCTGAGTTCATTGCGTGTTATTAGATTCATGAGCTCCAGATATCAGGAAATGCTGCGGATGTGTGCGCCAGCAAGTAAACATCAATTTTGGTAGGATCAACTGGGTCAGCTCTGTATAACTTAGTGTAATAATTTCGACCTTCAGTAGATACTTTAGGTGGTGTTTCTGCGATGGAATTTTCCAGGCGCCTCACCTGTGTGCATGCCAATTTTTTGGCATGGGGCTGAAAATCAGCGTAAAAGTAGGCAAAGCACTTTTCACATGTGGTGATATTCTTTACCTTGTACTGGACACAAACTCGGTGTTTGTGTTGGCTTATTAGCACGTTATTATGGACAGATATTTCAGCCCATTTATGACTTAAAGCAGGGCTGTACCCTGACCTGGGGACATTTTTTTTACAGGCGGTACACCTCCGCCAAAGTGCATATAATGACTGCCAAGGCAGCCCAAAAGCGCCGCAACAAGATGTGGTACACTTGGAAGGTGTTTCTGCTTTGAAGGTTGACCAGTCCAACATGAGACAAGCACACAAAGGAGTTGCAAACTCCTGTGTCAAAGTGATGGTGATCATCCAACTTGAAAATGTGGGTGACTGTTGGATTTTAGGGTTTTTACAGCTCTCTAGAGCTTTTGGAGCCTAAATTTCATCAATTAATTGCAGAAGAAGCTACACTCTCTACTGCTGTTTTAAATAATTTTTATGGGGTTTTCAACCACTTGATATTAGAAAGGGGAACATTAGATAACAGTGATAAGTTGGTAGTTACATGGATTTTTTATTAAAGTGACGTGGGATAAGAAAAGCAAACCCTCTTCGTATCTCAATGTTTAGTAATTAAAATGACTTGGTGCTTGAACTGCAATAGGCATCAATTCCATTATTGGCTTCAAGACTAAATAGTCATATGGTCGTTTGACCTATCATAGCTCTTAAATCTTAGCTCTATTTAGTGGAACGGTTGATGGAGAGTCAAGAGTAGATATAACATGTCCATGAGGCAAAGATTTTATATATTTGAGAGAATCACCTTGAGATATAATAAAATTTCTGAGAACTCTTTAAGGCTATAAAAGGGGATGTTTGTGGCGTAGGTGCATTAAGTAAATTAGGTATGGGCCGGGGATGAACCTCTGATGGACTCCCCTGATTTCGCCACATAGTTGGTGCAATTTGCTTACCTGAACTCGTACTTACTGCCAAAAAGTATTCGTAAAAATGATACCCCCATTTAAGGGGCTTTACTGAGAATCGGCTAGGGTCTTTTGGCCAATTTTATCCAACTTAAAATTATAAACATTAGCATTATAAGATTGGACAGATAATCGTCCAACAAGCACCAAATTAGAGTTGGTGCGGGGGTAAACTACCCCATCATTTGTACTATTTTGCACCCGTAACATTCTTTTCCCTTAAGCAGACAGGCAATTGTCTGTAATTATCTCCTTCAAGAATGTTGGGGGAAGAATAGGGGTGTAATAATCGTCCATGCACTCTGCATATGGTAATACATGTAGCCAAAGATTTTATTAAATACTCATCACCTCTCTTGTAAGTGACAGTGAAGGGACCCTTCCAAATAGATCCAAGCTTGCCACTTCTGGGAGTGATGCGGTTATGGTAGTACAGGACCAGGTCAGACACAATGAATGAAGGTAGGGGACTCCAAAATTTCTTGGCAGCTTGTCCCTCTTTCATAACCCTTTTTAGCTAAGTTCGTCATATCCTCAGATTGAAGCTGAATGATACATTAATCCAATCACCTCATGGCTTTCTCAGGTTCCTCAACTTTAAATGAGAAAACATATTTAGCTAAAAATGGTGGGTATCCCTGGTTCCCATCCATACAGAACATGGAATGGGACATTTTCAGGATTGGGTGATAACTAATTTGGTTTGGTATAAGAGCACTGGGTAGAAATTGATACCAGTGAAATGGATCAGAAAATGACATTTTACACAGGATAGAAACCAAGGTTCCATTGGCTCTCTCCAAAGTCCCATTGATAGAGGGATTATATGGAGCTGAGAAGAGTTGTTGGGCTCCCATGGTCGTGGACAGGATCTTGACTACTCTGGAGGTAAAGTTCTTACCATTGTCACATAGTAGTACTTGGAAATAAACATGGATAGTGAAGTAATTTTGATATAGGAACGTTGAGGTGGCCTTGGCCGTCTGAGCAGGAGAGCCACGACTTCAACCAACTTAGAAAAGTGGTCAGGGCAAACTAGGATAAATTGTTTCCACCGGTAGTCTATGGGAGGGAACCTACTACATCATGGCTGATGGTGTAAAACGTTTTTGAGGGTAGTTGGTTAATATTAATCTAGTCTTGAAATTTGATTTCTTCTTACACGTGTGGCAGGAATCCAAAAGTTCAACAATAGTTTCCATGGTTTCTTCCCAATAGTACTGCTCCCTAATCCACTCATAGGTTTTCTTAACTCTCTCATGACCTAGGGTAGAGTGAGCTTCCAGGATAGCAGGTACGCGTTATGAGGGCCGTAGATAAGGCAACCACTTTGCCCCACCTGCTTATACAATTTCCCGCTCTCCACTTTTGTGTTTTAATAGTGCCGGGCTAAAATTTTCTGGACCAGTTTATCCTCATCATCCCATTCATCTGTGGTCATTAAGAGGTCATATAACCTCTCCGCCTCACTATTATCTAAATGCATATAGGCAGCTGAGTTAACCTATCAACCTTCATGTGGTGGGTTCCCATAAGATGTTTAACCTTCATGAATAATGCTGGATCTTTAGAGCTCAGCGCACTAACCGCCCAGTAGGATCTTTCATTTTCTGTAACCATTTCTAGAAAACGTGGTCAGTAACCACAGTGAAGATAGTGCTATACAAGAAAGGACGGAGATTTCTTACAGCTAACAAAACAGCAAGGCACTCCTTCTCTGTGTCACTGTAGTTGCGTTCCGCCTTTGACAGCCTCTTACTGAAATAGGATACAGGATGATCTACATTGTTTTCATTAATTGGGCTAAGATGGCCCCAACGGCATAGTCTGAGGTGTTGGTAAACAAGATAAAAGATTTATTATAATCTGGGTACCTTAGGATAGTACTTTGTTGCAGCAGTTGTTTCAAAGTTTCAAAGGAAGTCTTTTGTTCAGCCCTAATGAAAAGGATGTTATTCGTTAATAGGTGGACATGGGGCTCTCTGAGCTGAGCGTACTTTGGGATGAACTGATGGTAATATATCATCATGCTAAAAGTACCTTAATATCCCTAGATTCTTAAAGTAGGCGTTTTTGATATGGCTTCAACCTTGTCCTGCAAGGGTTGGATTTCTTTTTGTGAAATGGCATGTCTAAGGAAATTTAGCCTCCTCTGGAAAAAATTAAAAAATTGGAGGATTTTAATTTAATGTTAGATTCAGCTAAGTTTTGAAACACTTCCTTTAGGTGAGTCAGATGTTCGTTAAAGGTCTTTTAAAACACCATGATGTCTTAGAGATAGACTAGGATGCAACATAACTTCAAGACCTGAAAAATATGGTTCAAGGCTCACTGGAAAGTTGCGGGTGCATTGTAAACACTTAAGGAAGTCAGGTGGGAAGGAAAAGACCTTCACTGAAAATGAGAGCACATTTCTCCTGGTCTTGGGGAGAAAGGTCCATTTGCCCTTAGCTGCTATCCTAGTCCAGGGCGGAGAAGAAGTTAGAGCCAGAGAGTTGGGCCAAGGGGTCATCAATGCAGGGATAGGATAGCTATTCTTTTTTTGAGGTTACTTAGTTTGAGGTAGTCTATGCCTATCTGATGACCTCCACTTTTCTTTTTGATATGCAAGAGGGGGGAAGACCAAGGGCTTTGCGAGGGTGCCAGTAGCCCAGCGTCCAGTAACTGCTTGATCTCAGTCCTCATTTGCTGCTCTTCTACCTTTGACTTGCAATATGGTTTTGACCAAATGAGATGCGCATCGCCCACATCAATGGAGTGGCTCCAGTACTTCATATGACCAACGTCGTTATCCAACTTAGAGAATATGTCACTATATCCTTCCAATGAAGTATGGATCTTTTCCCGCTCATCTGGTGCCAGCTCATCCGAAATATGAACATTGGATAAGGTTCATAACAGGTTATCCGTTGGCAAGCCCAAATGCGTCATAGAGCCAATGAAGTGGATATATTTAATTTCCTCCGCGGGGACCAATAAGCCACTTCAAATCTCCTGTAGGTTTCTTACAACGATGTTTTTGCCGGTGAGGTTCCCCAACAGTATAGTAATAGGCGTCTGGTAGGCTGGGTCTACTATCCCAGGCAATACCAGAGGCTCCAAGGGGCTAACGCCCCAAGACTTTCAAAGTGCAACAAGCGGTGGTGGTAATTTGTGACGTGATCTTTGTGTCAACCACTCGTTGTTCACCAGGTTTACTTAAGACCTCATCTGAAGCATAGAAAGGGATACGATCCCTAGCATCCACTAAATTGGGAAATTTTTTGTATTTCTCCCAAAGATGGTATAATGTAAAGGAAAAGCGGAAAAGGAGTATTTAACCAGGAAAAAGTATTCATTCTTGCTGGTATATTTATTGGATAAGACTAAAGGGACTTTGTAACTGAGTAATGAGAGAAAACCTTGCTTAATGTTGATTATTCACTCATACTCAATCATAAACTGGGTACCTATGAGCATATCATAGGTGTTGTTGTCCAAGGCCACCGCTGGGGCTGATAAAGATGATCTGCAAGTTTTAATGGGAAGGGACGAATATGCCTTAATGACATGGGTGTTGTTTGGACCTGCAGTTCCAAACTCTAGATTATACTTCAAGTCAGGCGCCATCGTTATCTTTTTTATCAGCTTGGAGGAGATTTTGTTAACTGGGGATTGAGTAACCAGGATGACCATCACCTGTACTTTTGAATGACCACTTCCACCTTGGTGAGGGTTCCTTTAAAGTTAGGGGACAGAGCCAAGACGTCCTTGGGCTGGAAGGTGGAAGTTAGTCTGCTAGCGGTTTCAGGGTTTTTTTCCAGGATAAATTTCATGGTATGGATCTGCTGGAGAGGTTGGATCAAGCCAGCCAAGAACTGATCGGCATCACTGGTAGTGTCAATACCTTTTGGACACCCTAGAACTCAGCTGAAGTACGTGTCCTTAAATATGGTGTTCCCATCTACTACTCTAACGATCAAACTATCAGGAACTTCCACTTCAGCAAGTAATCCTAGTACGTAGTAAACAACATCCTCATAACCCCTTCAGCCTCGTCCTCAGGGGTATTTTCAACAGTTGGTAATGAAGCAATAGAGGTAGTGGAGTCAGGCACATGAGGTTGTGTAGCTATCCTCTATTTATATGTTTTTCCAGCAAGCCCTTCCTTGTTGCAGGGGTTACTCTTAGGGTGCACGACTACCAGCTTGGCTGGAGGTTGAAGGCACTGCGGCTTTGATGATATGGGGTGGAAGCACAGTGTTAGCTGCTTTAAAGGTCTCAGATCTATGGGAAGATGTGATATCTGCATTGAGTCTCACTGAAGGAACAGGTTTTACAGGGTGATAGGCATAGGGGGTCCCAGGGAAGTCGTTGGTTCTACTTTCCGCTGCCCTAGAGGCAAGAATACTCCTTAATGGTTAGAACGTGGGTTTTACCACAACTTTGTTTGTGGTCATACAGGTATGAAGATCAGCAACATCTAAAAAGCCTCTTTTAAGTCGCGGACATTTTTTAAGTTGGCTTCATTAATATGATATGCATATCTAGAGAATATTGAGAAGCTAACCCAGTTAGCAGTGATGGCATCATCCAGGTTTAGCATGTTAGACGCAACAAAAGTTAGGCAGCAAGGTAAAATTGCTCAGCAAAGGCAGTGATCCGTTCGCCCCCCTACATACTAAAGCGCTAAAGGCCTACTTTTCCCTGGTTAGACTCTGCTTGAAGCCAAAATCAGCTACTAGATTTTTCTTAACCTCGGCCCAGGTGCGCAGAGTGTCCATATGAGGGACCATTATTTCTTGGGCTAGGAGATTTAACTTAGGAGGCTGTGATTGACCTTCTGATGATCAGTCACCCCTTCCATGGCTGCTTCATAGACGTATAAGAATGAAGGAATGCTACCCTCGCCAGTAGTGATTTTGTCGTTTAAGGAAAATTTAAAAGGGCGCTGGTTGAGCTTTTTAAGTAGATATATAGCGCTGGCTAACTGTTGTTCAAGAACAACTAGTCAGGGTTACGAGGCAACGTGGAGGTTGTATGGATTAATTATCCCAACACCCTCCATTTTGATAAAGTGTTTTGTGGTGTATTACCCCATGTAGTGAGCACCATTTGTTGGTTTTTAGGGCTTTTACTGCTCTCTGGAGCGTTTGGCACCTAAAATCCAACAATTTATCGCAGGAGTTATTACACTCTCACCTGCTGATTTAAATATTCTATAGATGGTTTTTGACTACTTGATATTAAAAAGAGAAAATTTAGATAACAATGATAAGTTTGTAGAATATGTATTTTTATTAAAGTGACATGAGGGATAAGAAAAGTGAACCCTCCTTCAATCTACCTGCTTAGTTATTTAAAATGACTCAGGGCTTAAACTGCGATAGGCATAAATTTCATTATTAGCTTTAAGCCTAAAAATTTTATGGGCGTTAGACCTATTAGAGCTCTTAAATCTCAGCTTTTTTTAATGGAATGGCTGATGAGGGTCAAGTTTAGGTATAACATGTCCATGAGGCAAAGATTTTATATATTTGAGCCAACCACCTTAAGGGGAATAGTTGCACCTTGTGAGACCCCATCCAAGGCTACAAAAGGGGGTGTTCCCAGCATAGGTGCTTGAATTAAATTAGAAGTGGTCTAGGATGAACCTCTGATGGACTCCCTGATTTCGCTGCATAATTGGTGCAATTTGCTTACCAGAACTCATACTATTTGCCCAAGAAGTATTCTAAAAAGTGTTACCCCAATTCGAGGGGTTCCACTGGGAATTGACAGGGTCTTTTGGCCAATTTTATCCGTGTTAAAATTTGAAACATTGGCATTATAAGCTTGGACATGTATTTGTCCAACATGCACCAAATTAGATTTGGTGCGGGGGTGAACACCCCATCATCAGGACTATTTGCACCTAAAACATTTTTCCCTTAAGAGGACAGGAAATTGTCCAACAATGATGTTATATTGGCAGTGTGAAGTTTACTCCATCTAGGCGCCTGTGGTGCCAGGTTAACAGAGTAAATGACACCAAGACCATCCTGTGGTCAGAGAAATCTATTTTTTGTTGTAGTGAAAAGAGAGATCTGAGGTGTGAAAGTTCATTGGTGCAAGAACGAAATCTATGTGGGATATAAACATCAGCTGTCCGTTGTGCAATTGGGGATGTAAATGTTGGGTAGTAATTGCGCTTGATTGGTGAGGATATCAAAGAGGCTAAAGGAGACTTTCATAACTTGAGTTCGATGTGCCCCATGGTGGGGCAGGTGTGGAAGGCCAGCGGTCAGTGGTTGCGGTTGTCTTAACAGTTCAGATCGCCAACCACAATGGAATTGGAGGGGAGGGGAAGAGGAGCCACGGTCAAGAAGGATTTCATTAGCAAACTCACACACAGGCCAGGGCAAACATATTAACTATTTTGTACACTTCGGCGTCCCATGGGTAGGACATAACTAGCACACGACTGTCAAGAAAGGTTATTTTTTCTAAAAATTAGAATTATATTTAGTGCGTATAAGCACCCCACAGTGCGGAAAAAAGGATTGGGAAGGGAGGAGCATATTTGCCCATGTATCCTCAGCACTTTGTGGAAAATGGGTTTCCTGATTTTCCAGGGTGTCCATAGGTAAGTTATTTTTATGAATCTCAGATTTTTAGCCTGAGATGGAGTAGCCTTGAGTCCGGCTATGTTCAGCGTCAATATTGTGAAGGATACCCCTATCAAGCCTTAGGATTGAAAGGAGGCCCCTCAGTCTCTATCACTTCATGCTGCCGTTTTATCTCAGCCTCTATTTTTTGTATGCGAGTATTCAAGGAGGGAGTATCACCAGGCATATAGGTATCATCTTTTTGAGGACGGCTTTAGCTGTGATTTTGGTTTCTTGTTTGAAATTACTTGTTCTTAGCAATTTTTTGAGTTACTGAGGATTTGAGGTGCACTGTCAAGGTTATCCAATGATTCTTCCCCAAAAAACTCGCCTAATTCTGGGTTGGAAAATCCACTTGCATTTGGTGTGCAGGATTCCTGCAAGTTTTTACCAAGCACATTATTTGGGTATGATGGCTGGGTTACCCAATCCGATTGGGTGAGAAATTTGGATTTACATCTAAGTGGAAAATACAACTTGGTCAGCCTGAGTCTGGGAGGGGGATGGCGGAGGCCGCTGTGGCTGCTGCCTTAGCTTGCGCTCAGCGTTGCTGTTTGCCTTTTTTGCATCCTTGTGGAAACACATGTTTTAACTGGATTAACACCCCTGGCCGCCACATGGGAATGCGACATTAGAGTCAGATGTGGGATCACAGTGGCCAGTACCCATTGCTTATTAGTAAGTTTTATTTTATTCCCTCTCTGGTGGGGCAAGTGTGTAACTTGCGGCCAAATGCTCAACAATGAGTGCATATGGGTGGTGTGCTGTCAACTGTAACATGGAAGAGCTGAGTTTGTTGCCCATTAAAGGTGAGAGTAGCGGTGTGTGGAATCTGAGTCAAATCTTAAGCTGCCCCTGATAATGGGGTGATCACCAAGATAGCCTTACCCATTCTAAGTTCAGGCATAATCATGAATTTTTTACACTTCAAAAGAGCAAATTTCCCTGTAGTTTTGAAGTCCTGCTTTAAGATGGCTCTTGAGAACTTCACATTTAATTGTCATGGGAAAAAATCAAAGGTGACAAAGACTTGGTTTGATTTCTTCTAGTGCATGAGCTTGGTTTTGACCACATGTTGACCATCTGGGAGATTGACTACCATGCACATTTGTGCAGCAGCGTCCACTTCTTGCATTGTCTCAAATCCAATGTTCAACCATCTTTGAGTCATTGAGTGAGGTACTACATACACAACTTCCAAGAAGTAGGTACATACATCATCTCAGAACTTCTCCCAAAGAGCTTTTCAATCTATATTCAGGAAAATTTTTGGACCCCAAATTCCACTGACAATAATGGCTGAGAAATGTGGAGTTTTGGCATACTGGTTTCAATTTGCATGCCATTCCTAAATTTCTGCAAAATAATCACAGCAGTTTTTCTATTTTTGTCAGAGCAACCAGTGTCCAGGGCGTTTTCTAACTTTGAGCATATTAATACCAGCCCTGTGCCTTTCACTACGCTTTCCCAACCCTTACCTGGCATTGGATTTGTACTAATCTCCCCATGAAAATTATTAAACTTTAACTTTCTTGAATCAAATTGGTTGTATTTAGTGGTTGCAAAGAGAATGAAAATTTAAAATGTACTTAATTGAATATATTTTTCTCTTTTAGTTAATATAATAGTTATCAAAAATAGTTGAACAAAAAACCCAGAAGTTAAGACCATAAAAGAGACTAACATATAGTTATGTGATTTTTTAATCCAAGGATCAGTATGCTATATCTGAGTCTACAACCAGCAACATAGTATTATGACCAGGATACCTAGAAAAAATTATAATGCATGCCTAACAGATATTTTTAAGGACACTATCATCTGATATAACTGCTTTGTTATTCCCTGTTAGTGTCTTCAGAAATAATAAAAAATATGTAAATAAGACTTTTAAAAACCATATTCTATGGATTTTTTTAATTATGTAGCTTTCTTGAAATAAAAGAAAGCGTGAATAAATTGATTTTATTCTAATTAAATGTATATATACTATGATCTAAACTTACTAGCTTCTCAGTATTTCATCAATTAGGTTTTAAAAATAGCTATTTCAAATTTATTCAATGCGGTCTGACCTTAGGATAATACCTAACCAATTAATGAGAAAAATAGGAAAGTCAAAAATTAGTCAAAAAAGGGCAAATACTGGTTTACCTCCACATGCAGCAATCTGGTGGCCATGAAGTCCATTAAAAATACCTTTTTTACAGCTATCCCAGCTCAAAGATCGGTGAACTTCACCATCACAGTCATAACTATCCTCTACCCAAGTCTATTTACTGATATTGAACTTGGTAGGTAACAAAACTTATTTTAAAATAGTATACATTTACATTGTTTTTGTACTACTGCATGTCTTTGACGTGCTTAACTAATTCAAACTAGTAAAATTTTTATATTGGAAGTAATTTAGTTTGAGGTTTACCACTCCTTTCAGATATTAAAGTATTTGACATGGTGGGAAGAATATCAACAAATTGATTTATATAAGAGATTTAAAGCCTGACGCAAGAGGGTTAAAGAAATACCATTAATTAATTATACAGAAAAATTGATAGTTAGTAAGGCTCAAGTTAATATTAGGAAGAACCACTGGACTGATTCAAGCCAAAAGTATCCCAAGATAAATTCTGCTTAATTAAAATGAAGGATAGTTGAAAAGTTAGGCTACAATTACAATAGGTGGCACCCAAGGCAGTAAATTAAGATATACCCACAAAATTAGTAGGGAAGAATCTACATGATGTTTGACCAAAAGTAATACCTAGTCTCATCTGAATTGGTACATTAAACATACCTTTTTCCCTATCATAAATGTTACAAAGGAATTGTATATCTGGATTCATTGCCTTACTAAGTGCTTCCTACCCTGATTAATCCACCAATATTCAAATCTATCATTTTCGTTATTGGGTGTTACATTATTATATGTAACATATAAACCCCCTATTTTATTTAAAGTTAAAGTTATGCCGTTTTATAAGTATCTTTTTGGCACTTAACTTAATTAAGTACTTTTGCAAAACTTACCATAGGATAAAACTCTAGGATATGGGGCTTAATCATGATTGTCACCTTCCAAATAAATTATATACCTATCATGAATCTTAAACTGCTTCAAGTATTGAATGTTGGACTTCTTGGGTAAAGCACCATTGAGCCACAAAAATGGAAGTCCAAAAACCCTATTTTTAATATTATCTGAAAATATTAAGAAAAATTAGTCTATCAACTATGAAATTATAATCAGATGCACAATTTTTTAGATATGTAGATATTAGTATAGCTACCAGAAACTTTTATACTTGTGATTTTAATTGCAACTTAGAATTTACAGTGAATGTATCTGTAAATTATTTTACTTTCCAGTTTACCAAAAAGTATTGTGACCTTTTATAAGGCACATACTATTTCTAAAATTTCTTTCTCATAAGTCTAATATCCTGTTTAGCAATAAAGATTTTTTAATAATGATCTTGATAGCCATGAGTATTTGTTAGTTAGGTCAATACAACCTCTATGGTAAGTTACTCATCTTAGTAGATACTTTGGTTTTTGTTTGGTTTTAGAGAACTTTAATATTATAAAATAATTTTTGTCATTTATTATTAAAATGATGAGTCTCATTACAAAGTTTTTGGGCATTAACTTTACTTACAAAATATAGAGTATAAATCAACACTATTGAAGTATATAGTAATAAAAAGATCTCGAATTTTAAATCTATAATTGAGTTCACTTTAGAATTTGATTTTGTTAAACTATCAATAAAACCTTTTTTGCTTCAGTGAAAGTCTTTTTATAAGTTACTATAATACCTAGAAACTTTAGATTGAGCATAAAGAGCAAAAAGTTAAGTATTTAGCCTAAAAATGTCTATATCCATCACCCCCCTAATTATTAATCTTAAAATTACTGTTATAAATTAAGTAAGTCAAATAAAATTTCCATGATAGTTACACATCGGCTAAATAGTCCTCTATTTTCACTCATAAATTTCTAAACATATCATGGGCTTTAGTTAATCAAGAGTCATTAATAAAAATTTAGATTTTACCTCATTCGCCTACTACCACCCACCCTATTCCTGCCTCCACTATCCTTGTGAATTAAAATCCTTGGGCTCTATTGGATGAGGTTGACGAAACAGGTGAGATCGTTAGAAAGAACAGATATTGAATCAGGTGAGGAAGCCCCAGATGGAAATGACTAGGAAAAAATTTCACATCATATTTTTACAAACCTATCCCACCCAGACGTTATTCTCCAAAAGCCAGTGCTATCCCCTTCCAGAGTGACCACCAGCTTGCCTTAGCAGCAATGTCCCCCCCATTGTTAACAACTCCATATTGCAGTTGCAAAGTCTGTTGAAAATTTTCATAATGGCCTGACATTAGTTACCTTACCCCCCGTAAATTTCCCTGAAAACGCGCATGATGAAATCAACAAATTAGGTCTTTGCTGCTGATAACTCTAACATTCATGTTTCTGAACTAGCGACATTTCTCCAAACACTGTGATCACCAGACAGAATATTTCTAGTTTTACCCTACTTTCTGATGTCCGTCTTCAGGCTGAATATCATTTGGCGGAATCAATTGAAACTATTGTTGAGGCTAAAACGAAGTATCTTAATCCTTCTGTCCTACACCTTGACCCTCACCATGCTGACGCCCCAACGCCCTTGCTCCAAGCCTTAATCTTCTTCTACAACACTGCTACACCTGCTGTAGTTGATGTTTATGAAGATGGGCCACCAAAATCTTCTTTCCCCTCTTCCATGGTGGGTTAGCGGTCCTCCACTTCCTGCCTGGTTGAAGGTTTTATCTTGTTCCAATTATTCCTTTTGTTTTAGTTTTGTTGTTTGCTCTTTATGTATTGGTACTGTTCATCTCCTGGTGACTTACCTTAAATAAAAATCTAGAATTTAAAATTTAGAAAAACTGATATTGTAAATCAGCATTCAAGGAAGTTATCAGTACTGAACTTTTTTTATGCAAAGATGTAACAACTATGGCATAGGCTGATGCTCAAAAGACTGAATTCTTTAAGCATAAAAGATATCTGCTATTATATAACAAGAATACGCACTCTCTTTTGTCAATAGTAAAGAAGAACGCATCTGCTCAGACTAGACTTTTTTCTCTTAGGGTTTATACATGGTAAACTTACAACTTATAGAAAAAATTATAAATTACTTATGAGACGTTTATTATTATTTATTAATAGAAATTCTTAGTTTAAAGTAAAAGGTAGGCGCCTTTTGCATGAGCTTTGCGCTTTTCTAAAATTAGTGTTATTAAAATTGGGTAGAGAGGGGAGCATTAAATCCATTACTATAGAGTAGGGCCTTGAATTTACTAATCAGATGAGTAAATTGATCCTTGTTAGTTTCATCCAAGAAAGTTAGTTCAAAGATAGTATCTTTTTTATTTCTTTAATTAGCATGGGGTAAGTAGAAAGAAATTACAGCTAATGATGTTTCATGATTTGATACTAGTAGCTAAAGTTTCTTTATGCAATTTGCATTTATCATGGTCAGATGCATAGTTACATAAATTTTAAAACTTCTTTTAGGGTTTATAGTATAGCATCAGATTGAATAAAATGCTCTAGAGGCCATTATGTTAATATATCTTCAATGCAATACAAAAAAATGACTCAAAAACTTAGTTAAAACAAAATTTCAAGTGTGCGCTTCCATCATAAACACATATGTTGCAAGCTTTTAACATTGTTCACTTCTAAGAGTAATGTCTAATTATAACCCATTATTTCATTATCTTTTTATGTTTGTATCATATAATTACTTCTATATCAAAGCTTTTCAGAGTTTTTGGTTGTAGATGGCTGTAATTATCTACTACAAAGTAAGTCTATGAAGGCAATCAACCAAAGTCAAGCTCAGAGACTTTTGTGATAGCAAAGTAGAAATTTTCTAAAGAAGAAAAATTAATATTTGAACATAGATTTAATGACAGTATGTCAATGGTGCAGTGCTGATTGAAGCAACAATGAAAGGTCAAACATTTGGATAAAAATTGACATAAATAATAATGAAGATCCTAGTTGTTAGTTACCAAGGATTTCACTTAAACGTTGGGTATCTCTATACCCCAAAAATATTGGAAAGTTTAGAGTAAAAAAGGATCTTATTCTGTTTTTTGATTTTAAATTTTTAAGTTGACATCATAAAAGGACTAAAAATACAGTGAAATCTGGAATAACTTAATAAGACAAATTAGACCAAACTTTATACTAGTATCACATTCCACAAAACTTTGTAAAATTTGCCAAGTGGTTCTCATTACAAGGGGGCCTGAGTTGTCATTAAAGTAAAACTATCCATTATGAATGGAGAATTCTACCCCCATGATGGTCTCAATAATGGATCTGGAATTGTAACTCGTTGGATCAGTATTATGACCAGAAATGCATACAATGCAACCTAGTAAAAGCTTTCAGGGCTACCCATGAATATTTTTTACCAATCATTGATCAATATCATTATTTTTAGCACCAATAATATCAGCAACACTATTCAAAAATTAATGAAGGGTAAATAGTGTTGGAAGTCATTCTTATTGAATTTGTACTACTCTGGTACCCTCTACTATGAGAGTTTTATATATTTCAGCCCATTTACTTATTAAATTATTGGCAACATGATCTAATCAATATCTTAATTTTTTACACCCAGCTTTGCATCACTTATTTCTAAATCATGGGAATACATCATTAATTTACTGATAATTTCCTTATAGCTCAAAAATTTCATGTAGTATAGTTAATTTTTATGAGGTGGCCACTGAATTTGTTTGAGACAGCAGAGAAGCAATACTGGAAAATCATTGACTTATAATGTAATCTTAGGCAAACTACTATGCTGTATGAAGGATTACCAACTTATCTACATAACTAGATCAATCAACGATTATGCTCATATATTAAAATTTTAGTACTAGTGGAACCCAATCCAAGAGAGGGTCCTCAATGCATCTTCAATTGCTGTGTGCCTAACAAAGAGATATTAATATAAAAATCTCTTGACATGGTGCCATAGCATAAGCCTAAGCATCCATATTTTAAGGGTAAGAGGGTTGAATGGGAAATTTCATCAGCCGCTTATTTCTTTAGGTGTTAATCAAAGGCAGACAAAAAGGGGTTAGAGTGTCAGCGGTGTGAGGCAGAAGGAGAAAAAATTAAGGTTCTCCTCATTAAAGTGGACAGTGGTGTGAATTGCATTGACATATTGGGCAAGTTGGTATTTGACAAATGTAATAAGTTTGGGAACACAAGTAAATGATAAATGCGTTAATTAGTTTGAGGTACTTGGGGTCAAAAAGTGAAGATCATGCCATGTTGATGCATGCGTGGCAAGTTGAGTGGTTGACTGGACCTGAATTGTTAGGTAATTAATAGGGGAAATAATAATAGCTTACGCCTAATATACTATGTCTCATATTAAACATATCAATATTTAAGTACTTAAAGTATCATAAGCACATTTGAAACTTTGGAAGTGCGGCCTAGCAGTTTCACTTTAAGATATTCTACTTCTTTTAGTACTAGATGGTCCCAACCTGAGGGGGGGATTCATCGATGTTTATTGAATTACGCCTGGGCTCCTAAGAGCATGAGGCGAGAGAAGGGGAGGGAGGAGGCATCGAGAAAGGGAGGGGGATTTGCGCGCCAGAGCCATGCTGCAGTGACAACTGAGCGGGAGAGGGTTGGCGACATAGTGCAGACCTTCAGGGCCATCTCAAAGTGTACCTAAAAGTGGGTGATCATGTGTGGAAGGGTCCACATCTGCTGGTCAAAGGCAGCATGAAGGAAGGAATTATGGATGGTCCAGATGGCTGTGGCATAGGCGAGGACACAGGGGGGTTGGTGGCAACCAGGCAATGTATGCTCGAACATGAGGTCTTGCACAGGGTGTCCAGACCAGGGCTGAGCATGGAGGAGCGCGCGGGCCTTTGGCCAAAATGCAGCGACACCTTGACAGGTGAAAAAATGATGGAGGTGGGAGTCAATAGGCTCCGCACAGTGGGGGCAGCTTCGGTGCTGGAAGGTAGGGCCAGTCCAGTCCCCTGTCCTGTATGAACAGTGGAGCACCCTCCATAAGGTGTTGGACACCTTTGCTGACAGGATGGGGTGATAGACGTCCTTCCACAATTCCTTAAGGTCGAATCTCACAGAGGGAGGTAGGAGCTCAAGGAGTCTTGGGCGGATGGGAGGACGATCTTGGGGTTGAGGCGAGTTGTGATAACTTGTCCATTGTGCACAATTGCATGGCGACGGGGGCTGAGGCCAGGGCCTTCCCTTCTGTATGGGAAGGCATGGTGGATCCGCGCGCCTACTTGTTTCAGGGCAAGGAGAGCCTGGTTCCAGTAAGGGGATGAGGATGGTTTCAGGCGATGGCCTGGGTGGTTTGTGAGCCACTCCCCTAATGAGGTCAGAGATGCTCTAGGAAGACCCAGAGCTGCTGACACTGACTGGCGTAGGGCGGGCGCCCATTGGGGCATGGGGGTCGCGTCCCAGCAGACAATCGGCCATAGGAACTTCAGGAAGATTGTGGTGGCGTGGGATCGCGTGTCCAGAAGCCTTAGGCCCCCTTCATTGCAGGGTCAGGCAATGGTTGAGAGGGCCATTGGTGGATGGTTTGAGCCCCAGATCCAACAGCGGAGGAGTACATTGAGCCGCGTATAAAAGGCATCTGTTAATGGGCAGACGTGCGCTAGGAACCAGACTTTGGAGAGGAGGAACACATTGGCCATCAGAGCTCGACCCTGGGGGTAATGTGCCACCAGTTCCAGCTGGCAATCCTGGAGTTAACTGCTGCGAGGAGCAAGTCCTCATTGTCTTTTAGCGCAACTCCTTGTTGGTTGGTGAGAACGCCCAGGTGATGGAAGGTAACGCGCATAGGTTCAATACAAAAGGATGGGGGGATGGTGGGGGAGCTGACCTGTACAACTGTTGTCTTGGAGGTGTTGACCATGGCGTTGGACGCCTTGGTGTACCTCTCAATGGTCACAGCAGCGAGGGCAACATCCCCAGGGCAGCCAAATGCAATGGCGGTGTCATCTGCAAATGCCATGGTGCGGGTGGGGGCTTTACCTGGGACCAGAACTTCGTTAGCTTGTCCTGTAAGGAGGCCAAGAGGGGGTCAAGGGTGATGTTAAAAAGGATAGGGCTCAGGGGGTCCCCTTGCCGGAGACCTTGTTCAACTGGTACTGTCACTGTAAACCCATTGGCGCCAGGACTCTGGTGGAGCTGGTCATAGAGCGCTGATATCCAGCGCCTAGCTGCGGGGAGATGAAAGCGGGCCAGGGAAGCATCAATATACTTCCAGGCCACCCGATCATATGCTTTCTCCATATTTAGGAGAGCCACAAAGCCATTCACCTCATGAGAGTTAGCAGTCAAAGTCACGTGAAGGTCATTATAGTTGTCCCATAACGACCTCCCTGGAATAAAACCGTGCTGGGATGGGGAGAGGCGAGGTGACACCCATTTGGTGATGCGGTTGGCCAGAAGCTTCGTGAAGAGCTTGTGGTCTGTGTTGATCAACGCTATGGGGCGCCAGTTTGCCAGGTTCTCACGGTCTGACTTCATGTGAATGAGGGTCGTGGTTGAGCCTCTGGAGTCAGGAAGGACCTCGCCATTTACCAAGAGTGCAGCGAAGAGGTCTCGGAGGGTTCTGGCTATCACCGCAGGTTCCAGAAGGTACACCTCGAAGGGTATTCAGTCTGGGCCTGGGGCTTTAAGCCGTGGGGATTTCAGAAGGGTTTCCATCACCTCTTGGATGGAAATAGGCGCCAGTAGAGCCTCATCAGCCCGTGGGTCAATGGGCGGCTCTGGAGCCCACCACAGGAAGTTTTGGATGTCCGACAGGTCCACCTGGGTGACATGGAAGAGGCTGGAGTAGAAGCGGTGTAGTTCCTGCGTGATTTCCTCCTTATCCGAAGTGGTTGTAGTGCCAATCTTCAGTGCAGTAATATCCTGCGCTGTTGACCGGGCTTTCTGTTTCTGAAAGAAGAAGCGGGTGGGGCGTTCCCATTGAGCATAGTAGCAAGATGTTGTAAAGTTTGCTGCCCGTTCTTCCTGCAGTGTGAGCTCCAAGCGGAGTGCTTTCTGCGCCGCTTCCAAGTCTTCCAACCATCTGAGAGAGGGCGAAGGCTGGCAGTTTCGCTCCAGATGTCTGATTCTGGCTTCCGCCCTTTTGACTCTGGCCTGAGCTGCGGTCATCTGGGCTTTGGCACATTTATAAGCAACGCGGGTGATGCCCTCCTTGGTCACCGCCCATCTAGCCTTGTGGTCAAGCAGGTGGGGTGGGGGGAGGTGAGAGTCTCCCGGATGGTCATAGACAGCTTCTCCCTAGTGAAGGGGTTGTTGAGAAGAGCTGGGGCAACCCTAGGCCAGAACCTACACGATGGTTTAAGCGTGGTGGTGAGGACAACGGTGAGTGGCCTGTGATCACTCAGATGGTTGTCACAAGAGATGGGAGAGGAGACGCGGCCAATTAGCAGGGGGCCAATCAGTGCCATATCTATGCGTGACGCTGACTGTAAAGCTCCTCCATTATACTGGATCCTAGTCATGCAACCTAGGCCAGACGCGGAGGGTGGAAGCGCATCTATAAAGTCACTCAGGCGAAGGAAATCCTGGAGGCGACTTGATCCAGGGAGTTCCTTTGCTGCAGGGGGTAAGAGTCACGGACGCGACTTATGGTTGTGTTGAAATCTCCCAAGAGGACTGTATTCCATGGGAGATTGAGTTGGACGAGCTCTTCCAGAAGCCGGTTTTGCTCCTGTCCTACATTAGGCAAGTAGATTCTTGCATCGAAGAAAGAGAAGTCAGGAGTGGTGGGTTTGGCCAATATGAGGCGGCCACCTAGATATTGTGAAAAAGAATGGGTTTTACCCGGGAATTCAAAACAATAAGGGCGGCATGGTTTGTCCAGAAGGAGTTGCCTCCAAACTTTTCATTCCATGCAGATTGTTAGTAGGGGAGGATATGGGGCTCCTGGACAGCAGCGATGTCAATTTGTGCTGACCTGAAGTTGCAGAGGAGGCGGGCTCTCGCTTAAAGTCCCGCAACCCATTTGCGTTGATGGATTGCAGGGCCAGGGTGCTGCCGTGGGGACTCATAGCTGTTCCCCTCCATGTCCTGGGGGTTGCCAGCGCTTAAACCTGCTGCTGTGAGGCGGCTAGTTTTGAGTCCTTTAGCTTGACTATTAGCTGCAATACGTGAGGAGCGTCGAGGGTTCTGAGGGGAAGGAGAGGGTGGGGGCGGAGGACCCAGTAAGCGAGACTAGGATGCTGCCCCCGCTCCGTTGCAGGGGAAGGACCTGAGGGTGCTCAATGGCGACCTCCGCGGTGTCCCCATTTGATGAGTCTGAGTCCATATTCACTTCCTCCAACACTGCAAAGGAGCCGCGCAAAATGTACTGTGGGGTTGGGGTAAGACTCTTTGAGGTGGCACTTCTATCGCAGGCCGCGGGTTGCCAGTCCATGCTGGTGGGCATAGCTCCATTGGGAGCTGAGGGTTGATGCGATAAATCGCTGGTGGAGGTTGGTGGGGGTGCCGCGGATCCCTGAGTGGTGGCGGCTGACGAGGGGCGCCCTGTGGGAGATGCCTTGCACTTGGTGAGAGAGGGAGTTGACTCTGGGAGATTGGAGGGGGTGCCCACTGGAAGGGGGGCATGAGCGCGAAGGTATCCCATACCAATAGTGGGGTTAGCTGTTTCAGCTGCTAGGCGTAAGGCCTCAGGGGACAGGTCTTGAACAGGAACACATTGTGTGGGTTCTGGAATTGCTGCTGCGGCCACGTGGGATCGTTTTTGTCCTGGTTTAGGCCCCTGGGTGGTGGCAAGAGAGCTTATTTCGAGCTGTGCAGCCACTATACAGGTGTCCAAGGGCGTTACACCATGAACACCGGGAGCGTGCCTGATCAGGGTCGACAAAAAAGATCTCAGGGCATGTTTAACTACCGCCACACAAGGAATAACCTCAATGTTGCGGGATACAGTGGGGGAGGGGATGAACGATGCCCTAGCAGTGTGAGCTCTTCGAGTGGGAGCATAGTAAGAGGGGATGCTAAATTCCACTGAAAGAACAGGCCCAAACTCCATTAAACCATGATGGAGCGCCAGTTTAAGAGACTCAGGATCAACAGTCGCTGGTAGGTTGGAAAAAGTAACCCAGAAATTTTCTTCAGGTGAGAGTGTGTGCGGGAGATGTTAAGAGATCCATGCGGAATAATGACCTGGAGGGTGGCAGCATGGTCAGCAAGGGCAGCTTCAGTGAAGCCCACATCAATGTAGTGGCCCTCCACTGATTCATGGATGGTGGTGTTAATTGAGAATGTCTCCGCGATCGCTGCAAAGTATGAGAAGTAATCCTCCGTATAGAATTCAACAGGGTTATGCCCATAATAAAGGCGAATTGCGTGGGAGAGGGTTGAGCGAGGTAGAGCTTTTTGCGCTCTAATTTCGGCCCATTTCTTCTTAATGTCAGCAATAAACGCCACTTCACAGGGATCAGCTTTGGGTAGCGTTGGTGCCAGAGGTGTTTGCCATGCCCCAGTGGCTCCTTTGGTACGTTTGTGTTTGCTTTGGGCTGTAATTGCGGGTTGAATGCAAGCTGGTGGTTTGGACAAGTTTGCAGAGTTCCCCTGTTGCTGGAATGTTACAGCAGTTGCTGGCGTCATATTGAATTGAGGGGCGGATTGTTGGGCCTCGCTAAATTGGGGAGGCCATCCAGCTTGGAATTAACTCCAGCCAATTGTGAGGAGGGCGATGTTTCATCACCATCCCAACCTATTTGGATAAATTCAGCCCGAGTATTTGCTGTGATTTTGTGGGCAAAAAATACTGGCTGATTGGTGAATTGGTCATTTTCAGCATATGGAAATAAAGTGCCGACTTGAGAAGTGCCAAATAAGGGGTTTAAATGGGACGGTTGAGATTGGAACTGGTGTGAAGTTCCAAAATCCGAACCATTTGAATCCCCATTGGGAAGAGAAGATTGTCCCAATTTGGTGCTTAGTAAACCAGAATGTGCGGCTAATCCAACCTTACATCCGAGGGTTTGGGGGCCAGGTAACTGGGTATCGCCCCTCATGGGGGGAGCCAGAAACACGGCGTCAGCAATAATAGATGGGGCTGAATTAGCTGACACAATGGGGGAGGTGTTTGCCTGGATGGGCTGAGTTGCATTCAACTGAGCAGATGCCATTAAAACAGCGTAGGTGATGGCCTCCTTGGTTGGAGGGGGCCCAGCGGGTTGGTGGGAGGCAGCGCACGCAGAGCTGTTGGGCGTGCAGGTTGCAGAAGTGTGATCAGGTGAACTGGCGCTAGTTGAAGTAGCTCCAGGTTGGGGGGTGGTGCCTGCTTTCACAGCCGCTGCTTGAGAGCGGGTGATTCTGGTTGACCCTAAGGTGGGTAACCGAAGGTTGCTTCGTTTAGGGTGGTACTGGCTTGTTTGGCTGAGCCTGCAGGTTCTTTTGCGGGGTTTCCTGCCATATTTGCTAATAGTTTTCGTAAATCTCTTTAGTGGAGCTAAATTTCAAGGCTGAATTGATTTTTGAAAAGTGATGCTTATCAGAAAGAGATCTTTTTAAAATATCTACTTGATAACTTAATATTGGGTTTTTATATTTAGGTAAGACTTTATTTTTTTGACTTAATGACCCTAGGATTGGGGCTTTTTTGGTCTTTGTTAAAATTATTTTTAATGACAATAGAGTTCACAATTAAATATATTATAATTGGTGTGATTAATTGCTTTGGTTTGTGCTACCGTTGCTTGAGAAGAACAATGTTCTAGTTATTGTTGGAGGCATCAGAAGAAGTGTTGTACTGAACTAATTGTGCGTTAGGACACTGACCATGGGGCCAAGATGGCTTACACCAGGACGCCAAATGTATTGTTGCCCACTGATTACTTGCACTTCAAAATGCTAGTTAAGTGGAGGCATAAGTTGGTGTGCCATGAGTGTAAATGTGGGTAACATTGAACACTATAAATTCTTGATAATACTTGATTAATAAAGGTAATCTTTTAGTCCCATAATCGTTTGATTTTTTGGTATACGAACTTGTTAAATTCATTACATATCAGTTGTTTTAAGTCAAGAAATTACTTTTGGTCAGGAAGGTTAAGGCAGAGAGCCGCTGTACAAGTAAACAATCAGAGAGGACAGCATTGAAGTATTATAATAAGAAGTTTGTATTTCAACAAATAACACCGTCTGGTCCATTGTCATTATACAATAGGCGTTTATAACTCTGATTTTATCCCAGAAGAAAGAACCAGACTATCTGAAGTAAGCAAAATTCAATAAGTGGAGCTCATGGTTTTGAACGCAGATGGTGAACATGCCAAACCGGAGAGCAACCCCAATTAATTAAATAGAACCCATACTGAGCCCAATGGGATACTAAGTTGACTTTGTCCCAGATCAACTGGAACGATGTACCCATTATCTATCCCATGAACCTATTTCACATGAAGAGCTTTAACATTCAGAACATCAACTAACAATAGGGTATCAAATGGAGATGGTCCTGCTGACAACATTAGCAATCTCTTTTATTATCAACGACAGAAAGATGTGCTGTGGACGAGATATCTAGCTCACCATCATTTGTGTGCAGCTCAAATCAGAAACAACTTAACTAGGATTGAGAACTACGCCCATGTATTAATCAAATTCATCCTACCTACCTCAAGAAATTCTTAGATGACCATCGCCTGCCATCATGCGGCTATCCCCAAGTTAGTAAACTTTTCAAGCAACTCCAACCAGGCGGCCCAAGTACTGAATGAGCAATAGGAAGCTAAGTTTGCCAAGGTACATTCTATCCTGGAGGCGAAATTATAACCTAGCCACTTGGGATGATAATTGGCTAGCGGAATTAGTGCTAGAGCTAAACAAAAGGATGCATCCCATAAATAACAACTTCTTGGAGGAAAGTGGAGTCACAAAATCTTGGGCTAACCATAACACTCAGACTTCCATTAATGCTTCAGGGTTCATGAGGCTCAGCCATGGGGGACAAGAGGCGCAACTAAACCATAACAAAGAATTTCGTGATCATTGTTTTTGACTGAGCGCCCAAATTTTGCAGATGAAGGATGATTACACAGAATATTAACTACTGGCGCACAAATTTTAAGGGCCAAAAACATTTCTCTCTCGTTGCAAACACTTTTGCAACATATTCAATTCAAGTCTAGGTAAGTTTGATAATCTCATCAAGGAGATTAGTGTGCACCCAATGTCAGGTAGCAGTTGGGCGAGCAAAGTTAAGGGCACAGAAGCGGGCCCCACACTGTTCAAGTTCCATAAACGCCCCGTGACACTGGTGGCCTAGAAAAAAATCAATAGTAAAAAACTGGCGGTTAGCATTTCTCCAGAAGTTTTGGCCTGGAAAGCGCACTGCAGATAGTTCAGCAATATGCCGCTTCCCAGACCCTGTTGTCAGTAGAGCACGGGGTGCAAGTCTTCCTGGATATACAACAAATGGCACTTTGGGAGAAGTTTTTGGAGAAGTACACACATTTCCTAAATTCAGTGTACGTCATACCTCACTCCATGCCCTGATGTTGGCTGGATCTTGGGTTCAAAAACAAAAATGCGGCAGATGAAGCTGCAAAAGTGCAGGTGGTGGTGGACCTTCTGGATGGTCAATGGGTAGTCAACACAAAGCGCACTTGTTGGACTAAATCTAATCAAATTTTCGTAACTTATGACTTCCTACCTACAGCAATTAAGCGCACCATGCTGGAGCACCACCTAAAGGCTGGGCTCAGAATTTGGGGAAATCCAATTCTTCAAAATGCAGCACTTTACGCTCATGCTGGACCTGTGTATAGGCAAACCAATTGCTGTAATCACCCCATCTGCAGAGGTAGTGGAAGATATGAACCAAATCTCCAAACCGCTTTTGTTGAAGTTGATGGGCAAGAATCCCACCCATTCCAGGTCACCGTGGATAGCGCGCCTCCTATCTGCACCTTCTGTCACACTTTTGGCCACAAGACCCATACATGCCCCGCAAAGGAGGGCATTAATAAAAACAAAATCATCATAGATGCAATGGGCGGTGCAGATGCCCACTATGAGCAGCAATAGACACTAATGCTGCCTTCCCCTGGGGCGCACCTAGGCGCTACATTCAAGTTAAGCCTATGTCCCTGCAGGAGCGTAAGAAGGCTAATCAAGCCTGCAGAGCAGCGGCCAAGGCGGCGACCATGGCCGCATCTGTGATCCTGCCCGCCAAGCTCCAGTAGGACATTGAGTCACTTGCTGCAGAAGCAGCTCGTGAATCCTTTCACCAACCAGATTGGGCCACCCAAGTTGAGAACCCAATGGGTGAGTCAGATTCACCTGATCAATTCTACCAAGCCTCGATCAAAACTAAATCAACACCAATATAACTAATGAAAAATCACCAATATGCAATGGTGCACCGCAGGTGAACACCACGTCAAATATTTGTTCCAAGGTGGGAAATAAGCGGAAGGCAAAAGCCAATGCCAACCTCACTGTGAAAGCATCCCATACCAAACCATACTCCATAGCACAGAATACCCACACTGCCATACAGTGACGTGCTGAAAAACAGAAGGCTGAATGGCACAGGTACCCTTCCCCTTGCACCTAAGGTGCAATGGGGGGGAGCCTTTACTATAGGGATGTTGAACATCGCTGGGCTCAAGGCCTCGCTGTCCCAGGATAGGAAACTGAGTTTTTTAATAAATAATTTACCCATGGACATCCTGGCCTTTTAGGAAACCCACTGTCCACACGGTTCAGAGGACACATGAGCAACCATGCTCCTCCCTTCCCTTTAATTTTGGTCACCACACTGTGGGGTGCTTATTCAATTGACCCATAATTTTAAATTTATTTTTTCAACACCATACTTCAACGGCTGTGTCCTTGTTGTATCCTTTTTGTGGGATGACAAAGTGCACGCTGTCTTTAACATATATGCCCCAACCTGTGCATGAGCTTGTCAGGGATTCTTCTTGGCCATTAATTCCCTCCTGCTTCCCCCTGACCCATTTGTGGTGGGTGACATAGACTTCTGGACCAACCTGCCACCATCCACTGTCCCTTGTCTCCTACACCCCCGCAGGGGCATGTAGAACTTTTTGTTCTAAAGGCCACTCTGGGGTTATTTGGTACTCTGCAACATCATGCACCACTGCTCAAAAACATTTCTCATCCCCAGTGTGCATAACGGCCAGCTGAGGTCTATGTCCTGCATTGACTTTATTCTTGCACCGTTGAAATTTCAGTCTCAAGTTGCACACTTTATGATGACGAAACTTGATTTATCCAACCACATGATGGTATCGATTTCCTTCTATTTGTCACATCCAGCGGCACAGGCACCAAAGTGGTGCAAACTCCGCCCAGCTGAGATCACGTCGCCCAGGTTTTCCTCATGGGTGGACACCAAAACCTCAGCTCCAGAATTTACCACACCATTATGTGCAGACTCACTTTCTACCTGGTCAACCTTCAAAGTGAACACCATCCGCCAGGCATGCCACATCTCATCACGTCACTCTCAGGCTGCTGTGGCAGTCATTTTGTGCACGCTGGAAGAAGTGGACCACCTGGAATCTAATTTCCCTGTGGCAGGCTAAAGCCTGGCTTGGGTTTTTGAGTGAGCAGAAGTGTCCGCTCGCCTCAATGCACTGGTAAGGCAACACAAACGTTGAGTTTGTGTTCGGTATAAGGCAAAGAATATAGTGTCAGGTGACACGTGCTCTGCTTACTTTTTTCAAAAATTCTTTGCACAATGACAGATCTTTGCCTGCACACAGGTGAGGCGGCCAGACTACTCCATCACATATACTCCAGCCAAAGTGGCAATCAAAATTAAAAATTATTACTCTGAATTTTATCACTCCAATCCATTTCAGCCGGCCAAAGTTGATGATTTTCTTGACAGTGCACATATCCGCACCATTTCTCATTATCTGGAGTTGAGGAATTTAAATTCTTGGGATGAACTCTGGTCCGCCGTTTGAAGTGCACCGTACAGGAAATTCCCAGGTCCAGATGGGATTCCTTATGAGTTCTATAAGAAATACTTCAAATATTTTTCCTCCTTATTGCTTGCCTCAATGAACCAGTGCCTAATGGAAACGCGCCTCCTCCCTGGAGGACAAGAGGACTACACAATAACGTTGTATAAAAAAAGGGATAAGCTAGACTTGGGCAACCGGCGCCCCATATCACTTACTAACACAGACACTAAACTTTTTACAAAAATCATGGCAAACCGTCTAGGGGTATTTGCCTCTGCTCTCATTTCCCCTGAACAGTTTGGTTTCATTCCCAAGCGGTCTATTTGGGACAACATACATTCTGTAGCCAACTTCTGCCAATCCACAGCTTCTGAAGCACTTGTTTTTTAGACCAGAAGAAGGCTTATGATAGAGTCAACTTGGAATACCTCAAAACCTGCCACCACAAGTTCCACCTCCCCCATCGTTTCATTAATTGGGGGATGTTGCTCATGGAATCTGCCACAATGGCTGTGCGTGGCCCTTGCTTCCTCACGGATGTAGTTCTCCCTCAAAGGGGCCTACGCCAAGGGAACCCTCTAAGCCCACTCTTGTATAACTTTAGCCTTTGACCACTTCTTTGCAAAGCAAATGCCAGCCTTACTGGTGTCCATGTTCAAGGCCAAGCACCATTCAAGATGTTGGCATTTGCTGATAATTGTGTGGTTGGGGTGTCTAAAAATCATGATGCACGCGCACTTGAAGCTACTATCAGGTTTACTCCAGGGTAAGTAACGCTGCACTTAACGCCTCCAAAACCGAAATCATTCTCCTTGGTTGGTACCAAGCCTGCTGGTCACCAGCGCCCCTATTTCTACCTGCTTCAGCAACTTACTCATGGGTTCGCTTAACCCGCCCTCCCCACACTGCCCCGCTTGCGCTCCCCTTTGTGCCAAGACCCACCGCTGGTCCAGTCCGCCATTTGGTGGTGTGGCTGGAGGCAGGAGGGTATGTCTCAACGGTGATGAGCATCATATCCTGGACAACGTTGTGAAACGCATAGCTTCCCTCAGAGCCCGCCAGACCTCCCTTACAGGGAGGGTAGTGCTAGCCAACTCTATGCTACTTTCTAAAGTTTGGTTTGGGCCCACGTCATCGCTTTTTCCCCTTATTTCTTCAAGTCATTATACGCCCTTTTGCAAGGGTGGCTTTGGTTAGGCCGCCCACCGCCAGTGCGCCTGGATGTCATTTTTGGCCCTCGCCATAGTGGTGGTATGGGCCTGCTCAACTTTGAGGTCCACGCCGCCAAAATACTTGGCACCTGGATCGCAGCAGTCAACAACCCAACGCTCTCAGCCCACCACTGGTCACGCGCAGCCCACTCCAACTTCTCCCGCGCTCTGGTCCTCTGCAATCCTACCCATCCATATTCTCTGTTAAAGTATCTTGTCTCACGCCCTTCTGCTGCAGTCCCACGGGACGTCGTCCCAATTCAAAAGAATTCTCCTCTCCATGCTGAGCGCTGAGTGGAGAATTTGCATCAGTGGGCACACTGCCCAGAGGGGTCGCCCTACTCCTCAGTTCACCCAAGAATTACAAGGCCAAGACATTCTGAACAATGTTATACAATGAGGACCACTGTCATGGCCATCATGGACTACCTGGACACGTTGGACAACCCTACTCCCTTGATACCCAGAAAGCCATTTGGAAGTACGCCCACCACCCTCTTCTGCGGCTGCATATTCGTTCCCATGTGTGGCACTGCTTGAAATGGGTATACCATAACGCTGAGCGCTCTAATTCTTTGCACTAATCTTGTGTTGTGTGTGACCAGTATGGAACTTTGGCTCACCGCCTGGAAGAGTGTCCTTATCAAAAGCGATCTGGCGTAAGGTTCAGCGTCTCTTTCGCCAGGATCAAACACAGCCCTTCAGCCTATCTAATGACATCTTCGCCTTGTCCTTGATTTCCCCTATACCACCTTCCCTCTGAGCCTTAGTGGTTGCAATCACTATGTGGACTATCCACACAGTTGTATTGGATGCTATCTCATGCTCTACACCCACCCTCCAGGAAGCTGTATGCCAGTTCCAGTCACATCTCGTGGACAACTTTTTTAAGCATGGTTGTTTGGTTACCTACCATCCCGTTGCCACATTTTGTTTCATCCTAGTTTCCGGTTTGGTTCATCACTTCAGACCCCTTTTTGTATACATGCTCAATAGTGGCGCAAGCCCCTACACACATAACCCCCTTCCATTTCTTAGCGTTCCCGCTGGCAACAGGTGATAGCGTTTGTTTCTCTGGGGTGCACCCTTGTTGATATTAATTCTTTTCATTTACATATTGAAAGTGTCTGTCCCCTGGTCAGCCTTCCCCAAATAATATTTAAAAATTTAAAAATAAATTTTGAGGGCCAATGAGCAAAGAATAGAAAAATTTAGGACTCTGTCAATCATTTAAATTGACAGATCAATAATCTCAATAACGATGTTACCTCTATAAATGAGTCAAACAGTAATCTCCATTGGGAAGTGAACCATTGCAGGAAATTAGTTAAGGAAAAAAACTGAGTGATTTTTGTCCTGAAATTACAAACTACTAGCCTATATGATGAAACTTAAAAGCTGAAGTTGAAAAACTGAAATTCTATTAATTGGGAAAACAAAATCAATCATTAAAATAAAAAATTGAACAATGGCTGTGGGAAACCAGCTGATTTTTGCTCGCTGGTGCTTCATGCTGGCAGGTTTCCACAAAAGTTTTTTTATTTAAAGTTAAATATAAAGCGCTAATAAAAATTGGATTTTAATGATTTTTATCATAAGAACAATAAAGGAAAAATAATGACCCTCAACATCTGACTACTGAGTATTTAAAGTAATTTGAGGGTTGAGGGAAATTTGGGGAATGTTCAGAATAGCTTAACCTAGTCCAAATTAAAAAATATGAAGGAATAGCGTATCATAACTTGGGAACTTACTTCAGGGCAGCGTAACAAAAGAAGAGGAATTCTGATTGGCCAAAATGTACCTGTGAGGTAACGTTTTTATGAACTTAAGCCAATCGCCACCTGAGAAATTTCTTACACCTTGTGGGACCCCCACCAAGCCTATAAAAAGTGAGGTCCCCATGTAGGTGCATTGGAGGACTTTGTTGGGGCCAAGGAGTACCTTCCAATGATTGCCCCAAGGTCTGTGGTGAGGTCAGAGTAATCTAACCGTTGGATTTTACATTTGATGCCCGTAGAGGTTTTGAACTAGTGTTACCCTGATTAATGGGGTTCCACCAAGAATTGGCCAGGAACTTTTGGCTGATTTCCTCAAATTTATCATTTTTAATACTGAATGAGCTCTTAAAGATATTGGAAAATCGCAAATGGCTGACATTTCCCCTCTTCAGCTGAATTTGACCCAGAAATTCTTATTCTTCATCTGTGAGGGCAAATGTCCAACAATGTCAATTGCCAGCGTGTCATGAACAAGTTGACTGGGCATACTTCTGAATACTATGAGGATGAAGCTTAAGAAGTAGCTACTGAAACTGATGCTGGGCTACGTTGGCAATTGCCTAGCAATATGGATGCTTTGGTCAACCCAAGTTCCTTCAACTCTGGTGCAGCCCTCTAGCGTCATGATACACCCAGTTTAAGCCAGCAAAGAAGTAATTGCAATCACCTTGAGCAAAAGAATGATAATTAAAAACCGTTAAAGCTGCCTGCTTTCAAAAGAATGGAATCATAGTCACTTTTGTCAATCGATTTACTATGGCCATGTATGGGGCCAGTGACCACAACAAAGCGGCAACTATTATCTACTACTTATTCAAGTGGAGTATTGAGCTAATTATGCCTCATTTGAACTAAAACCCAACCTATGCAAAAGTAAAGAGGCTGTACTTTGTGAAGTTTGAGGTCCAAAACAAATGTCAACTAGAAAATCCAAAATTTATGAACATTGGCTTTAGTGAAGATAAAACAATTGACAAATTTGTGAATAAATTCTATTGCAAAGCCCAAGTTCTCCTAGGTGCAAATTCCATGATCAATTAAAATGCCAAGATTGCATTACAAAATGCAGTAAAACCTTACAAAAAATTTGATAAACACCTTTTAGCCTGATTTTGCAAAAAAAACTTTGTGACGGCCAAATTAGTTGATTTTCTGTGCAGATGCTTGCAAAACTATGGCCCTACCAATACTGGATCCAGATTATTACCTTAAGGAAAACCCTTTGAAAACAATAAGAAGAGCAGTAGTGATCCGCCCGTTAAAGCTAAGCCAACCAAAAATGCAAAGGCATTACACCCATCAAATAAGATCACTTGCTACAACTGCAATCTTAAAGGGCACTATGCCTCCATATGCTATCAATTCAGTGCCAATGTAGTCTCTCTGGATAGCGCGCAGAAGGAGGGAAAAGAACAAGCACAATAGAGGCAAGATGCTCTTGTGCTAGAAATGCCAGTACCACTTAATTGAAGAGTATGCCAGCCATGGGGCCTTGTCTACTGCCAAGTTTATTATGGGTTGTATTGCCTATAATCATGGATGTCCCCCTGAATATCCTGACGGATAATGCAAGAATTTTACTCAACAGATGGTGCAGCATTTGAATATGTTGATGTCCATCAAATAAGTGTTGTCAACACTGTACCATTCTGAGACTAATGATTTTATTTAACAAGCGAATGGCACCCTATTTTACATATTGCACAAAAATGCAGCTGTGGCACCGTCATAATGGGCTATCTTCATTAGCACTACAGTGTTTGCGTACAACATTAGACATCATATCAGCATGAGACACTTTCCATTTCAACTTCTGTATGGTATACAGCCAGCTCTAAATCCATTATTATATTCTGAAATCAATCTGACTGAGGCAATTGGCCCTATGAGCTATGTTAAGCACCTGAGAAGACCTTATCAAGTTTCAATCTGAGGCTTATCAGAACGTGATTAACCAAAAAACAAGCCATAAGAGCTACAACGACTTTAATTGAGATACTGTGTCTAAGTTTAAATGAGACTTAGTAGCATATTGTGACACCCATACTGTAGGCCACTCGCACAAGTTGGCCTAGCTTTGGAAAAAGTCCATTTGTTGTATTGGAGAAATTATTAGAAGATGTATATACCATCATGGATCAAGGTGGTTGGGTTGTGAATAGAGTCCATGCTAAGTTCCTTCATCCATATCATAAAGAATAAAAAGAAAAAAAAACAATATATATAATAATAATAATCTACTTAAAAATTTCACTGACGTACTGACATACCTATTGACTGACATCTGAAACCTTTAAGTCTGATAGAGTTAATCTAATTGAATGATTAAGAATTGGCGAATCTTATCAAATCTGAAATTATTGAGCCTGATGGGTTCAATCTATTTGGTCGAGTAGGTGAGAATTGACAATTATCATTAAATGATTCACTAAATTGCTCACCTGAAGCTGATCAAGTCTAATAAATTTAATCTATTTGGGTGAGTGGTTGAGAATTGGTGAATATTATCTAATAATTCACCAAATTGCTAACCTGAAACTCAACAAAAATCAGTATTAGAGTTTAAGTAGATTAAGTAGCTAAGATAATCATCTCACCAGCCACGAGGGCAACAGCAAAGCTGTTAGTCTGAGTGGCTCAATAGTAGTTCTGGCACGGATTATAAACTATAATGTGAGCTTATCATTTGATAAACTAAGTACCATAGCAAAGCATGGGGATCTGGATGTTAAGTTTATATACTTTAAAATCCCGCCTAATTTGGGTCACCTAATTAATTAAGTACTTTTGGCAAGTTAAGTAGAGTTGATTTAGTAGTTTGGAAGATATGTCACATACTCAATGATTTTAAATATATAGAGATGTTTTGGGTAGCAGTTTGGTGTTATTTGATTGACTGGTAGTTCATTTTGTTTGGCCAAGTGGTTGATGGCTTTTGTTCAAATCAATAGGACACAGTTTAGGTTTGAGGGGTGATTAGTTATTGGTTGTTTTGATAAGTTCAGTTAGGTTTACCTGAGTGGTTGGTGGTTTTTGGTTGATCTGATTGAGCAATTAGATTTGGCTGAGTTGTTTTGTTTATCTATAATATAAAATCTAAATTAATAAATTGAAAATCTGAAATAATATAGACATCATAGCAAAGCACGGGCAAATCAGTTAGTAATAAAATAAAAATAAAATAAAAAAGATGAGAATAAATTAAGAAAAAAAGGTGATGAAAGATGATAAAAACAAAAAGTAATTGTTAAGATGAAAAAATAAGGAAAAAGGGACTTTCACAACTAAGGACTTATCAAAATTTAATACATAAATTTCAAAGCTTTGAAGCCACTGGAGCTGGATGACCCTCCTTCAGGAGGAGGAGAGTGAGATTAAACAGTTGTATCCTGAAGAAGAGTGGCCAAAGGGAAAATGTGCCCCTCATTTAAGTCTTGACTGTGAGACCTTATCATAGGTGTGCCAAACCTAAAAAAGGATTAGCACCAAGTGCGCTGGCCGGGTCAACTAAGGAAGGGCTAATAAACTCAAGGAAGTGACCATTTAAAGGGACTTTGAAACTGGCGAGAGAGATTAGACTCTGGGAGAAAGCTGCATTAAGAAAGATGCAACTGACAAGAAAGCTTTATGCGATAAGGATACACTAGGGAAAACAACACTTTTATGCAAAACATATGAGAACATGCTTCATCTAAGGCTCTGAGCATGTTTGGCACAGTCTCAGTGGAAAGAATTGCTGGAAGGAAGAAAATGCATGTACCCAGTAAAGCCACCCGGGGAATATACCTTTCAGGAAGCTCTTTCAATAGGATTTTGCAAAGAGCGCAGTAGATCAGATGGATATGGTGCTATTCAAAACACAATATTTAAGGCCTAACGGGCTGTGCATATTTGTGTGAACTGTCACTGGAGTACACCAGAGCCTAGCGACAGAGTTAGCAAAGAGAGAGCCAGATGACCTTAAAAAGGATCAAATGGAGCAACCCTGAGCTCAGAAGCAAGTGCAGAGGAATGTAGGCACCAAAAATTCAGACATCAAATTGTAGCAAAATCTGTAGAAGCCATACTTCCCCTCATGAAGGGAAGAAAAAAGGCTAATGTAAAGGAAAACTTGAATTAGTGAGAGAAAGAAAGTCAGTAAGGAGGTCACTGTCTGATGCAAATTGGTGCCAAATGAAAATTTCTTTATTTTGGCTGGGATTTGGGAGAACAATAATTTAGTGAGGTGGTTGAAGGAGGATCGCGTTCACCCATTGGGACGTTTGTTGTAGAGAAATCAAAGCCAAGGGGGCCAATTTGGGTTTGCTGAGGACAGATGGAGCCAAGATGGGCCTGGAAGTTGAACTTTCAATACCCTTCAGAGTGTAGCTTTGGTGAACCAGCCTGAGAAAATGAAGGCAGAACGCCTGATATAGCCATATACTTCTGCATGAAAAAACTGATTCTTAATAAGACATACTTATTTTGGGCCAAGAGGCTATTAATGTAGCAATTTTATTTTAAAGTCGTGAAGAGTTAGACATTGAGACCAAGAAAGAAAGATACCCTCCACTTTTATCCAGTCAAGGTAAGGAAGTGTTGAGTGCTTGGCTGGACCTGAATTGTTGGGCAATACAATAGGGGACTTAATATTATCTTATGCCCAATTTACTATGTCTCATATCAAACATATCAGTGATTAAAGACTGAAAGTATCCTAAGCACATTCAAAGCTTGGTATTTACAGCCTAGAAGATCTACTTAGGTAACCATCTAGTACTAAAAAAAGATCCACTTAGGTAGGACCATCTAGTACTAAAAAAAGATCCACTTAGGTATATTCGACTTGATAACTCAGGATTATGGGATTTGTGGTAAATTTGACTTAATGTAGTCAACTTATTCACCTGGTATTGGGGGCTTTATTGGTCTATGTCAAAATTAGTATCTAATGTTAATTAAGTTTATGATAGAACCTAATTAATAAATAGTTGTACAAACTGCCTTGGTATGAGTCACCTTTGCTTGAGAAGAGTGATAATCTAGCTTATTGTTGGATACATCAGAAGAAACGCTGTCCAGAATTAATTTGTCATTGGTACACTGACCATGGGGCCAAGCTGGCTTACAGCAGGACGCCAAATGTATTGTTGCCCTCTGATCACTTTCACCGCAAAATGCTAGTTAAGTGGAGGCACAAGTTGGGGTACCATGGGTGTGAATGTGGGTAACATCAAACCTATAAATGCTTGATAATACTTGATTAATGACGGTGATCTTTTAGTCCAATAATTGTTTGATAGTTTGGTATACAACTTGTTGTATTCAATACTTTTCAGTTGTATTAAGTCAAGAAATTGATTGTGATCAGGGAGTTCAGGGCAGAGAGCCATTGTACAAGTAAACAACAGGAGAGTACAGCCTTAAGGTTATTAATATGGATTTATATCTTAATCACTATCTTATCTAATCTATTGTCTTTATACAATAGGAGTTTGTAACTCCATTTTATTCCAAAGAAGAATCAGACTATCTAAAGTAGGCCAAACTTTTTAACACGGCCCACTGCAAATGTTAGTTTTTGATATCAAATTTTGCTTTCTCATGGAATTCCCTAGGGAAGTTAGGTATGAGAAATTCTTCCAAAGTGGATCATTCGCCATATGGAGGGCTTGATGGAGGAGGTAGTTGATTGGGATATAGCTGCATCAACAGCCTTTTGATAATTAATTTTTGTAAACTGAAAAATTTGTTGCAAAAATGGAAATGGTGGTGGGAGTCAAATTTGGGGGGTTGTGAAAAATTCTGCCAATCAAAGTCTGGTTTAATTCTGTAGGCTTGACCATCATTATCAATACATTCAAGGACGTTGAAAGGATTAATAATGCCAGTTCTGGGAAAGCGACAGGAGTTGATTGGGTGGCAGATGCTTATTGGCCATGCACAGTGAACCATAGCAAATCCGCCAGCACATGAGCCGCCATCTGCTCAGTAATGGTTCTGGCAGTTAACTTGGATTTGCGGAGCGGTAGGAGCAGTGCGCTCAGCAGATGAAGGTGGGAGAGAATTGTTACCCATTCATATTATTAAAACCAGTAGTGTGGATGCCGCTAGAGGGAGGAGCAGCAGAAGCAGCTTCAGAAGTAAACACTGCAACCTGCACTTTGAGTGGTCAAGAGCAAAGCACAAGGGACAAATGGCGCAGCCATTTTAGACTTGTGCCCAAAAGGGTTGATCAGGTGCATATCTGATCACGGTGCTAGGGTATTGCGAGGTGGGTCTTGCAACAGAAAGGGTAGATTGTCACAAACGCGCAAAGCTAGATATAGTAGTGCCATTTGTAACCATGAACTGCAGCATGGGTCAGCGTCATAGGCAACTAAGTTTTATAAGCTCATGGTGGAGGCGTTTTTGGGAGAGGTTGGATGGCAAGCCGGCGAACTGGACCACAGGTGTGGCCTTGTCTTGCAAGCAAGTTCAGATGGTTGGAAGAAGAGTATTTTTATAAATTAAAGGCAGCTGTGCTACCATCATGGCTTGGGCTTCACACAGGCAGATAAGATCAAAGTACCCCTTAAAGGTGTGGAAATAGAAATATATCAGGTTTGTAAATTGCCGTGGCCATCTTGATGTTGGCTGTGCTCTCATAGGGGGAAGAGGTTACCATAATTGGATTGAAGTATTGTATGTAGGTTGCTCTGAGGGAGTATCAGGGGGCTTCTGAGAACCACCTAGGATCATGTGAGATGGTGTGCTAGATCCTGAGGCAGGACGCAGCAAATGTAATTATTGCGTGGGGCTAGCTGGACCAGCCTGGGGAATTCAGCTATGGCTAATAACACCAGGAGGTGGCGCACTGCCACCCCACATGGGGGCAGCATGCGTCAATTAAGTTGACATAGTCTAGGTTTGGAGAAGGCAAAAAGGAGGTTGGGGAAAAAATTTCTTAGATTTTAAAAATCAAATAAGTGATTGAAGCAAAAGATAATGATTTTTAATGCTCTCATATTATAAAAATTCAAAGTAGCTTAAGCCAAATAAATGATAACCTAATTCAGCAATTATAATCTGATTGTCTCCACATTTAACTATATTAAAAAATTAACTCCATGAATTATAACACAAGTACTAGGCTTATCTGACCAAGAGCATAATCAAGAAGGACAAGGACCTCTGGGACCCTAGGCCCTCCTGGAACATCTGTACCCATCTTTCATTTTGATGATTCCAAAAGGAACGAAATTATGTTTCTTCTGTTTATTCTTACTTATCAGTTGGGAAACATTGCCAAAGCTTATAATGGTTAATTGGATGGATGGCCTGAATTTTGCTAGTAACCTAGATAATTTATTTAGGTAATATGGACAACTTACATGAAGTTACTCAAGTTACAGATTATATTTAAATAAATTGAAACATAAGTTTTCAGAAATTGTTAACAGTGTCAGTAAGTTGCAAATCTTTTATTTATAACATTATTTTACATCAATTCAACTAAATCAGCTTAATAATAGTTAACATATAGTAGCTTTGATTGATGCTAATTTTTGTAAAAAGATACGGATCAGCTGAGATTAAAATTGCAACATCATGTTTAAAGTAAGTATCCTGAGACTAAAATTTACTGATCTTACACACAATAACAGTGTTAATAATTTCTTAACTCCACTTTCTACTAATTTTAAGACAAGATTTCTAAGAAAAGTTTATATTTGGATAAGAAAGTATTTCCTTTTTTATATGAATGTTCTATGGAAAATTCAGCCAATCAACAGTAGTTAAGCATATTTATCTTTTATTGAATAGTGCTAAAGAGATAATGAAACCTTACCATAAGGATGCCAAACAGGGATCAGGAACAGACCAGCTTAATCTAAGAATTTGAAAGTGTTCATGAAATGATTTTATTAAGACAAGATTTCATGAACAGTTGGTTACAAAAAGAGGCAGTATGGTTGGTTAACCTAAATGATTAAAGTTGGTGCCCAATCTTTAGATAAGCCAATTCTATTACACTTGATCTTTCATTTACTGCAATAAGATCAGCGTCAGAAGCTCAGCCAAGTATTCTCTTACATATTTTAAATTTATTATGAGGCACGCCAACCAGGGGACGGACATTACCAAAGCGCAGAAAGTGACAAAAAAAAAAAAACTGAACTAACTAAATTCTCAGACTGAAAGAAAATGACCGTTCAAAGAACGGGTGGAACATAACAATTTAGGTACCAACTTACCAGGTGGGACAGTGCTGAGGCGCTCATCCTATCATGGCAGAAGAGGAGGGGGGATCAGGGGGCTCATTCTCAGTCTCATTCGCCTCAATGGCGAGGGCACAAGCCAGTGAGGAGAGCAAAGGGGTGGGGTGATCAGTGACATAGGAGCGAGTTCAGTAACAAGTGACTGCTTGAGGAATTGGTTGTACAACAGTAAGTCGCCAATGTACTTGGCCAGGGTGGCCTCCGCCTTAATATGGAGGGCACGGAGCTGGGACAGTGAAGCCACAGAGGCATGGGTAACCCGAGAGTTGGCTTGCAAGGCAGAAACCACTCTCTGGATGTCCTCCTTAGCGCGCTTGTGGGAAATTTCAATGGATAATTTGTGGTTTATGGGTGTGGATGGCTTGAGGATGGGGGGCGGGATTTCTGTGGCTAGCGCTGCTACTGATGACTCTGCCATAACATGAATAGAGGTTACATCAGGGTGGGTGGCTGCTGTGACAGCATGCTGGTGGTCCGAGTGGAACTCCACAGCGTCTGGTTAGGGGGCATAAATATCATTGGGCAACCAGTTTGTGAGTTTGACTCTGTTAAATTTTGTTGTATGTGGATTGCAATGGCTCTATTAAATTACCCATCTCATCAGTTTCAGCCAATGAGGACCATGGGTTCAAGTCAAACTCAAAATTTGGGTCAGCGAATTTAGGTGTTGAAGGAGATTGCAGAATAATGTGGGAACCCATATTAGTCTAAGCCAATCCCTGATTGGATGAGGCGCAGGTGGCACTGGGTGAGGTGGATGTAGCACTGGCGTGAGGGAGGGGCTGATTGGCTGCAACAGGGCACTAAGGCGGCAGCAGGCTTTGGGGGAGGGGGGTAGGATTGTGCCCCATGTCAGAAAAGTAGTGGGGTGGGAGGAAAATTGGGGGCCTTGCAATGACCGCACTGGGTCCGAGGAAGTTGTGAGGGAGGGGCATTTGCGCTTTGAGTGATCTAACTCAAAGAAGGAAGGACAGATTGTCCTTCCACCCTCTACATGGGCCCAGAATGGGTGGTTGGGGGCTGAGGGTATGATGGCACAGGGTGGAATCAACAAAGCGATTTTAAAATTAATGGGCTGATTGTGGCAAATGCCCAAGGCCCATCTAGGTGAGTGGCCCCATTGGGGACCACGAACTGAAGGATGGGGTTGTAGCCATATGTGGCTAATCCATCCATTAACTCCTGATGGAGTACTGCAGGGGGAGGTGAGTGGGCAACCCCATGAACTGAACCACCATATTGGTGTCAGTGGGGAGCTGGGTGCATGTTGTTGGTATAGGGGTGCCCTTGAAGACCAAGGGCACAGTAGCCACAGTGGTGGCGTCAACTTCGCAGGTGAAGCTGAGGTCAAAATACCCCTTAAAGAGGCTGAAATTGATGAAGCCAGCTGGCTGCATCACCTCCTGGGCCAGGTCGATAATTGGATGTTCCTCATATGGAACAATCTACCATATTTGACCTAAAGGCCAAAATGGAGCTGGGAGCATGGGAGAATGAGTGGGCTGCGAGGCACCGCCTGGGTTCATGCCAGGTGGATGACGCGATCTTTGGGCGGACTAAACTGACCCAAGGACTTATTTGGACTAGATGATCCAGACTGAGCGCATTTTCCCAAAGGACAGAAAATGCTAGGTGGGGTTTTGCCGCTGCCCCACATTGGAGCAGCTGGTGGCAAATCTGACATCATTGGGAATTGGACCAGCCGCAGTTGGCGTTCAATCACTAATTCTTTTACTTAATTTTTTTTACTAATAAAATCGCTCAAAAGTGACTTCAAACGGAAAGAAAACCCATTATTCACTTACATATTAAACAAAAGTAAATATTTTACATATATCTGTAACGTTAGACTTATTATATGCAAAGATTACTTCTGGTATGGTTAACCCTTCAATTGCTCCAACTTTAGAAGAATGACTTTAAGTTCACGCCACTGAAACAAGAAATTATTAGTCACCTAGGCGTAGCAATTGCAAGCGTCTGCGTTATACTGCTAAACAGTGCTATAAGAGAGTAGGTGAAGATGAGGCAAAAGAGCAGTCATCATGAAAGCTGAGGCTCTTCATGCTGACTAGAATTTTATGCCTCAACATGGACACTCAACTAATTATGTTACTAAGTCTATAGTACTATTTAACAACAGTTAGATGAAACAAATAAAGAATCTTACACTTTTTATTTTTGTACAATAAATTACTAATGTTTTTGACCTTGCCACCACAATTTGGAAGTGTGGTTGCTTGAGTTCCAGTCAAGTTATAAAATACCTGTTAATGATATAATTTACTGTGGCTCAACTTTCAATGTTATATTTTCTAGATTGATGGAATAAATCAAAATTGACCTGACATTCCGCATTATTTAGAGAATGGTACTGCTGACCTTACTTGTACCCAATAAATAATATCGTACTGAGCACTTTCTGTGATATTTGTAAAGCTATTTTTAGTTACCTCACTTGTATCTTTGGATAATCTTAAATACAATTTTTTGTTAGGGACTCATTTTTATAGGAATATTCTTATATAGTGCATTCATCTGAAGAATTTCTTTCCCCCTTAGACACCAAGTATCTTAAGAGTTTGAGTTTAATCAATAAATAAGAAACAAAATTAAAGTTCAGACTTATTTTGTGAAACAAAAGAAAATATTGAATAGATTGATTACTATATATAGAGGATCAAAAGTAAAAATCTAACCAATTTTAATAGATTGAAATGAAGGAATGCTGTTTATCACCAAAATCAAATTTATTTTCCCCAAAATCTAAGATCTCTGTTGATACCAAGATACATATTCAGAATACTAAAGATACAATATTTTAGTAAAGTGAGTTGTAAACTCATCAGTTAGAGAAATTTAACCTTGCCCTGGGAACATGGATCCAGCGCATGCAGGTTCAATCTCTGTGTTATTGGCCGACTTGACAAATCAAGCTCAAACTATGAGGCCTGATATGCCTACTAGATATGTATGGATGCTATCTATAAATAAGGTTGACGCAATTATGATTTCTGTTTGTTTTTGTGAGGTTGGACTAGAAGATCTTCCATCAAATAATGCTTTTAGATGTTACCATTGAAAAATACTTGTCCCATAAGCTTAAAGTCTAGTAGAAGATTCACTGAATGAGTATGCAGACCACTTTTCTTCTGCTACATATGTTTTTTAATGATGAAATCATTTTTACATAGATTTTTAACTATAGATGCTCCACCTTTCAGGTCTCATTTTTATCATAAGAGAAATATTGAAGATTTCAATAACTCATGAACTTAAACAACTTCTTAAGGAAGGCAAAAAATGCATTTGAAGCAATGAGCTTCACCACCTATGTTAATGAAAAACAAAGATGAAGGACACCATGTAGTGATGTATCATTGGAGTCTGAATTCAGTCACTAAAAATAGTTATCATCTACCAAGTCATAATTATTCTTGAGACTGTTAGCCTAACTTAATTTTATCTGTATTGAATCGAACAAGTGGTTAGTGAAAAATAGAATTAGCCCCGGAGGATAGAACATTGTGTGCTGATATCCAATGAAGGGTTCTAAACCTACTCAGATGCATCAAGGGCTCTGCAATGCTCCAGAAACTTTACAGAGAGCTCTGAATGGTTTTTAGAAGATCTCACTATGACCTGTATTCTGGCATATCTTTACTAAAATTCCAGGTTCTAAAAGCTTTCTCTGATCATCGTGAGCATCTAATAGAAGTATTTGATTAATTCCAGCAAGCTTCACTAAAGGTTAAACCATCAAAGTTTTCAGTTTTTTCAATCTTATATGGACTCATAGGACATAAAGTGTCAAAGAAGGTATCAACCTATTCCAGATAATATCAGTGTTATTAAAAAGAATGTCGCCACCAAAAAGCCTTTGTGACATACAAGTTTCCTTTGTTATCTCGGGATACTGCCATTAATCTATAGCCCAGTTTAATGATTTATCTAAGTCCTTAAAACCTATCTTTTTTACAGAGATGAGTTGCTTTCAAATGTGGACCAAAATAATAAGAGTCTTCTAATTTATCGCTTATTGCTTTGGTCTCTCAGCTGATCCTTATTTATTCCCAATTTGTTAAAGCTTTTTTATTATTTACTGATCCTAGTGATGTCGCAATAGGCGCCACTCTTGATTAAAATGACAATAATACGGTGGACCATCCCATGGCTTACTTTAGTAAGACTCTTGTCCAAGGCTGAATGAAGATACAGTGTTACCAAAAGATTATGTCCTCCAGAACTTTTAGCAATAAACACTTCAACTCTAATTTTAACAGATCACACTTCATAGTTATTATGAAACATGTGACCTTGAAGTGTTTGCAATAATTTGAATGTCCTGGTTGGAGACTGGCTCTGTGGGTCTGTGGCTTCGTAACTATGCCTTCACCATTTAGCAATGTCATGGCGCTATCCAATAAAATGTAGACTTTTTATTACAAATACCAATTCTAGATATTATGACTCCAACGAAGAATTGGATCTTTGGCTTAATTAGATGCCTAGAGTTATTGGAGTTATAAAGTTCTCAGATTAAGGATGAGCTATAAGTAATGATGACAAATACACAAATACACAGATCCATCAAGAAATGCTATAATGGTTTCTAATTTTGCTTTGATTATAATATATAAACTTCTACTTGGACATAAATTAGATTAGAAAGTCATACCACTGTTGGCCATAGGGGGCAAAAGAGACTTTTGAGTGGTTGCAAAAACGTTATAACTGGGATTCAGGTTAAAACCATACAAGAGGTAATAAATGCCTAACTGAAAAATTTAGAAGCAAGATATAACAAGTCTTTAATATTAATATCAAGTAGTTGTATCATTAGGACAATTTATTGTAGGTAGTGTAGATGTAGTTGGGTCTGTTAACTATAACTTTACATTTACATCAATATAATTTATTTTATTTTGACCATCTAACGAAATGTGTGGAAGCTACATCAGTACCAGCATTGACAAGCAAAGCCACTAAATGATTTTTAGTTTCTCAGTGTTTGATCACCACTGTTGTCCCCAGATCCTTCTTTTTGATAATAGATTAAGTTTTAAAGCTCAGGTGATTCAGGAACTATTTCACTTTTTAATACCAAAAAATTTTGCCGCACTATATAATCCTTCAACTAACGGTGCTTTGACAAAAAACTAATGGTAAATTAGTATATATCCTACAAAATATGGCAGCCACGATAAGATGGGATGCTTCTCTATCTAGCTGCTGGTATACTAGCTTTATTGTATCAGTTAACATCTCATAATAAAGACGTTTCCATTTGAGCATTATATGGGAAAGGACTAAGATTACCTAATAGTTTACAATCTTTAACAAAAGGTTCTGTTTTGAAACTCTAAACTCATGATGCAATATTTGGCTGATAGAAAATAATTGTCTTCAATTAAAATGCTACTGAGGCTGTTTTTTCTACGGCTTCTCAGGAAACTAGTAAAATTATCTTTGTGACATCCTGATCAACCTAAATATCAGGTAGACTATTTAATTCTCTTAAATTCAACCTGGAAATTGTACTAATAAGCTTAGAGTCTCTTAATCCAGTCCTTACAAAGTTATCCATGATACTGGATCTAATTTTTACTTTTCAGATATGGTCTAAGGAACAGTTGCTAATTGTGTCATAGTGATTTCTAAGACTTATATCCCTCTATGACATGATCTTGAGGATGCATTTCCACAGTTGATGATGGTAAATGGCTGGAAAATCTAAGTAAAGTTGGTCTTAGTGACATAAAACCAAAGCCAGCCTCTGATATGAATTACCAAACCAATGATGGAAATCCTTTAGAATCAGCTTTCTAAATTAAACCATGTTTGATTTTAGAATTTCAATGAATAGCACCAATTACTGCAACCCGAAAGGTCAAACTTTTAGATAAAAAATAGCACAAATTGAAGATTAAGTTCCTAGTTAAAGGTTATCAATAATTTTTGATGTCAAGTGCCTAAAACCCCTATAATTTACTAAAAATTAAAGTCAAAAGGAAAAGCTTTTCTTTCCACTCAATCTCAATTTTGAGCAAATTATTATAAAATTTTATTTACCACCACATCTGGCCACGTCCAATTTCCCATTTGTCAGGATTTTAACCAGATGAATCCTTCCAATAGTATCCAAATTAGGGGTTTCAGTTAGTCGGGTGTAATTGCCAGCTGATTGCCTAGTTTGATACTATTTAATGTCATAAAAATAATACATCATTTTAGGATCATCTGATTCCAAGTTTAGCGCTGCCATCAAATTTTGTTTGTGGGAATTTCAGGTGGAATGCTGCTGTATTTGGTTACCAGCATCTAACAATGATTTCACTAAATATTGCTCAAGATGGCGAAATCTTATCCCTGCGCCAACTGCCATAAGAAATGATTGTGGGATTTTCTGGTGGAAAGCCAAAGTATTCTTTAAAAATCATTTATGAATTTGCAACTAATTCAGAGTACTGGCGACTCATGCCAAGGATGCTTGATGTCTAATTATTATAAATTTATATACAATTGACCAGCAACTTATGCTGAGGATAATTAACCTAATTTAATATTATGTGATCAGATGAGCAGATCTGGAGGGAATCACTATGGGGATGAATGAATAAAAGTTTACAATCTGATAGAGGTTTGAAATCTAGAGGCTGATGGGTTTTCTGGCAGATGATTGGCCAAAGAGTACTTGGGCGCAGTAGCCCTGGAAGTAGTATAAATAGTTGATTCATTCCCTCCTAATAAATATCTTTCTTGCACCATTCTTACTTTTACTTTATAGTGCTAAGACCTGTGGGGTAGAAGTAGAGAGGTTAGGGATCCCCAATAGGTGCAGGGGATAATGCCTGGAGTGGCTGGCGCTGACAGCTCCCATACCTCCTCCTTATCTTACTTTTACTTCATTAGTGGCTTATACCTAGTGAGGTAGAAGTATATAGTATAGGGGTTGGTATGCCAATGAAGGTGAAACAGCAAAGGTCCACCAGTCTTCATACTGGTTGGCCTGGCACATTAGCGGAGCCCAGGGTCAATTTTGTGACACCATTGATATCTACAGATCTACCGCCTGCTGCTCCAATGTGGGGTAGTGGTGCTCCACCATCTAGCGAGTTCCGCCCTGCAGTCAAATGTATTTGCATGGGGTCAGATAGCCTGCCATCTTCTTCCATTTTTTGTCCCCTCACAGCACTTACCACTCCACCTGGCATGCATCCACCCTTCTTGCCCCCATCCTCTCACCCTCCCTTGTTCCACTATGCAATTTTGCCTATGAGTCAACTACAGGCATTTATTCCTATATTCTGACAAATCAATTATCAAATTTGACCACCATTGCTTTTGAAATGGCTAGCTTTATCAATTTCTGTACAATTAAAAGCTATTTTAACATAGGCTTCCAGACAGAGGAGGATGCTGAAGCAACGGCTTTAACACCCCTTAAGTATAAAAAACTCTTATCCCTACTAACCATACTCACCTTCCTTCAGACACCACATTGGTGTCCTTTTCATACCTCCCATCTCACCTCCCAACCCAGATTTTATATGATCAATTAATGGCGGGGCTTCTGGCTTATAGTACACAGCCCAACCTTGTATTCAGCATGCCTTCTAGTGCAGAGCACCTTGCTGCACCTCACGCCACTGCCACAATAATCCCACACCACCCTTCTATATCCCAACAAATCCCCCTATGCTCATATCTCAGCGGCACCTGAGCATTTTTTGGGCTTGGGTGAATACTGGTCACCAAATTTGTCCCCTCTGTTTTGGATTTGACCATGAAAAAAATCCTGCCCCTGAGCCACTTCCTCTGGTATGGCTTCCAAGCCATATTCAGCAGATTCTGAATGAGGCGTTTTGTTGCCCCCTCCCACTCAATGTTCTTGCTTGGTGGGCCATAGTGGTGAACTGGCCCCCACCAAATCACCCACCCACGTTAACCCACCAATTTCACCCATGCCAATAAGAGTCAGGCATGGACCACCATTTGCACCCAAGCATCCTATTCAAAACCTCCCAACCAAATTCTTCATCCACTATGCTTGTGAACCAAAATTCATGGGACTACTGGCCGATATTTTTAAGTCAGATAACTTTATCCTGAATGAGGAATCTAGTAAACCTCTCAGCCAGTTTAATTATGGTTGGGCCAAAATTTAAAATGCTGATTTTGATAAAACCCCATCCCCCAAACAATATACTCCTAAACTAAATGCCATCCCCTACCAAAATGGCCACCAGCTCACCTTAGCAGCGGTGGCCTCACCCCATTGCCCAGTCCTCTGCAAAGCAGTGGCCCAATCAGAAGCTCAATTTCATTAAGGACTTAGCAGACTCAACTACCCCATGATTTATCCAAAGCAGCAAAGGCGAAATCACCAAATTGTTGGTTGATGCTAAAAACGCTGTCATTCATGTAGTAAAACTAACAGATTTTGACCCATCCGCTAAACTCACCCATCACAATATTACCAATTTTGCCCAACTTCTTGATGCCCTCCTTCAAGCTGAAAATCTTCTTGCAGAATTAGTTGAAGCTGTATAGCCAAGCTGATCTTGACGAAGAGAACCCATTTTTCACTGTCATCCACCCCCACCATGCTGATGCCCCAATGCCCTGGCTCTCCGCTTTAGTACGCTTCTACAATCATAATGATTCTGTAATGAACAATATGTCTGTAGAAGAGCTTCCCGGCCTCCCTCACCCTCTTCCATGGTGGGTTAGCTTTATTCCACTCCCTGCCTGGTTGGAGGTTTTTATTTTTGTTTTATTATTCCGTTCATTCAACTATTCAGTTCTTTTGCTCATTGAGTATCAATAATGTCCATCCCCTGGTCAGCGTACCTCAATTGATATTTAAAAGTTTAAATTTAAAGTTAAAAGGACCTTGAATTTCTCACTTAGTTATAAAGCTTTTAGTTTTACTTCCTGTACAACAAAAAACATTAACAACAAAAAATCCTTAATAGAACAGCTCCAGCCCATAAGTTAAATAATCTTAATTTATATAAAAGACTTGCAAAATATGATGAAGCTAAAATCCTATTGTTGCTTAGTCCTATTATATTAATCATGTATACTTTTACATCCTACTTGTAAGAATCTAAGGTGTAGCCATCAAGCTTGACCAGACAGTAAATCCCTTCTGTACCAAAAGTTCTGTAACCTTGAACTGCCTTTAGAAATAATTATTGATCTGGCCATACTCTGGCGGGTGCTGGGTAGCCGCCTCCTTTTTTCTACTTAGCAAAAATTTTGCAACTCAATACTTACCAAGCCCATATTATCTGCAATGAAGCTATAAACTTATATAACCAAAATTAAGCAAAGTTGTGTGGAGCTTTGGGACGCTTATAATGGTATTAAGGCGATTGCAAAGCGCACCCAAAAAAGGCACTCAGAAAGGAAGCTAGGTGATCTTAATCCTATCAAATGGAATAAAATCAGGTGAGAAATAGTATCTATATGTTTCTCTTGCTAATCTTTTAAGTAATAATTGGTTGAACAAAGATTGGACCTTATTAAGCAGCATGAGCTCACTACATGGGGCATATAAGTTTAATATACTCATTAAAATCTTAAAAGACTGGATATACAAGTACATCCACATAATTTGGACCTCAATATTCTAAATTTATAGTTTAAATACTTGAAACTCAGCAAGTGGTGAGGTTTTTAGGTTGTTATCTCATTTCTTATATCTCAATTGTTTTGACCTTTCTTTAAAAATAACTACATGCATAAAAATTTTACAATCTTATAACACCAACAAAGGTCTTATGATGACCCTTTATTTTCTGCTTCAAGTAGCGATATTGACTGTATCCTTTGCACATTCGTGGTAACAGCGACTAGTGATTCAGGCAAAAGGAATTTACTTAAAAAACTTGTTCACAAAAAGCTTAAACGTGAGCACAATGATGTGGAGCTCCTTAATGTAACTATCAGCAGTCTTGGACTAAAATTTAATTAAAAAACACCACATCAATACTTTACTTTCCCCTACTTGATGTAACAATTTTGAAAACAGTTGAAGTGGTAGTACCATGGGGACCAAGGTTGCTATTTTGGGTGCTTGAGAACCCTCAATTAAAGCTTGACTATTCCAGAACTTTTCTCCTCAAAACTACTTCTACAACTCAAAAATTGTAAATAAAGTTTTTGTTTGAACAGACTATCCTATAGAACTTAGTTCAATGACCTTTATTTAATTTTTGTAAGATCCTTATCTCACAATTATTTGTAAATGCTTTTATATCAATAATTGTAGAATCAGGGTATAGATACATACAATCACTGCTCAAAAAATATGATTACTATGCTCTCATCTATCTCTTATAAGATTATTATCTTTCTGAATTAAATATAATTTTTAAAGCTAAAACTTTGAGTTTTGTATATCTTATAGCAATTAGCATAAGTATACGGAATTCATATCATTGTGTTTACTAAAACTGCATAGCTTTCAAATAATGTGCAGTGTTCTTATTTTTAGCGTGCAAGTAAAATTCAAGACAAACAAATGATCTATGTGCATACAGGACCTAAAAGGAGCAAGTCTAGGCTTGAGTGAATAAGTATAAAGATCATTACAGAGGTAGTAGAATAAAAAGCAAATCTTGAAAATGCTATTTTTACCTTAGATTTGAGTTTGGAATGCCCAACATCTTCTATTGGTATAATCCTGAATTATATATCTAAATACTAAATAAGATAATCTATTTAAAAACGTTAATCAGATATATTTAAATATTAAATATGTTTATCTACTAGTTTATATATTTTTTGAAATTCATGGATGACAAGTACTATTTTTGTGCTATGTATGCGCTATGTACAAAGTAAGATAACCATGTTGTATACCATTATCGATATGACATAAAAGAATTTAAAAAATGACAAGACACTTACCTCAATGCAAAGTATACCCTTAAGATATTAGCTATATTTAGAGATAAGGTTTCTAATCTATTGTCAACTAGAACAATCCAAAAATAAACAATCTTCTGATAGTAATTTTAAGGTACTTAGATATTCATATAACAACAAGCATATACTGTAATAGACCTATATGACCATCATTACAGAATAATATATTAATATGTATATTAAATACATTTTGCTAAGTTTGATAGTTACATTATTACCATTTAACATCTTTGACTTTAAAACATAAAATAATCGTTGAAATACTAATAGAAATCTAAAAAGGCGCACAAAGTTTTTTGAAACTTGTATAGAAGTGCCAAAATTCACAAGCAATTCTGAGTCTCAAAGATAAAGTTTATATCTGAGGTAAGCTGACCAGGGGTTGGACATTATTAACTTCTTAAAGAGCAAAAGAAAACCTAAAAAATGATAAAACGATAAAATTGAGCTTTACAAAAATATGAAAACTAAATTTACAAGCAACTAGATGGGAAAGTGGAAAATAGCTTATCTGGCCATGGAGTAAGGAGAGGGAGATTTTGTGGCTTTGACTCAGAGATGTCTTCCTCGTTCAGTGCAAAACGTGAGCCATGGCAGAGAGAAAGGACATAGTACATCAATGGTATGTGCTTCTATATTTTAATGAGCTGATCATAAAAAATTGCTTGCAGCAATCAGTTGTTAATTTAGTCACCAAAGGATTTTTAAATTAAATGTGTGCATTATGCATAGTAAAGGTGGAATAAAGATGTGTGGATAATCTTGGATTTTGAGATCCATTAAATCACTTCAATAACTTAGATGGTGTGGTTGGCTGATTATGGTACCTAAGAATGTTGTGTTTTCCAAGTGGGATGATGGTTGAGGGGATAATGCGATGAGGGATACCCCTTCAAGCATCATGACTAAATTAGTGATAGCTTTGTGGAGAATATAACAGTTGGTCATGACTGCTGCTTCGTTAACAAGGGGGTGGTCATTTTGGAATGGAGCAGCATTTGTCTGGAGGCGTAAAACGAGGGGAGTTTTGAGCTTTATAATCCAAATTTTAGAAAATCACAAGAAGGATATTATTTGGTTCAATAAAATCACTCAATATAGAAACCTCAGACAATAATCCTCAAGGATTCTGATTAAATTGGAGGGGCATTATCAAATTTTAGGCTTGGATGGAAAATGGGATAAAGCTTTGGAATGAACAATATTCTAAGCTGCTTACTAAATTATTGGGATGGATCAAATATGAAATAAGTATGGCGCGACTAAAAGCTGCTGGAACTTCTATAGCAAAAGGTTTGGGGAGAGGAGGGAGGAAACTTGCGCTACATACATAAAAAGTATTCAAGTTTGCGGCAAATTAGCACAGGTGAAATTGGCTGAAGAGCGTAAAGAGGATGCAAGGTAGGGGCATTTGTGTTATTTGTGATCCAACTCAAAAAAGGACAGACAGATAGTTTTCCGTCCTTATTGAGGGCTCAGAAGGATTGGTCAGGGTTAAAGGGATAGCAGAGAATGGGGAAATCAACAGGGAACTTTTTATTAGATCTAGGGCATATTATGGCATTTGCCCGTGGACCTAATAGATGTGTGGTATCATATGAGACCACAAACTAAGATAGGGTAGAACCTTAGGATGACAAGTTAACCATCAGCTCCTTATGAAGAAAATTGGGAGATAGTATGTGGGCAAAACAACAATCTATAACAACATAGTGGTATCTTCTTGGAGCTGGGTGCGTGTTGTTAGAAGAGGTTTGTCCTGGAATACCAGGGGCACAATTTCTGCAGTTGTGGCATCCGCTTCACAATTAAAGCAATATTGGTATACTCTTACAGGGGGAAATGATAGAGCTGGCTGTTCCATAACTGCCTATGCTAACTCATTATTGCGTTATCTAACATGGGAACAATTACCCACTTTTTATCTGCAGGCTGGACCACATGTTTCTCTGGAGAGCACCAGGAAAATTTGAGGCACCGCCTGAGAACGTTCAAGTTGAAGGTTGATCTCCTTGAAAGGAAAATTTCCACAAGGAATTGGGAAGACTGGATAACCCAGTCCAAATGCGTTTTTTCTTGACAATAAAAGCTAGGGGTTTAAACTGCTACCCACACTGGAGCAGCAATGATAGAGATGAGTTCATTGAGATTAAAAACGAGTTTTAAATTATGATGGTGTCAATTTTGTTTTCTAATTTGTAGTTTTTGTTTAGTATGTGTTGCCAAGTGGAAAGAAAGGTCCTCATAGATAAAACAGTCCAGAATAAACTCTGTCAAAGTTTAAGAAGTTGATAATAGTTTATAGGCACAAAAAAGCAACATAATTTTAGTCTAAAAACTGATTGGTATAAATAATTACTAAAATATATAACTTTTATAAATTTAGAAAAAACTCAGCTGATTCAATTTCTAAAAATATTTATGAATACCCCATTTGTTTTATTAAATCTGAATTCTACAGTCATTATATAAAGTGTGGCATAAGAAATAGAAAGCTTCTAATGTATTATTACTATAAAAGACAGTAATAATCAAAGCTTCTCTTAAACTATAAAAACTAAAGATTTTAAATTTTTTCATGAAGGTTCTACTTAAAATTCATAGTTCTACTAATAAAACATTTTTTTGTATTTTTTAAGTTTTTTTAGCGTGTGAATAAAAATAAAATCCATTAATTATAGATCATTATAAAAAAGATTAACCTCTCTTTTCACTCAAACCAACTTTTGAGAAAATTTAAATAAGACAAACAAATTTGCACGCCAATTAGCTGTGGCACCAACCCGCTGTTGTCCACAGCCCCACAACCAGCTGCATCCAAGTGGGGCAGTGGCGAAATTCCACCCAGCGTTTACCATCAGGTGGGAAAATGAAAAATGACTGATTTGTTAGTTATCACAAATTCTTGGGTCAGTTTGTCCCGCCTAAGGATCTTTCCTTGTACCTCACAAGCACCCAGGCGGTGCCCTACTGGCCTCCCGTGCTTCCCCACTCTCACATGAATTTTGGCCTTTGGGTCATATATGGGAAACTGTTAGTATATGCGGATAGAACCATAATCAAAATAGCACAGGTGATGCAACCCGCTCAGTCTATAGATTTTCACTCCTATAAGGGATACTTTGACCTAGGTTTCACATGCAAAGCTGATGCTGCCACTGCAGCAACTGTGCCCCTTCTCTTTTAGGGCACCCAATTCCCACCATGCACATTCAGCTCCTCTCTGACTCCACATTAGTGGTTCAGTTCACTAGGTTGCCCACTCACCTTCCCCCTGCGGTGCTCCATCAGGAGCTGATGGAAGGTTTGGAAGTCTATAACACTACCCCATCCTTAAATTTGTGTTCCCTAATGGAACTATACACCTCGCTGGGCCTTGGGCATTTGCCACAATCAGCCCTGCATTTAAAAACATTGTGAGCAAATTACCCTTGCTCCTTCATTGCTTCTGCCCCTGATCACCCATTATGGGCCAGCGTTGAAGCAGGTGGACCATCTGTCCTTCCTGCTTTGAGTTGGATCATTAAAAGCATAGTTGCCCCTACCTTGCTGATTCCGCTGCCTCTGAAGGCTTGGCTGCCAGCTACTTGTCCGTCAACCACCCTGCAGCCATCTGGGAATGAGGTGCAATCATAAATCCCTCTTCCAAAACCTACTGCTGTTGCTGCATCCACAGCAGCTAATTTGGTCCCTCCTAAGTCTGGGTCCACCAATGCTCCATCAATCATGAAGCGGCTTGGACATCAGTTCACTCCCAAGCCCCAACCCAATCACCAGCCTCAGCCATCCCTATTGAGGAAAACGCAGACTCATATGACATGAACCCATGGTCCTCATTGGATGAAACTGATTAATTGGGTAATGTGATTGAAAACTCCAAAATTAACATAAAAGAATTTATCAATCTATAAACTCCCATTGAGATCCCTCAGCGCTTTTATACCCTATGGCCATATGACAATGTGTTATGCACCCAACACCATTTTGCTGTAACAGCTGCTGCTCAATCCAAACCATATTTCCTACTTAATGCTATTGCCTACACAGCGAAGATGCTTGCCAAAAGTCTTCCCCCTCACATTCTTGCCACAACATGCTCCCCACAGAGAAAATAAGCCATTCTCCAGTTTAATAAACACGCCATGGATGTCATTCCAAAAGTGATTGTCACTTAAAAACCCAAAGCAAAGGTACCTGCGCTAGTGCTGCTTTTAGCTCCCAACTTCCTGCTATCTAAATTTAACTGGAAAAATGCTTGTCCACTTACCTAGGTGCGATTTATGTTGATAATACTTTCTGTGACCAATCATTCCTCTGCAATCTCACCCCTCATATTGCTGATAATCCCACTCCCTTGCTATCTACCTTCGCCCACGCTTTGTACAATGAAAAACTCATGGATGAGCCCCCTTCCCCCTTCCCCTTCCCCTTCCGCCATGGTGGAATAAGTGGATCACTGCTGTACCACCTGGTTGGTTGTGTTCTCATTTTGTGTGTCTCACTGCTCGTTTTAGATGGTTGATTCAGGTTGTTCAGGTTTGGTTTATTTTGATGCTTCTATTTTGGTAATGTCCATCCACTAATTGGTGTAACTCAAATAAAATTAAGAATCATAAAAAGGACAAATTTCAAGGAAGTTTTCAGTAAAGTGTTCTAAAAACCCTAAAAAACCTACATTTATGAAATTTGATATGTATGTTCAGCGTAGGTGGTGAAATATCACGAATATAAGGGATTTTCAGTAAATTTTAATTATAGCAAAAAATATCGCAAAAATAATCTATATATAAGACACTATTAATCAAGATTTCTTTTAAACCAAAAAAAAAACTAGAAATTTGCAATTTGATATGGATGTTCTTCTCAAAATTCATAGTTCATCTAAGAAACCATTCATTTCTAGGATAATTTGGAGTTTAAAAACATTTTATTTTGCTTTAATAATTTTCTATTATAAACCAATTCAAAATAAAATTGCATATAAAAGTTATCTATAAACCCAACAAACTAGTTGATGAATTTGAGATATCCATATGCAGCTTGAGTTTAGGACATGGAGTAGGTAAGGGATTTTATACTCAATTTTAACTACAAAAGATCATGAAACTATAAGTTAATAAAAAATAGGATAATTTTCAACATATATCCCAAACTGCATAAGCTTTGATTTATACTTTGTAATAAATAATTCCTCAATTTATTAATACCTACTAATAAACTATCTATAATATTTTACTTTTTAAATTTAACATTTAAATTTATTAAGTAATAAACGTCTATTAGAAACAATTTATTTATGTAAATTGTATTAAAAATTATTTCTCAAACTAAAAACCTACTACACAAAATTTGGTACATATTTGCCTCTTGAGTGTTAAGTTCCAAATTGGTAGGGTTTTAAAATTTATTTTAATAACCAAATATTTATATATACTTTTAATCAATATATAAAATCCACTTTTTTGCCTTCTAAATTAAATAAGGTAGAAATTATAGATTTAATATGCCAGTTATTAGTATATATGCACCTATATGAATCCTTATAGTAAGCTAAATAAAGAATTTACTTATAGCCAGGTGGTTAGCATTATTATTGATAATGATTCATCTAGCACTTTGGTTTTATTTTATTGATATAAAATGTTTAATCATAATATTATGCAAAGGTGGTTATATTAATAGGGTATATCCTACTATCAATCTGATGCAGGTTTGGTTCATAATAGATTAAAACCTATAGTGACTCAGAAAACTTATTTCCTCCCTTCCAATTCTATTTCATAAAAAACATGAATAAAAATTGAAGATGAAATTAGAAATGAAAATAGTGTGGTTGCTTACCAGGGTTAAACCTGTTAATGCTCAGGTACAGTTTTGGTTTGTAACAGGTCAGAAACTTATACTATCTTTGATGAAACGTTGTTTCCTCCCATCCCCTCTTAATATTATTTTAATTTAAAATAAATGAATAAAGATTTCAATAATAAATTAAAGGAAGATAAGGTGATTACCTAATAAAATAGCTCCTGCTACCACTAATTAAAAAAATATTTGAGGTGGGTTGACCTTGGGACAAATATACCACACCAAGAAGTTTTCTAGCCAGTACAAGTTTCAAACTCAAAACCTGCACTTAGGGTGGAAGCATTTCTACCTGCTCAGCTAACCACCCTTCTGCTACCACTAATTATTTACTTTAAAAAAGTTTTTACATGTAAGTATAGCTATTTGGTTGGTTTTATAGATTCAATGGTTTTTACTATTTAATTTATGGTTATCTATAATATAAAATCTAAAACAATCATTCAAATTATCTGATAAATTTATAAAAAACATAGTGAAGTATAAGAGTCTGGCCACTAGCTTTAAATAAGATACTGTATTAGTCATCAAAAAATAAAAATCTGTGAATTAAATTCTTCTCTTTGGATAAAGAATGCAACAAAAATCATGTAAATCAAAAAAAGGGTTTTTATTAATAAAAACTGTATATAGTTTCAGTTAATCCTTTGACATACAATACTAATGTTGTGACTTATATATATAATTTGCCTTATCATAGCCCTAAAACATAATAATCATTTATGTTATATTGCTCCTCAGAGCTCACTTTTGCATTTGTATTTTTCTTGATATTACAACTCAACATCATGTCTTCAGGATGAAAAACGTTGATATTTATCTTTTCAGTATTTGAAGGAGTAATTTAGGTGTGATACTATTATCCCCAAATATATCCCTAAAACTTACTTCATCTATTAGTGTACTCTTGATATACTGCTGTTTTTATAAATTCATTAATGTCTGAAAACAAACAGCTTTCAAGCTTTAAAATACTACAGTGATTCTAAAAAACAAAAGTAGTTTCTTGTTCTGAGGCTCCTAATCATAATATGTTTAAACCCTCTACAAAATTTACTCTAAATATCTTGCTACAAATTGGGACCTATCTTGTAGGCTAAAATTATTTAAAACTAATAATTCTAAAGTTTTTATCTTAGCTCCATTACAAACTAAAAATATTTTTTAAATCTTTTTATGATTAGTTCCTATAGTGTTTCTCTGGATCTCAAAATGATAAAATGATGATGACTTGAATGAGTAAGATAATTATCTCATCAGTTAAACAACACTTGACAAACTATGTAATGTAGGTTCTCCCTGAGATAAATTTTATGATACATAAGACAAGATTTTTTAGACCTTTTTCCTTACCACCGTTTTAGAGTGCAACTATGGCAGCAAACTATCCTCAGGGTAAGTAAAGTCAAGTGGGATTGTCTAAAAGATTTAATTATATGACTTAAACTAATTGCAAAGCAATTTCAATCCCATTTATTCATACTTAAAGCTAGTACATATTATAACTACCAATTAGAAACACAGATACGTTTGAGTACAGCAAACATATTAAGAACTAGTGCACTTGAAGTCTTAATTCCACAGGTTTAATCTAGAAATTCTTTATTAAAAACAAGTATCAATTTAATCTTCTTTCCACTCAATCTCACTTTAGAGCGATTTATTTAAAAAGTTTGTTTATCCACCACCATCTGGCCACACCCATTTTCTATTTAATGTCCTTGTATCCGCCACCTGCCACTCCAGTGTGGGGCAGCGGTGCTCCACCACCTAGCATTTTCCACCCAGTGGGAAAATGCATTTGGATGGGCTCAAACAGCCCACCCACCTTGTCCAGCTGATTTATCCCCCATGGGACTTAGCGCTCCACCTGGTACTTACCCTTCTCGCCCCATCCACTCGCCCTCCCTCATTCCACCATTCAATTTTGCCTCCACATTGACTACGGGCATTTTTTCATATGCCAACAAAGCAATTATTGACCTAGCCATCACGGCTTTCATGCTGGCTGGCTTTATCAACTTCCATCCATTTAAGGGCTACTTTGATATTAGGTTCCAAACAGAGGAGGACGCTGCAGCGGCAGCAATAACACCTTTAATTTACAAAAATACCCCTATTCCCACTACCTGTACTCGCCTCCCTTTGGACACCACCCTGGTGGTGTCATTTGCAAATCTCCCATCCCACCTCCCACCCCAAGTTTTATATGATCAGTTGGTCATAGGGCTTATGGCTTATGGTACTCAGCTCAACTTCATCTTTGCAGTACCCTCTGGTGAAGAGCGCCTTGCTGCCCCTCGCGCAATTGCCACCATCATCCCACACCACCCTGCCATAGCCCACCAAATCCCCCCACGCTAGAATCACACTAGCGCTGGAGCATTTCTTTTGGGCTCAGGTCAATAATTATTGGCAGATTTGTCCCCTCTGCTTTGGGCTTGACCATGCAAAAAAGCTTGCCCACATGCCACTTCCACTAATGCAGCTTCAGAGCCCCCTCCACAGGTCCTGTATGGGGCACTTTGCTGCCCCTCCCACCCTCCACTCTCATTTGATGGGCCAGAATAGAAAATTGGCCCCCCAAATCTTTCAGTCTCATTCTCCCACCTAAACCCACCCCAGCCGGTAAAGAGCCAGGTTTGGACCACCCTTTGCGCCCAAGCACCCACCCAACTTCTAATGCCACTATTCTTGTGAACCAAAATCCATGGTACCTATTGGTGGAGGTTGTCAAATCAGGTAATGTTCTCATTAGTGAGCACTCCAGTCAACCTCTCAGCCCAATACAATTATGGTCAGGCCAAATTTTTTCTTTCTGACTTTGATGAAACCCCACCTCCAGACATTTCACTCCTCTGCCCAATGCAGCCCCCTACCAAAGTGACAACCAGCTCACCTTAGCTGCAGTGGCCTCTCCTCAGTGCCCAACCCTACGCAAAGCAGTGGCCTAATCAGTGGCTCAGTTCCAGCATGGCCTGCCCACCCTCTTCTTCCCCCCAACTTCCCTGAATCTACATGCAGCGACATCTCAAAGTTATTTGATGATCCTGAAGTTGCTGTCATGAATGTCACAATGCTTGCAGAATTCAACCCTTTGGCTAAAATCACCCACCACAGTATCTCCCTTTTTGCCCAACTTCCCAAAGCCTGCAAAGAAGCTGAAATTCTTGTCGCGGCATTTGTTGAAGCGCTTTACTGCACTAATCTTAATGAGGAGGTGGAAAACTCATACTACACCAACTTCCACCCCCACTATGTGGATTCCCCAACGCCCTGACTCTCCGCTTTGATATGCTACTTTAATCAAAATCCCATGATTGGGGTTCATTTGTCTGAAGACCAACCCCCTGACCCCCCTCACCCTCTGCCATGGTGGGTTAGTGGTTTCTGCTCCCCGCCTAGTTAGTAGTTTTATTTCTTTCCATTCATTTTTGATCAGTTTTTTTTTGTTTTGATTTCAGTATTGTCCATCCCCTGGTTGGCATACCTCAAATAAATTAAATTAAAAAACAAGTATCAATTTACTTTACTGAATATTGAGTATATCTCAATTATTTTTGGAACCTTTTTAAAAAAAGTAAATGAGGTGGGTTGACTTTAGGACAGGTATACCACAAACGTTTTTTAGCTTGTGATGGGTTTGAACTTTTTCAATAAAAACCCTACCAGAGTGGATCAGGAACCACCTGTTATGCTACTACTCCTATGGAACCCATTTTTAACAGGAGCTTAAAAATCTTTTATCTCTTAAAAAATAGGGCTTTTATACTGCATTAAATGAAGCCTGAAATTCATGATTAAAAAATATAAAATCACATACAACTAAACCAAATTTCCAGCAATTAATTTATATTTAAATAATGGGTAATATTTGAGGTTAAAATTGTCATATAAAATTTGGCTTCCTCATATTTATCACACCTAAAGATACTGCCTAGCTTTTTTATATAGATTAAATGTGAAAATAATTGTTGTTATTTATATAATTTTAGAAAAGAAAACATATATCAAAGAGTAGTTAAATCTTGTTTAAATGAACTTAGGCTTGGATAAGCCCATATTTATATTCTAGAATACACATAAATAGTTTTTTGGTAGAGATTCTTTGGCTATAAAGTAGCAAAAAAGTCTTGTAAAGATTAATTTAGCTAGTAAAAAAGACTCATCTTTATAAGTGTTTTTGCTATAAAATGAAGCTCTTTGATTGTTTTTTTTCAATTCAACCATGTGATTTCAATATACTGAGCAGCTCTTAAAATTCAGAACTGAATTTGCAGAAGAAACTAAAACTGAAATTACTGTTTTCTCTTTAACTGATGCTGCTATTTTCACTTAGCTGATATGGAGCTAGAATATATGACTTAATGCAAATTACTTTTGTATCAATAAGAATTATTGTTATATTTTGCACTGTAAATTTAACTATGGCGCCACAGATATTGTTGATGCGTCAGTTACTTCTGGTTAAAGAAATGAATATTTTTGTAGAGATTCCTTGACATTGCTATAACAAAACATATATAAGTAAGATTTATATCTAGTTTAATTTTTCGTCTAAATTACAATAAACTGAGGTCTTTGCTATAATCTTATAATTTATGTAAAAAAAATTAATTCCATACTCTAAACTTAAAGATTAAATTTTGGCTAGCTAATTTCATATTTTGTTAATGTTTTCTAACGTATATTTTTTGATGTTAAGTGATTGGCATGTTAGGATTATATTGGGTAAAAGATACAAGAATTGGGTTGCATTGATAGTGATTAGCCTGAGATGAGTTTCAAGATAATATCTAAGGTTAAGTTAGGTCTTATATATGTAAAGAGGTTGAATAAGTAATCAAAATTACAGCTGTATACCCTAGTAAGGCTCATATGGACCACCCTGTCAGATAAATACAAGTCCAATGTTGTATAAATAGTAATTTGGGTTATATCTAAATGAAAGGGCCAAAAGACCCTGGCCAATTCTCAGAGGAACCCTTTAAATTAGGTAAACAATTTTTATACTAATAAACTCAGCCAAAAAGCTTGAGTTTGGGTAACAGGGAAAGTCTAAATCATCAGCAGAAGCAAGGGAGCCATTAGGAGGCCCCTCCCTGTTGTACAACTACTCTTAGTCAAGATAATCTGCAAAGACTGACCCCTTTTATAGGGTCAGAGGGTGTCCAACAAGGCGAAAATATTTTCCTGACTTCTGATTAGACTAGATATATAAAGTCCCTTCCTCATGGGTACATTTTACAAGTTGTTGCTTCCCATTCTGTCCTCGCATTGAAGTGAGGTGAGTTTTGACTAATCCAATAGGTCAAATCCCAATTTTCCTAAATTTGAATGTTACTAAGCACTCTGAACTTTGAGCCTTGGCGTTTAAACATTATTATTGACTTATTAAGAGGGTTCACTTTTTATCCCCTCGCTGACACTATTAATAACCATAAAACCTCAACTTTTTAGTATTAACTTTTAAAATTTATTATTCTAACTAGTGGTAATAAAATCCCCTTTGCGTTACTTTGGCAGTAGAGATTTAATTCTCCTGAAATATTGTTGAAATCTGGGGCAAATTTGCACCAGTGAGCATAAACCCTTCCCCAATTCCAACACACCCAATTTTAGATGATAAGTAGAAACTTATCATGATACTGTTTAATAAAATTAGGTTTCTAAAAGTAGATATCACTATTGTAAGTTAGCTTTTTTCATTTACTTTTTCTCAAAGTAGACAATTTAGCATCATAAACAAGTGCTATTTCATAATTGGGTAATAATATTTTTTTTGTTAAATTTTTTGGTTACTCAGTTCTTTGATTGTAGCGCCTTTGATATAATATATTGAGTTTTTACTTGAACTAAAAAGCATTCATTTAGCCTAACTTTTAAGAAAAAACTCTTCTATAATATTTGATAACTTTGACGCCAATATTTACTCACAAACGTGAGATTATTTCAATAGTTAAGAATAAGTGATGGTGTCAATTGACCATACAAATTTAAAGTCATCATATGCCATTTAAATGATCATTTCAGGATTGTTATGCTACCAGAATTCTATTTACTAAGCAATTATTTAATTACGTGGTAAATTATTGAATTAGTTGTTAATCTAACTAAGCATTATAATTATTTTCAGAATAAGCATAGCCTCATAATGTTTTAAAATGATTAAAATTTCCCGCATGGGTGTAGTATAAATCCAGAATGGCAAAAATAACAAATTGAAGCGCAGTGGAAGGGTAAAATATAGCGTGTATGTTCATGCCATTCACCCAAGATATAAAAATTCTATTGTTGTTATACTATAATCAAACCATTAAAATTAGTATATTAGTTACTAATAAATCTTTTTAAAAATTATTCGAGGTGGGTCGACCCTGGGACATATATACCGCACCGAGAATGTTTTCTAGCCAGTACAGGTTTCGAACTCAAAACCTGCACTAGGGGTGGAAGCAGTTTTACCTGCTCGGCTAACCACCTTAGTTACTAATAAATCTTATGTTTATTGTTAATGTCAGGAACTTTGTCTCTAACTCTTTAAAGATAGACCCTCAAATAAAGTAAGAATACACACCTTGTAATGTGCCAGCAACCTTATAGTTTATAGGTAAGACTCAGAGTAACTCCACAAGGAGGTGACCGCAAGGGCTGAAAAAGGTAGCTTTAGATAGTTAATGCTATATTTGGAATATTAAAATAAGAGAGAAGACCAACAGAGAGATTGGTCAAAGAAAGACTTTTTTAAAGAAAATTGGGATGATGGGTTAAATTACATTGCTGAGGTTTGAGATAATTTTGCCAATAACACAATGATACCATTGATGGTAGTTCTATAGCTCTGTTAGGTGTAAACTTGAATTGAAAAAACAACTGAATCTTATTATATTTAGGTAAGTTTAAATTTCATATATAAATCAAGTCCTCATTTGATGTGAAACATAAGAAAACTATCATCATTAAATAGTAATAAATAGTTTTTAGCTCCATTAGTGTACTATCTGAAATTGCATCATGCAGTATCTGAAAACTAACCCAGCTTGATTAACCTTAATGCAGTGTTGATCTATGGTATGTCTAAGGTCAGGGAAGGTGGCAACTCAATTCCTTTAGTTTTCTTTATTTTCTCTTTATCCCCACTCTTTACGCCAGAATTTATGTCATGAGGCATGACATAGCCCTCTGGGTTGTGACATCACCCCTCTCTCAGAAGCATCAGCCAGAAGAAGTTCTTATGAGATGGAGATAACTTTATGGCTGCAACTACAGGGGTGTACTTGGGAACTGCATCATCTGGATATCAATTGTGAAATGCATTATTAAAGTCTTGAGTGTGGCCATAATTGCAAGCTGGGGACTCAGAGGTTTTCTGCAGCGTCAAACCCCAAATGATTCAAGTACTACAGCCATCTTTTCAACTTATGAAAGGTCACATTCCCTCCACCTTCACTCTGATGCCCCATCATCAAGATATTAATCTGGAATCTCAGGAAGAATATCCTAAAATGCAGTTATTTACTCTCATGAAAGAAAAAGATTTAAACTTGATGGAAGATCCAACTGGAGGATGCATGACCCATCTTTCTAACAACAAAGTAAGGTCCTGTCCTCTTTGACCTCAACTTATTGTATGTCTAATTGATTGTAATATCTCTTGGCATAAAGCATCACAAGAGCTACCTCTTTTTACATAGCACTACCTTTTCATACCATTAGTGTTCTTTTTGTATACCTTCATGGCAGCCTCCAAGTTTTTACTTTACTCTGTTGTAATTTTTGGTGAACTTAGCAACGTCCATCAATACTTCTACCTTTGACACACACCTGGGTTCCATGTTAAATGCGAAGTAAGAGCCAGAATTGGGAAAAAAGAGTAACACCTAATGAAGGATGTTGGTCTTTGTTGCAGCTGGATTGCGCTAAAGTAAGGTGTGAGGCTCAATCCAAATAGTCAGCTACCATATAACACCGCAGAAAAATGTTTTAAACAGTAGTTTAATAGTTCTGTATGCCTATTTAATTATGAATGGAAAGCAGTAGAGAGGCATAGACAAATTTATATGGTCTTTCGCAATTATTCCTAATACATAGAAGTTTCCTGGGGTCCACAGTTGTCAGGCTTCGCCCTTTATTGGATGAAGCCTCTTCTAGGGGTTGCGACTCACCTATTGGTAATGCCAAATAAGGCTCTTATTTAATTTGGTTTGAGCCCAATTAAAAGTGCAAGGGGCTACACCAACAACGATAAAAATTAATTTTTAATATTTATCATGTTAAAAATTGCCACTGCCAATTAAAAAGCTGAGTATATCAAAATTTTAAGTTATAACCAATCAGGTTCACAGTGAAATACCCTCTCAATGCTGAAACTTAATTAAATTTTCATTTTGGGTTGTTCCAGAGATTAGGCTGAGGGTTCCAAAAACCTGAGCGAGTAATATCTGTTTCCGCCACTATAATTACTTTTTTTTTAGTACTAGATGGTTCGCCACTATAATTACTAGTTTAAACAATTTGGAATGACTCCCTGATAGTATTTTGAGCCAAGGTTATTCACCCCGTTGTGTTATTAATAAATCTATATATTTTCTTTTTATTTACTCTATCAGGCATTTGATTCCAAGATCTCCCTTACCCTAGGCATGTATTACCTAGATCCCCCTATCTGCCTTTCATAAAACCTTTTCCAAGTTCACTTTAAGACTTTGAGTTCTTATAAAATCTCAAGGCGTTATAATAATAAAGTGATATATACTCTGCTACCTTTTTTATTAATGTTTATACCAATAAATCCCTTCTCCAACTAGGGTAAATGCTGAGGAACTTAGGGGTAACTTTGACCACCCTCTTGGGCAGGGAGATGGACTAAGCCTCCCGCACTTGCCCCTTGTTGGTATTCTGAGCCTACATCATGTGAGCAGCCCAAGCGACCAGAAATCTTGACATTAGTGCTCAATACAGAGTTCCTGTAAACCCTTGAGTTTACCTTCTTTACCATGGAGAAGGAAACATTTTTTTCACTGGACCAAGTTTATGAGCCGCTGAATTAGTTGTCAGGCCTATATATCCAGGCTGCATTAGGGTCTGCTGAACCTTAAACGAAGGTTAAATTCTGACGTTTTGTAGCACACCCATGGATTCCAGCAATGACATCCACTCCCTCACTGAGCCAACTAGCTTGATCTTTCTGAGACCTCTTCCTGATGCCGACATCCACTGCCAATGATCTTCTAATTAGGCTGAGCATTCAATTGATCCACCTTTGACTTCCGCAGCTCCCAGAGCCTGCCTCTCCCCCTGCCAACTCTGAAGATGGCGACACAAAACTCACTTAATTAAGAATTTTATTTGGTTAGGAGGTGGCATACTGACACCAGTTCTTATTCAACCCACAAGCTGACTGCTTCCCCCTCAACATTGTTGTCAGTTAAGCCAGGTGGCATAGGATAAAGACTAACCAGAACCAAAATTTTGAAGGTTTGCGTTCACAAATTCTGAAACCAGCACCTGAGTTAATTGGTGTTGGGGTGAAGTTTTCTCCGCCTGATTTTATTTCTAGTTCATTATTGGTAGTAACTATGAAACTTATTTAGCTCCTCATTCAGTTTAGTTGAGCCAGTTTACTAAACCTATCTAGCTTCTCATTAAATTGTGTGAGATCATTTGATAAATTAACCAACATAATGATTTTCCCTAAAGTGTGCTCAACATTAGCTTAGGTTGAGCTATTTCATCTTATCAGCCATTCTATCTTCCAGGCCAAATCTTAATGATTTTTCTAAGCTATCAACAATTAATGCTGATGCACTCTCAAATCCCCAGGCATATAGTTGCACCGCCGCCTATCTTCTCTTTAGCAATTTCCACTAAAGTTCTCAGAACTCCACATTGTAGCTGCGTCAGCTACCTATGGCCCCCACAATCATGCTGCTTCTGGACACCTCTTTGGTAACAAAATATGATTATCAAAATCTTAAACTTCTCTTGATGCTCATACCAAATTAAGCCAACTAGATCTAAATTCCCTCAATCTGGCTCCTGACCCCTATCTGAGGCTTTAAGAGGATTCTATCAGGCTTTGCCTTTACTGGGTGAAGCCTTTTCTAGGGGTAACGACTAACTATTAGTGAATGCCAAAATCAGGGCTCTCGTAAATTTGAGTTAAGCCCAATCCAAAGTGTCTTTGATCAACCATGCAACGTTTAAATATTTATTTATAAATAATTATTAAGTTACAAAATGGAACTGATGAATAAAAATCTGAGGATGTCAAAATCATGCTATAACCAATTAAGTTCATGGTATGATACCCTAATGATGCCAAAACTTAATAAAATGGTCTTTTTGGGTTGTTCCAGAGATTAGGCTGAGGATTCTGATAACCCAGGTTTCAATGTTGTTTCTGCCAGTATATTTACTAGTTTAAATGAATGGTAATGATCTCCATTAGTATTTTAAGTCAAGGATAGTTGATCCCGTTGTGTTATTAGTATTTTTATATAAAATCTTTTTATTCAATCTATCAGGAAAGTGATGTTAAATCTCCCTTACCCTAGGCATGTATTGCCTAGATCCCGCTACCTGCCTTTCATAAATCTTTTCTTAAGTTCACTTTAAGACTTTAAGCTCTTATAAATACTCAAAAGCGTTTATATAATAAAAGGATATATACTCTACTACCCTTAATATTAAGGTTCATAACAATAAATTCTTTCTTCAACTAGGGTTGAGGCTATGGATCTTAAGGGGACTTTGACCACAAACTTGGGCAGGGCGATGTAATAAGCCTCCTGAACCTACACTCTTGTTGTCATTCTGAGTCTGCACCATGTGAGCATCCTAAGAAGCCAGAAATACTGGCAAAAGTTGCTAATTTTTCTAAGGTACACCATGGACAGAGAACATGTGGGAGACTAATAGCTTACCAATCTGCGATGCAGTTATTGTGGTGTGACATAGTATAAAGATGGGCGACCTTTGTAAACTGGTTCACTACCACCATGATAGCATCATACCCCTCTTAAGGTAAAATTCCACAACTAAATTTACAGAAAGGGAAGTTCAAAGCCCCTCTGCTTTTCATGAAAACCAACAAGCCAGCTAGTGGCTGATAATTTGGTTTCACCCTTGTTATAAAATTGGCGTTATCAATGAGATACGCTGTAAACAATATGCACAGGGTTTGACCCACTGAGCAATAGGACCAATTATATGAGGATTGTTGCCCTTGAACCAACAGAAATAAATTTACTAATAAATATGGAGCGCTTTCTCCCAATATAATCTTTTTTGTTTTAATATAATAACTATAGTGGGTCCTCTCTGTTCCGCTCACTCTAACCTATTAACCACCTTCCTCCTCGATCATCTCATCTTGTTAATATCATAGAAACTTTGAATGATATTACTTTAATGGCTTAGTAATTTTATTCGCCATATCTCATTGATTCTGCCAATTATTCATTCGTTAATCTCACGACGCCTAATTTGAGGTGTTTTCCTAACAACCCAATATCGCCTCATTTTGAGGCGCTCAAATTACCATAACTCATATCAAACTTGCCAGCTCCCATCCTTTCTGCCATAATGACTTAGGGCTTATCTTAAGTCATATCAGAATCGCGACATTACCCCCTCCTTGACTGGATAATGAGGCTCCTATTGCTTATACTCCTGGAGGAACTTTGCATGCACTTGGTTGATGATCTGACTGCTAGTGGGGTCCTTGATAGTGGATGCATCTATATTGGTCTTCTCAATGACTTCAAATGGCCCAATCCAGATACTGGCCAGCTTGTGTTTCCAGCCAAACCCATGTTGATCATGGAATGGGACCATGTCTCCATCTTTGAACTGTGCTAGGCCACTTCACCATACCTGATTGGCAGACAGGCTTTTGATTTTTTTTGGCTAAGCTGAACAAGTATGCTTCAGTTTGTAATTTAATCAGTGTATTAATCAGGTTGGTCAAATAGCATTGTGGATCCATTCCGCCAGTGTCCTCTACACAGGCATATAGAAGTGCGGGCAGAGTGGGGTGCCATCCATAAAGCAATTGGAATGGGCTTTTCTCGTGGCAGAGTGGTAGCTAATGTTGCAGGTGAACACTGCAGTAGAGAGGAGGGTACTTTAATCGGAGGGCCTATCAGTAACCAACTTCTGGAGAATGTTCACCAGGGTCCCATTAACCCATTCAACCATTCCGTGAGACTCAGGGTGATATGGAGTTGTTAGAACCCCGCGGATGGCCATCATTTCGTTGAGCTTAGGTATTATGTGAGAGGTAAAATTAGTGCCGTTGTTGGTAAGGATAGACTGCAGGCAGCTGTGACTCTGAATGATACATTCCATTACAAACTTAGCCACAGTAACCGCCCCCAGGTCCCAAATGGCCCGTACCTCAACCCACCTGGTCAAGTGGTCAATTGCCACCAGTATATACTTGGACCAGTTAGCTCCTGTTGGCAGAGGGCCAACAACGTCAAGAGAAACTGTATGCCAAGTGAAGTGCAGCTTTACTAACTGGTATGAGGTCCTCCAGTGGAACAGCTTTTCCACTTGGCACTGGTAACAGGAGAAGATATTATCAAGCACATCAAAGTCCATGCTTTCCCAGTAATACCAAGGCTGCAATAATTCCAACGTTTGAGCACACTGCCATGCCCAACTGCCCTATGTGCGCTCATGATAATGTTAGGCCGCGTTGAGGGTCACGGAAAGCCTACTGTTAAGTTGCTAACCCGCTTGTACAACTCACCATTCCGCTGGAAAGTATTGGCTCGCATTTCATTCAACGCCTTGATGACTTAGGGCGGCTCACATCGTACTTTTCACTGAACATCTTGTCAAAAATAATATCTCTCAGATCCGCCATAACTGCAATAGTTAGTAGCCTCGACAAGCAATCAGCATATTGGTGTTTTGTTTCTGGTCAGTGAAGGATCTCGAAGTTGTAAGCCTGTAGTTTAAGGGCCCATCGTATTAGCTGGCCCACAGGCTCCTTAATTTCTGGAGCCAACGTAACGAGGAGTGATCCATTAAAACTTTAAATGTTACACCATGAAAATATACTCTGAATTGCTTGTAAGCATAAATCACTGCTAAGCACTCCCATTCAGTCACAGCATAATTTTGCTCATGGCTATTCAGGCTTCAGCTGCAGTACGCCACTGGGTGCTCCTCTCCCTCATCATCTTTTTGAGAAAGAACTGCCCTACAGCAGAAAGAGATGCATCCGTATGTACAATAAATTCCTTTTCAAAATTTATGTAGCATAGCACTGGCGCCTCAATCAATGCTGTTTGAAGAGTATTAAAGGAGTGTTGACAGTGTTCCATCCATGCAAACGTGGCATCCTATTTTAATAACTCAAAAATTTGTCACATAATACAGCTGAAGTTAAGTATAAAGTGGCAATAGTAGCTGACCATCCCTAAAAATACTTGTATATATCATTTACTGCTTGGTGTAGTCTTCTTCCGGATGGCCTCCACCTTGGCTGGTTGGGGCCTCAGCCCTGTTGCATCAACTATAAACCTGAGGTACTCCAGCTGATCCTTGAAAAAGTGGCATTTCCAGGGTTTGATTTTGATGTTGGCCTCAGCCAACCGGCGGAATACCTCTTCCAAATGGCTAAGGTGCTCAGAAAACGTGCGTGAGAAAACGTTAGTATCATCAAGGTATAAGAGAACGCATGACAGCTTTAAGTTGTCAAGGATAGTGTCTATTGTCCGTTGGAAAGTAGCCGGGGCATTACACAGCCCTTGTGGCATACATTTTAGTTGAAAAAGCCCTTTTGATGTGACAATGGTGCATTTTTCTTGTTCCGCTGTGGGCAACTCAATCTGCTGATAAATATATTAAATCCAATGCGGAGAAATTTTGAGCTCACCTCAACTGGATCAACGCATAATCAATTTGTGGCAAAGGGTATGAGTCCTTTTTTGTAATGCTGTTGAGCTTGCGGTAGTCTATTACTACCCATTTAGTACCATCCTTATTTTTGACAATTAGGACAGAAGAAGCCCATGGGCTCTTCAATGGTTCAAGCATTCCTTGCTTCAACAGTTTATCAATTTCTGATGTGACAACTTCTTCCGCTGCTCTATATCGGTGGTTTGGCTGAGATTTGATGGGAGGATGATCCCCAGTGTCCACTCAATGGATCACTCCTCAGGTGCACCCTAAATCATGATCATTGACAGCAAAGATCTCTTTGTACCTTTAAAATAAAGCTTCCACTCAATCTTTCTGATCTTATGTTAATCTCATTAAATTTTCACGCGGTACAACTGCCATTACACCAGGCTGTGTTTCGATGGGCAGACCAAATTCATCCAGTGAACTAAACTCATGAATCCTGAGGACCTCCTCAACTGGAATGAAATGGAGTAATGAAACTACTTGGTGTCAGGATTTGCATTGGTTTATCCTGAAGATTCGCTACCAAGACCTTGATCTCCTATGCCCTGGGAGTATAATGACAGGGGCCATGTGAGGTTCAAGCCGTAATTGCTGATAGGGCCCAATGACCTCCCCATATAGCCCAGCAGGCACTTCCACCTCTTACTCAGTGCTTATGATTGCTTGGTGTCCATAGGGAATAGATATAGGTCCAGCGGTTCTAAGAGGTAGCCCTTGATATTCATAAATTTGGTGAGGAAGGGCCAAGCTCTTGCTTTTTAGTCAATGATAGCAAACCAAAACCACCCCATCACCATATGCAAGGTTAATGTGACTCATGTGTACAGGATCCTTTGGCATCCCGCTGGAAATGAAGTAGATTGGGATCCGCTGCCCCAGAATTTCAAATGTCTTCGCTGTCATATCAACAACAGCCCTAAAGTGACGCATAAAAGCAGTTTTAATTAACAGGTCGTAGCTACTGTTTGGTAACACTATAGCTGGGGCTAAAATGACAGTTGACCCAAACTGCAAAGGTGGCACACTGTATGCTCCTTCAAAGACTGTGCTTTCGGTGCCTGCGGTCTCATACACCATATGATGCTCTACATCAGGCTTTAATGCCAACTTTGACACTAACTTTGAGGACACTATGTTGATTGGGGCACCCATATTGATTATTGCGCAAACTTGGGTTTTCGCTACAACAGTGTCACAGTAAGTACACTCAGAGTAAGATGCATCTGATTGTTTTTAGACCATGGACATTTAACCGATCTCCTTTCCAAGGAAGCTCATAATACCCCTCCCCACTTTAGGGTATTTTTAACAATAGCGTCCACAGGGAGGGCCGCGTTTACCCCTATTAAGAGGAGTGCATCAGCTAATGGATCTGGTTCATCTGTAGGAAAGTAATCAAACAATTGGCAAGCATATGGTTTTGGGTGCTTCTGGGAGCCTGCTTCCGCCATGTCCATGAATTGCGTTTGTGTCAGCACATTTACCCCTCCAACTGGCTGCTGATATAGAAACGCGTCATCATATTGGGAAACTTCGGCTAGCTGTTCAGGAATAGGTTCAGGTGGGACATTTTGAGTCAGAATAGCGGAGGTAGAGAGTCCCATCTCTACTACACTATGACTTTTCCCTGATTATACTGCTCTCATAGTAGGTACTGAACCTGACAATTATGATAACTCCTAGCCAGGTGCCCAGAGCGACCACACAAGAAGCAATTACCCCCATAAGACCTGCGTCCTTGATTGTTGTAAAATGGGCCACCCAAAAATTTGAACTGGTATCAAACAGTGTAACCAGGCCCATTCCGGTAGGAGAAATGCTGTTGGCAACTTGGTTGAAAGTGAGGCTTGTGATGATAATGTGGCCAGGGAATGACAACTGGCCGCTGAACAGGGAGGGATAATTCCTTTGAATAAACATGGCTAGCAGTGGAGGCAATAGGTTTCCTCTCTATACTGGGTGGAGGGAAGGTAGCGGATAAACGCCGTAGAATTTGAACAAGTTTAAGCAAAGGTACGTCAACCTTTAAATATGGAGCCAAGGCATTAAAAAGTTCATGATATGGTTTCACAGCAGAGGTCAGCGCTATGCTTATGTCACATTCAGTTAAAACTCCTGCCCCAATCAACACATGGGCTTCTGCTGAGAAGTAATCAACAATTGCAGTGAGGGTCTAATTATGTTAAAACCCAATGGTTATAAACTCAGCCTTCCATTGCGCCATTTTTGAAGTTCCTCCAAACAACCATAGCACAGTATCTTTCACTTTTTGATAGGTAACGGAACTGTTGGTAAGATAGCAAGTAACTTGGTCGGTGCTTCCAACATCCAGGGTGGACATTAGTAATTTGGCTTTACACCAATCTGAAGCTCCTTCTACTGCAAACTCTAATCTTTTAATGAATCCATGGATGTTCCCATCGCAATCAAATGAAGGTAGCTTATTGATACAACATTCTGCAGAAACTCCTTCTTCCATTTAATCATAGTGTCCAGGGCAAGCTTGAGTTCTTCATATTCAACAGTTGCAGAGTTCTGAGATGATTCCTTAAAAAGCAAGCCTGATACGACATGACTTGGCAGCTGAGGAACGTTTATCAGTTTATGTGATTGATCAATGGGCCCCCTGTAGTGAGCACCACTGTTATAAAATTGGCGTTATCAATGAGATACGCCATAATTGATTTGCACAGGGTTTGGTCCATTGAACAATAGGACCAATGATATGAGGATCATTGCCCTTGAAACAACAGAAATAAACTTATTAAATAAATATGGAGCACTTAAACCCACTATAATCTTTTTTATTTTAATATAATAACTATAGTGGGTCCTCTCTGTTCCACTCACTCTAACCTATTAACCACCTTCCTCCTCAAAATTATCTCATCTTTCTTATATTGCAGCAACTTTGAATGATATCACTTTCATAGCTTAGTAATTCAATTCACCATATCTCATTGGTTCCGCCAGTTCTTCATTTGTTAATCTCTTGACGCCTAATTTGAGGCGTTTTCCTAACAACCCAATATCGCCTCATTTCGAGGAGCTCAAATTACCATAACTCATATCAAACTCAGCAGATCTCATCCATTCCGCCATAAATGACTTAGGGCTTATCATCCAGTTAAATCAGAATCGCGACAATTCTATTGCAAACAATTCACACCTTTGTATACCATGCAACCTGTTATGAATTTACTTCCATTTATACAAGAGGCAATAACCTCCAGGGTTTTGCTTTTCTCAGGATACCCTCAATTATCCCATCATGATGTTTCATGGTAATCTCCAAGCAAAAAGGTCCAACAGGAACTCATAAGTTTACCTTGAACCATATCATATTATCCTTTATATAGTACTCCCTTATCAATTCCTCCTTATTTAATTTCTTTTTTAGCAAAAAATTGAGTATCTTCTGCTAATAAAGACAGTTAGAGGATTACCTTTCTGGACATAAAACTCTCCTCTAGACTATAAAGATATTAAGAACTGGAATTCCAGTACAAGTGGAGGAATTTTTGTTTCTAATCTTACCAAGGAGAATCACCAGGTGTGTGTTATTCAGCTTAGCTTCCTTAGAGTCAGGAGGTAATGCTAAGTTCCAGCTTAAGGCATCCGCCAGTCCATTTTACTTGTAAATTGTGAACTCATAAGAGAAAACTGTGTAAGGTTCTCATGACAGTAAGTCTGACTTGAGGAAGGGACTTAAGGGGCTTGGTAGTACAGTAAAGTCCAGTGATCAATACGCACTTGTAATGGCTGGTATAAACCATGTAGCAGGTGTTGCCAGTAAGTCAACGCTTCTACTACTAACAGTTGACATAAACAGTGTAGTTTAGCATTTTGTGACATCTTGCAGGATCAGTATCCCACTAGTTGCTCAACTCCATTGTGACCACTTGCAACAGAGTATTAGCTATAGCGAAATTTGAAGCATTGCAAGCTGCTAAAAACCTTATATGTATCCACGTGGTGAAGTACTGATGTAGAAAGCAAGGTTCACTTTACATTCCGGGAAGCATCCTCCAATGTAGCTGACCACCTAAGGGTTTTAAATCCGATGGCCTTATATGAGGGTGAGGCAATCAACTAAAGGTTGAATGTAACTTATTGAGGAAAGTACATGTCAAAAAAGACTTCTCAATTTCAGAATTAAGTTGGTGTAAGCCAATCACAAATAACCTTCTCATTGTTCCAAGTGATCATATTACCTTTGTCAAAAACAATGTTGCTCAAGAAGGCGACCTGGGACTTAAAAATCCAACTTACTAATCTAAAGCGTCAGGTTTACTGTTCTCTATAGTTTAACTACTTGCTTCATGTGAATCCAATGGGATTCTTTATCAGGGAGAAACCCATATATCATCCATATAAGTTACATTACATACTTAAATTCCAACGCCGCACTAATATAACGTTGAAAAACTGTTGCGCATTCTTAAGACCAAAAGACATGACCTATAAATGAAAACCTTTTTCTCATATTTATTAGTACTAGTGGTGCCCAACCCTAAAGGGGGAGCCGCCATGCATCTTTATTCGCAAATGGGCCAAACAAAGAGATTATCATAAATTAAAAATTCCTAATATAGCCCCTAGATTTTCATCCTAGGAAGCCATATCAGATGGAGAGAGGGCTTTGAGGAAACTTTTGTCTGGCGCCCGCTTTAGTTTGCAGACCATGGCAGACAGCATTGGGGTGGGAGCATCAGCGACATGGGGCATAAGGAGGTACAGTTGGAGGTTTTCTTAATTAATGAGGCCAGAGGTGTCCATCGCCTCAACGTATTGAGCAAGTTGATTCTCAGCAAAAATGATGAGAGCTGGCACAAAAGTAAATGACTTGATGTTCTGGAAGGTTTTGGGATAAGGGTCAAAAAAAGAAGTTTTTGCTGTATTGATGCAAGCATGGCTCGCACCAAAAGCAAGCTCTTCAATTTCATACTTCGCCTCTTCCTCAAAATCATGAGGAAAATTGGGAATAGGAATACCCTCAACAAAGGGCTCCATTGCCTCATGGAGTTGCTGGCAGAGGAGGGTGTTGGCCGGGGCAGCTGCAGCCACAACTGCCATTTAGTTAATATTTTTATAAATGAGAAAACCAATTTTTTGGACAAAAACGGTGTGAACGCAATTCAGGAGGGTCAACAAAGAACTCCTCCAATGCAAAATCAGGTTTCGCGTGGCACGGCCGTTCATCCTCATTAATCCATTTAATAGCCTTGAATGGATTGGATTTGGCCAGCGCTGGGCCAGTCACAGGAATTGGGGCTGTGGCCAGAGCTGATTGGCCATGTGCTGTCGACCATGGCAGCTCAGCTGAAACTGGTTCAGCCATCAACTCATGATTCTATAATCCAGTTGAATTTTAAAATTTTTTAAGTTTTCGTAAATTTTGATTGGCTGCCACTTTGGAAGCAGCCCCAGAATTCCCCAATGTTGGGGGTGGGAGGATCGAGCCCCATTCAAAAAATTGGGGCGAGGCAGCTGCCAGGGCAGCGCCTGAGCCCTGAGCGGTGGATGCAGTGGAAGTGGCAACTTTGGGGCACTTGCACTTAAATGGTCAAGCTCAAAGCACAAGGGGAAAATGACGCGGCCATTTTTGCCATGCGCCCAGAATGGGTGATTAGGGGCATATCTGATCATGGTGCGGGGGGGAATTGCAAGATGAGAGTTGCATTGAAATGGGCATATCATTGCAAAGGCGCGAGGCCCTGCCAACTGATCCACCCCATTGGGAACCACAAACTGCAACACGAGGTCTGCGCCATAAATGGCCAAACCCTCCATGAGCTCATGGCAGAGGCATTCAGGGGAAAGGAAAGAGGGCAACCTGGTGAACTGGACCACCAAAGTGGCCTCATTAAGAGCCAGGTGCAACGGTGGGCAAAGAAATTTTTTAAAAATTAATTGCAGCTTGGCTGCTGCCACTGCATCAGCTTCAGAGCAGAAGCTGAGGTCAAAGTAACCCTTAAAGGGGTGGAAGTCTCTATAGCCAGTAGGTTTGAAAACTGCCATGACCATCTCAATGATGGCTGCACTTGCATATGGGAAGAGATTCCCATATTCAACACAGAGGCCAAAACGCAAATTGACTGTTAGAGCACCAAAGGGCTCTGGAGCACCGCCTGAGAGCTGGAGAGGTGGTGGGCCAAGTCCCAAGGGGGGACATAACACCCAATAGCATTAGGAGGGCTAGCAGAGCCAGCCCAGGAGCGCTTCGGTGGCGGCTGAAAGACGCCAGACCTTTTTTCATATTAATGCAGTGATCCATTCCTGCCCCATTTAAATAAGGGTCTGTTATAGGCATACAAGAAATCCAGTTTGGAGAAATCTTAAGCTTTCTCAACATTGCAGGCAATTTGTGCCTCCATAGGAAAGGTATGCAGATTATGTATGGGTACTTTAACATGTTACCATAATATAAAAAAGGTGTAGTAATTTATCAGCCATTTCACAAAGAGCAGTGGTGAGAATACTGGAGAGGTACGCTGAAAGATGGCTTTTTAGCAAACTACTCTGTAACCCAAAATTATAATGCTACCTCTTATTACAAAGCTTAAGCGTAGGTCAGGGAGAAAAACGATCCAGGTCTACTGTGTAAGTTTTTAAAAAAAGCTCCTAGAGATTAGGTAAGCCATTTGCTGAAGCCAATCAATTTAAAAACTCTAACCCTCAAAACAGGGAGTAGTTGAGCTTATAGAGTGGCTCAGAAAAGGTGCAAGCCTAAACTTATGTACTTTGGCCACTGCGACAAATTACCTAGAGTGCTGCTGTCAGACATGAGGATCATTAAATCTTGGACACTCTACAAGGATAAGTCAAATTATTGGTCTTAATTGGGTTTAAAATAATTTTTCCGCCCATCCCAACCCTAAAATAATTGGGTAAAGAAGGTTTTTGACTGCCAAGAAGTGGCCAGTCAAGTGGTATTTACCAACTTGATAATCAACCAGACCATGAAGCTTTAAGCTGAAAACTCTGGGAAGCACCTTCCCTAACCATACCACCAGGTAAGTGGCGTAAATAAAGGCAGTCGCTAGGTTTAGATCAACAAAGTTCTCAGAGGCACCAGCATCCACTAGAAAATTATTGTCCTAAACTTCCCAGAAAGGGAGAAATATTAGCAGAAAGAAAAAACATATCTTAGATATTTATTCATTGGTGCAGGTAATGCTGCCAAATTAAAGGTGGGATCAGCTTTAGGCGGAATCATGCCACCAGTATATGTTTTCTCATCAAAGAAGTGAGCAGGATATCGCCACTCTTATGACTTTCTGAGACATATTAGAATTTTTCATAAAAGCACACCTATTGTCAAAACTAATTTGTTAAAGATTTTACACTACTGAGTTTGATGAATCATGTTTAGGGTCAGCCAAAGGATTCTCATGGATTATATGGTATGAAGAAATTGACTCAAAACGGCCCTGCATAGCTTAAATAAAGTGCTTATCAGTATAAATTTTTACAAATTTTCTGGGTTTCTTAGTCACCATACCTGATTTTATAAATGGCTGGATATTGAAACTAATCATTATTACAGTGATATTCTCTTCCACTGAATGTTTACATCTTTCTGGGAAATGGTCTTCTAAAACTGGAAGTTTATCAGATAATTTGTAAATTAAAAAATAGGTCTAGGCCTCTGCTAACACATAAGTTTTACCAAGAGCTAAGGCATGGCACTGAGAAAATGCTGCCATATTTAGTTTTTAGGCCTTCTGAAGGTATTAAATATAGGAACAGTCGCAGATAAAAAAAGCCCCAGATAAAATATTGTATAATCTAATTAATATGGTGGGTCTATACCCCTTGCAACCTCCAGGATTCCTAAACTCAGAAGCTGGATGGCTTATTCTCCTTCTTTTAGGACAGAATTGGTATTTATTAGGCAGTTGTATAGGGGTCACTGCTGGTGAAACCATCATGGCAAAATTATTGAAACATTAACTAATAATTTTAGCTTAAAACCCTGTCAACCCTCAAGTTCTAAAAAGGAAGGAATGAGAGTAAAAGTGCCTCCATTTGCAATGGAGAATATGTGTTGCAGTGGGCATGATTTACTAGGGGTCTCCACTGGTGAAAAACTTGAAGCTAAATTGATGGACCACCTTTAATTAGGGCTGAGAACTAAAAAAAGAAGCCAAAATAAAGATTGGAGAAGGCAAGTGGAGCCCTCCATAAACAAGTGTCCACTAATTGGCTAATTTTGCTTCTTTTAAATAATGATGTCAAGATGTTTTAAGAAAAAAGGAGATCATGGAACTGACTAGGATATTCGTATAAATAGGGTCTTAAAGGCGTTCAAATTAACTGGGATTGGAGAATCTATGGAAGGTATCAACTTTTGGTGATATGGGGGTGGAAGGCGAGTCAGTAGGGCGTACGGCTACCAACCTGAAGGTTGCAGGTTCAATTCCCACCCTTCGCACATCGATTGGGGTGCCAGCTGAAGGAAGCTGTTGGCGGTTAGTATGTATAGTAACATGAAAACCTTACCCATGACGTAACCAGAAAATCTGAGTCCCAATCTGGAGGTGTAAGAAAACTTTCTACAACAGAGCTGACCCTGCTCTGGTTTCATGTCAATACTTTCTTTCTCTATTCTGGTAATGTCTGTCCCCTTGTTGGCTTGCCTTGAATAAATAAAATAAACTTTTGGTGATATTAGTTGAATCCGCCAAACTGGTTGCACAGGGTAAGTCCCACTGAGAAATGGACGAGTGATAAGATACTTTGCTGATCCTCATTAAAATCAATAAAAAATTAATAATAATGAGCTATCGCCCTACAGGAAACTAATTCATCTAATATATAAGAAAATAGACTACTTCTTCTTTGTCCTCTCTTTTCTTCTTCCTTTTCCAAAACCCTCTTTCTCATTCTCATAGTCAACTCTTAATTCTTGATATTCCTAATCAGTTCTTTCCTTCCACTAAGTAATTCCCTATTTTCTACAATTTTAGGTGTTTTTCTCTATTATTGAGGTTTGGGTGGAATTCCCTTAACTTTATAAACTATGAAAACTTCAATCAATTTGCCTCTCATCTAAATAATCTTCCGCTCGATCTTGAGGCTCACCTCAACTCATAAATTATGACCCACCAGATAGATGGCTTATTGTCAAGTCATATCAATTTCTCAACATTTTCCCCCTAACTGGATGATAAGCTCCTATTATTTGTATTCTCAGAGGAACTTTTCATGAAATCAGTTGATAATATGACCACCCACGGGTTCCTCTATTGGTGTAGACTTTGACAACAGTCTTCTCAATTATTAAAATAGTCTGTTCCAGATGTAGCGAGCTTGTTCTTCCTTCCAAATCCAAGTTGGTCATGGAACAAGACATGAAATTCTACAACGAACTGTGGGAGTCTGCTACGTCTACTCTGGTCCACCACTTGATTATGAATCTTTTTTAGCCAAGTTGGTATAATAAGTTTCCATTTGTAATTTTATCAGCATGTCAATTAAGTTAGTCAGATAACACTGCGGTTCTACTCCGCAAGTATCCTTCACACAGGAGTAAAGCAAAGTGGACAAAGCCAGATGTCTACCATAGTGCAATTGGAAAGGACTCTTGCCTGTTGAGAATTGATAGCTGGTATTATAGACAAAGGTGGCGGAGGCCAGGACGATACTCCATTAAGAGGGCCAATCCTTTACCAGCTTGCAAAAGATGTTTACCAATGTCCCGTTGACCCATTCCACCATTCCATTAGATTCATGGTGGTAGAGTGTAGTCAAGAGCCTGCAGATTGCCATCAGTTTGTTCAACTTGGGCAGTATATGCAATGTGAGATTGGTTCCGTTTTCCATGAGGATAAACTGCGGACAATCATACCACTGTATGATACACTTGATAAACTTGGCGATGGTGACAGCCCCCAAATCATAGACCGCTATTGCTTCCACCCATTGAGTCAAATGATCAATTGTTACTATTATATACTTAGATCATTTTTCACCAGTTGGCAGAGGCCCCACCACATCAAGAGAAACAGTATGCCATGCAAAATGAGACTTAACCAGCTGGTAGGAGGTCTTCTTGTGGAAAGGTTTCTCCACTTTGCACTGGTGACAACAAGAAATCATCTCAAGCACAACATAGTGCATGCTCTCTCAATAGTAATGAGGTAACAAGAACTCCAGCGTTTTCTGCAACCCTCTATGACCTACCGCCCTATGTGCATCCAAGATAATTGCTGGCCTGACGGAGGGTTTAAGGAAGCTCAGCATCGATTCTCTAATATACTTATATAATTTCCCATTGTGTAAGAAGGTATTACATTTAAGACCATCTAGAAATTTTGATCACCTGTGGCAGCCCATCGTGATATTTGCCTACAATCATCTTATCATGAACGATGTCATCCAAATCAGCCATAATGTCAACCATTAGTAATTGTGAGAGGTAGTTCATTCTTTTTCTTCACCTTGGCCAGTGTACTACTTAAAGTCATATGCTTGGAGCTTCAATGCCCATTGCGCGAGATGCCCTTCTGGTTCCTAAAGATTCTGCAGCCAACGCAAGGAGGCATGATCAGTTACACTTTGAATTTCACCCCGCTGAGGCGTACCTTGAACTGTTTATAAGCATATATCATCACCAAGCACTCCCGCTCAGTCATGGTATAATTTTGTTTATGAAAATCTATGCTTCAGCTGCAAAATGCAATGGGGTGCTCCACACCTTCATCATCTTTTTAAGATAGCACGGCCCCTACGGCAGAAATTGAAGCATACGTCTGTACAATAAATTATTACAAAAATCAGGCTATTGCAAAACAGGCGCACTATTCAATGCAGTCCGCAGGACATAAAAAATATTCTGACATTGTTCTGTCCATTCAAAGGTGACATTCTTATTTAATAACTCAAAAAGCGGTGCCCCAATACAGCTGAAGTTTAGAATGAACCACCAGTAGTAACTGAACCTCCCCAAAACACCTAGATATCTCGCTTATTGCCTGGCCGAGTCATTTTATGTATAGCTACCACCTTTGCTGGCTGAAGTTTAAGCCCTTTCGAGTCTACCACATACCTGAGGTATTCCAATTGTTCCTTGAAAAATTGGCACTTCCAAGGCTTGATCTTGATGTTAGAGTCAGCAAGACGGCGGAACACTTGTTCCAAGTGGGCAAGATACTCTGTGAACTTTTGAGAGAACAAGTTGATATCATTGAGGTAGACTAGAACGCAGGACAGCTTCAGATCGCCAAAGATTGTATCCATAGAACGCTGAAACGTAGCCAAGGCGTAGCACAAACCATGTGGCATACTTATAGGCTGGATAGCCCTTTGAGTTGATTGTAGCACATTTATCACGTTCCACCACTGGCAACTCAATCTGCCAGTACCTTGATATCAAGTCCATGGAAGTCCGTAGTTAAAACCTCCCAGCTGATCTAAAGAGTCATCAATTTGGGGGAGAGAATAGGAATCCTTCTTCATGATGGTATTAAGAAGCTCAGTAGCAGATAACCACCTAGTTTTGCCATTTTTTTAACCATTAGCACCAGCAATGCCCAAGGAATCTTGGACGGCTCTAAAAGCTCCCGCTCAATCAATTTATCTACTCTCATTGGAGACTACTTCCTCTGTAGCCTTGGAGCTCTGATGGGCCGTGACACTTGGGATGCTGGTCCATATGCCTATCTGATGCACCACCCCACGTGCGCATCCCAAATCATGGTCATTGGAAGCAAAATCACAGTATTTTTTTAAACAAGGCCATCGTCCTATCTTTTTGTTCCCACAACATCCCAGCCAGAGCTTCACGCGGAACCACTGTCATTATGCTGAATAGGGTTTTACAGGTAAGCTGAGGTCCTCCCAAGACCCAAATTATGAGTATGGCAGACTTCTTTAAAGGGAGTCAAAAATAAACAAGCCGCCACTTGATGCCTTTAAACCATCATAGACTCCTTCTGTAGGTTCGCTAGCAATACCTTCACTTCCCCATGTCCTGGGAACAGTAGCCTCAAAGCACATGGGGTTCATGCCGCGATTGCTGGTAGGGCCCCACAATTTCCACATATAGCCCTTCAGGTACATCTATTTTGAGCTCTGCCCCTATTATGACCTGATGCCCAGAAGGTATGCGTAAAGTGCTCACCGCCTGTAGTGGAATACCGTTGTACTTATAAATCTAGCTAGGAGGGCTGTGGTCCTCCTCTTCATCTGACAATATTGAACAGAACTACCCCATCGCTATATGCTAGAATAATCTTACTGGAGCAGATTGGGTCCTATGGGACTCAGCTGGAGGTAAAGTAAATGAGTATCTGTTGTCCTAGGATATTGATGGTTTCTTCCGCCATATCAACCACAGCCCCAGATAACTGCATGAACACACTGCCAATCAACATGTTCTAGTTTTTGTTAGGCAAAACCACAGCTGGAGCGGATGCGCCAACTGACCTGAACCTCAAAAGCAATATACTGTGAGTGCCCTCTGACACAGTTCTCTGTGCCCCCGAAGTTTCATACAAACTTGGTTTTCCACATCAGGCTTCAGCAAAATTTTAGCCACGAGCTTGGTTTTTATAATATTGACAGTAGCGCCAATATCTATAATAGTTTAGACTTTGGTATCTTTTACAAAATATCATAATGTGTACATTCCAAATTAGAGGAACTGATGGTTTTTATGACATGAAAATACAAGGACTTTCATTTATACAGAAAAGTTAAATACCAGTGCCAACATGAGGCTACTTGTGGGCAATTCTTTTCTACTGGGACCGCCACAGTCACCCCTTTAGGGTTGCAGCAAGTTTTGAAGATCTGCCTTTGACTGTACCATTCCACTAAAGGATTTGACAGGCGTACAGCTTTTGCATATCTCAGTAAAGCTCTGAGTTTTCGTTATTGGGGTCACCCCTTGGTTGTAGGCAATATATCATAAGGGATTTGTTGATAAGATAAATTGTCAGGGTATGTACCAGGGCCAATACAAATTAACTCTTGGGAACCATCAGGGACAATTAAACCTTTAATTTAGCGGAAGTAAAACATCCCATCTCTACTCCGCTCAATCTTTTACCTGTTCATTCAGGGCAACTAGTACTGCATGTACATAAAGTTTTCCCGGAAAGCTAGCCACATAATGGCTTCTTTGGCCACATGAGAAATAAGCATTTGTTAACAGCACTTGACTCTGTATCACACCCGCAGTTCCAGATCAGAAATAAAATGATGGATTGTAATTTGGCCAATGACAAGCTGATTGAGTTTAATGGGGATGGAAAGAAACTGCCAGAACATTAAAAGGATGAGGATTAACTAACGGATTGTACCCAAGTCATTGGTGTCTATTTCCTGATGGGGATCTGGTAGCAGTTGCAGGAGCTTTACATTACACATTGGGGCACAAAATGTGATAGATATATGCCATAAACAATTGACAATTGAAATTTTTAATAGTTCCACATTGTCTTGAAGAATGTGGTTCATAGCATTATACTGTTCTTGATATGGCTTGACATCTGCCGTAATTGCTATGCCCACCTCCTCATTAGTTAAGATTTTGCTCCAAACAACATATGTGCCTCAGCTATGAATTTCTCCACAAGCACCACCAATGACTCATTCTTTTGAAACTAATAGTCAAAAACTCTGCCTTGTGCCGCGCTATTTTTCACGCCCCCAAACAGGTGGATCACGGTCTCCTTCACTTCTTTATATGTTATAGTACTACTAGTAAGGTAACAGGTGACCTGGTTGGTGCTCTCGGCATCCAGAGTAGATAACAACAGTTTAGTTTTCCGCTGATTTGAAGCCCCTTCTACTGCAAATTTGAATTGCTTAAAAATCAGGGTATGTTTCTGGCACGGTTAAATGGGCAGCTTGTCTATAAATACTTTTCCCTCTTCAGCACTACTAATTCTTTTCCTCTATGCACTGTATAGCTGCTCTGTAGTGTCACCCAAGTGGTTGGCAATTTGATTGGATTTGCAGCCAACCAAGTGCAGTTGGTGAAAGGCCTTTTTCAGCTGATCTGTTTTAGCCTTATTCTCATGAAAGTATTTTTTGGACCTGTAGTAGTGTATCCAAGACATGTTTTTGTTATGCATATCAAGTAACGCAATAAACTGGGGTAGTACCCCAACAAGTGGACCCAGTTGCACCATTACTTGACAAATATAGACTTTTTTATAAGCTGATCAATGGGCCCCCTATAGTGAATCTCGCCACCCTTGGCTCTGCTCATTAAACTCTGGGATTTTGAACTTAGGATGTCAAAAGGGTACACTGTTGCACAGATCTGACACAAACCAGCTAGGCTCAAACTTTCTGAGATAGCTGTAAACGTGACACTTTCATGCCAATAGTGCATCTTCTTTACAATTAAACCTGTGTATGTTGGAATCTTCCCTTGATCCAATAAGGCTTTTTCAACCTCTTTTTTGCAAGCCTAACCTTACAAGTAGTCCTTCTTAAAACGAGAGTCTTCATCTGTAGTGCACTCAAGAATGGTTACTAGCATTCAAACTTTTCACTTATCTCCAAATAAAGTGAAAAACCAATTGAAGGACAAAATTAAGATTCTGTGAAATAGACTGTTTATTTAAGATAAAAACTTAGTATTTTTATACTAAATACTAAGAAATCAGGATGTAAAATAAATTGAGGGATAAATTGAATTTGGATTAAAAATATTGAACTTTATTCAGGAACTTCTGTGAAGTCTCTCTTTGATTGATTTCTCTCTTGGGCACTCAATTTTTCATAATCCTAAATTTGTGCACTGCAGCGGTGTGTGGAGCCTATGGTATCAGGGTCATCATCTCCATGGCTCCTGTGCGCTTTGGTGGAGTCCAAATTTCCATTACCATCAGTGGACTTAATTTCCTAGTTGCTTGATGCCACCGTTTTTCTTTTGTTTTGATTGTTTTTCTGATGTTACTCAGATGACTATTTCCTTTTTGGGAGCATATCTCATTTATAGTTTCATCATTGATGGTTTGAATCTCTTTGATGATTGGATAGTTTGTGATTATATACAAGACATTATTGCTATCACCTTTTTGTGGCCAATTCAATTTGTGATGTTAACATCTTTAGAGCTAGACTAAAATTTATGTTAATAAATTTCACACTTCAATCAGAATTTCCTCAATTCTATCAGAGGTCAATGATTTACCAATTTTGTGTTCACCAAAAGTTAACAGTGAGCACCACTGTTAACTTTTGGTGATATTAATTAATTTGCCATACTGGTTGCACAGGAAAACCCACTGAGCAACGGATGAGAAAAATAAAGATTGCTGATCCTTAATAAAAACAAAAAAAGTATTTTTAATAAGCAGCTATTGCATCGCTGGAAACTAGTTTAATTAATATATATACTAATGGTTTGCTTCTGCTAAGCCCTCTCTCTTTTCTTATTTCTTTAGCAAAGACACCCTTTCCCATTCTCATGATCTATTCTTAATCCTTAGGATATTACTAATTAGTTTTGACCCCTCCAATAAGATTTTTATATTTACTACATTTTTAGGTGTTTTGTTCTTTCTTCAAGGTTTTGTCAGAAGTCCCTAAACTGACTGGACTATAAATAACTTTTCAATTTGCCTCATATCTACATAATCTTCCGCTCAATCTCAAGGCTCACCTCAACTCTTAAAATACACTCCTCTGGATATCTGGCTTATTGTCCGGTCATATCAGTCTATCAAAAGAAGGTTTGAAAGGCAGACAACTCAGATTTCACTACTTACAAAAGGCGTTTTAAAATTCTATTTCCTTCCAAATTTTTAGTTGGATACCAGAATTATAAAAACCAAGTCAAAGGCACTGGGTGAACCCCAACACCACCACTCAACGACCCAAGAGGGTGAGAAAGGGTTGGTTTAATTAGAATTGATAAGAACTTTTGATATGGTAGGAGCCTGGGTAGCAGGATCTTGAACGGTATGAACCCACCAAGTACTTTTATCAAGGGCAGGAGCTCTCCAGCGGGCAGTAAAAAACTGAGATATTTATTTGTCAAAACAGATAGCAACGCTATATGAGAAAAATAGTGACCACAGCAAACAGTCAACACACTCAATTACTGCTATGAATGAGTCCAACACCTAAAAAACCATAACTATAAAAATATGGTTGGTCATCCAATGAAGGATAGTGTCTCTAAATATTCAAATAAAGACCATAAAAAATAAGGAAAACACATATTTAATGCGCCAACACTTTGATATCTTATGGTAAAACCAGTATACATACACAAGGAGGCAGACTGTGAGGTCTTAAAAGGTAGCTTGTATAGTTAATGATATAAAATAGTATTTTAACTTAATAAGAGAGATGGCCAACAAAGAGATTGGTAAGAGAAGCACTATTTTAAAAAATAAATCTGGATGATGGTCCAGAATCACCTTGTTGAGGCTTGATAAATTTGGCTAATAACACAATGCTACCATTGATGGTAGTGCTATAGCTTTTTTTTAGTACTAGATGGTTAGTGCTATAGCTTAAATAGGTTAAACTTAAAACTTTAAAAAAAATAATCTTACCTTTTATGGTATTATCAAGCTTTGAAAATGAACAAGTATGAATTTGGAAATTAAACGTAAAAAATTATCATTTAAACTATAATGGATAATTTTTAGTACCGTTAATGTACTATCTGAAACTGAATCTTGCAATAACTGGGGATTAACCTTGATTGCTTAGCCTTAACCCAGAGTTGATCCATGGTATATCTGAGGTCAGGGAGTGTGGCCAACTTAACTCCTTTAGATTTCTTTATTTCTTTATTATCCCCACTTTTTAAACCAGAAATCATGTCATGAGACATGACAGCTAATACATTGAGATCCATGCATGAATCATAGACTTTCAACCATATGTTTAATGTTAAAAAGTGAGCATATAGTATTTGGTTAGTACACAAGCACATACAATTAAAGATCTTAATTTGGTTTAAAGGTATTCAACCAAAGCTTACTATGTTATCAGCATGATAAATACTCTTTAAGGAGAGTGGTAATTTAAAACATCTTATTAAAACTTAAGCACTTAAAAACATTATCAAATCTTTTTGATCATTGTGAGAAATGGTTGAAAGTGAACACTTTAAGGGAACTTAACCATATATTGGAAATTTTAAATTTAGAATTAGAGATTAACTTAACAAATCAATTAAAATAATTTTTTGTAATAAGACATAAATAAGTTCAATGTCTGCTTCTGACAACTAAAGTTTCATAATAGGTTAAGATATTATTGGTCAATCTTATAAAGATAATTAAATGGAAAGCTTTTAGTTAGCAACTAAATGTTTAAGCCATTTTTTATAATGCTACATGATGTTTCTGCAAAATTTAAGTAAAGTTATTAAAATATATTTACTAATTAATTATATCTTTGTTAATTTTTTGTTTTTTAAACTTTTTTATAAGAACTACAAATACAAAACTTTTATCATAAAAATATACATTCTTTATAGAAAGATATGTATAGATAAGGAGAATAGTATAGTTATTTGCAAATAAGCTTTCAATAGGTGTTACTATAAAATTAACCTATAATAGTAAACTCTTGAAGTATAATATTGAAGAGATTCATTTCATATTTTTAAGTATAAAAAACATTAGTAAATTTTTTCGTTATAAAAGTAGATAAAAGTTTATAAATTTATGGGTAAGACATATAAAATAAGAATATATTTGGAACTTAAGATTGATAATAGTTATGTTATATGATTATTTAAAAGAAACTAAGATTTGATATAAATTTTACTAGCAAAGTTTATAAATATTCTAAACATCACATTATATATGTGTAAATGCAAGTTTAATAAAAAACAATTTAAAACAAAGTAAAAAAATATAATAGATTTATTATATTACAACATATACCTAAAATTATTATACTATTATCATACATTGTAATCTGATATATTATCATGAAAAGCCTATTTAATGCATATAAAATTATTAAAATATAAAGTTTAGTCTATAATCAAGGATAGGACATAAGTCCCTTTTTTATTTATAAAAAAATAAAAACCAACTCTTGTGTATAGAATCTTATACTAGACATTAATAATATCAAGCTAATTGAAATTTAATCATATAAGACAGGCTTACATCTACTATATAACATCATAAGTGGGATGATGTTGACTTGATGAGCTTTCTTTTTGCTTTTCAAATAAAATCTATTCCAATGAATACAATAATGGTGTTGATACATCAATAAGATAATAATCTGGGAGATTGATGGTCTAGTTTTAAGATGATGTCTGTAATTACAAGGTTTGACAAATAATTTTCAAGCTCTTTTCTTGCTTAAATTGGAATCAGATAAATTAGTCAATACATTATATAAGTCTTTTAAGTTTTTAACTTGATTAAACTTTGATGCTTTCCTACAATGAGAACAGCTACAAATACATTTTATTGTGATTATCAAAAATCATCTCATCACATCTAATAATGGTTAAAGATTTCACTTATAAGTTATACTTATTGATTCATATGTATCTTTATTTATGGATTATTCTTAAATATATTATCCGCCTTATCTGACAAATAAATGATTTTACTAGTAGTATATATTATTATTATCTTGATAAAACTAATTAAAAAGATGTCTCTTAAGTTAATCATGATCTAATTCATTTAATTACCCATTAATAATAAAAACAATATTTAAAACGTGTCATACTCATTTGAAACCTCTAAACCTATTATGGGATTTTTATTAATAGAGAGGCCAATGATGTAATAACAGTTAAATTTGGGTGTTAGTTGAAAAATACTTATGTAAGACCTGAGCTACAATAATTGACTATAAAAAGTTTTCTTTTTATATGTTAATCCTTATTGTTATTTTAGTATTTTTAAAATCCATATGAACTGATGGCAGTAATTGTGACTTTTCTTTCTCGTTGCAAACACTTTTGCAACCTATTCAATTCAAGACTAAATCTAGTTTGATAATATCACAGAGGAGATTAGTCTGCGCCCATGACAGGGAGCAGTTGGGCAAGCAAGGTAAGAGGAGCAGGTGGAAGGCCTGCGGCCTCCAACTTTCAAAAACGCCCCAGAGAATCCGGTGGAATAGACAAAGTTCTCAAAAAACTGGCAGTCACAATTTCCCCAGAGATACTTGCATGGCAAGCACGATGCAACCAGTACATCAACATGCCACACTCCCAGCCACTTTCGTCGGTGGAATTTGGAGTCTGTGTGTATCTGGACATCCAAAAAACGGCCTTATGGGAAAAATTTTATGAAGATGTACACAAAATTTTCCTGACCGCGGTGTACGTTGCACCTCACTCCATGTCACGTGGTTGGCTGGACCTAGGTTTCAAAAGCAAAATAGCAGCAGATGAGGCTGCAGTGGTGCTCATAGTAGTTGACCTCCCCGAAGGGCAATGGGTCATCGAAACCAAATGCACCAGATGGACAAAATCAAACCAAATTTTCCTCACGTTTGATTTTTTGTCTACTATGGTAAAACGTGACATTTTGGAGCAAAACCTGAAAGATGGTCTCGCCATATATGGCAAAATACAATCTTTCAAAATGCAATGCTTCACGCTGATGCCACACCTGTGCACCGGCAAAGCCATTGCAGTTCTGACCCCAACTGAGGAGATTGCAAAGGACCTAACCCAGATCCCACACTCCACTTTTATTGGTATCACAGGGCGTACCACCCACCTATTCCAGGTAACCGTGGACAGCGCGCCCCCCATTTGCACCCACTGTGATGCATTTGGCCATAAGGCGCACGCATGCCCCATCAAGGAGGGCGTCACATTCTGAGAGCACCCTCAGCGGCCATGGCCAGCGGAGAGGTGCACTACGAACCAACTGCAAGCACCAAGGAGGCTTTCCCGTGGGGAGCACAAGGCTGCTACCTATTGATAAAGCCCATCTCCCCGCAGGAGTGGAAGAAGGCCAAGCAGGCCCATAGGGCTGCAGCCAAGGAAGTGGCCAAGGCCACCACCACCATCCCACACTCACAACGCCAGGAGGACATGGAGACCTTTGCAGTGAAAGTGACTTGGGAATCCATCATCCAATCAGATTGGGAAGCCCATGCCAAGCGGTCCACTCAATCTGAGGATCTGATGGGAGAATTGATCTCACCCAATCGCTGCACCCAAGCTCTGGTCAAAACCAACTTGGGACCTATCCCAATTGAAAAAAAAATTTTGCCCCACTTGACAGTGCACCAAACTCATCCGCACCGCAAAAAATTCGTCCGATGTCAGGAAAACAAAAAGTGAAGGCCAAAGCCAACGCGACTCTTTCCACAAAAATTAACAAAAACCCCAATAGTGTTGCTGCTAATACCCACGCTGCTGTGAAAGCCTGTGGGGACCTTGAAGAGGCTGGTGGGCCTGGGGGCCCACCCCCTCACACCTAAGGTGCGAAGGGGGAAACCTTCACTCTAGGGATGTTGAATATCGCTGGACTCAAGGCCTCCCCATCCTGGGCTAGGAAACTGAGTTTTTTACAACACAATTTACCCGTGGATATCCTGGCCATCCAGGAGTCCCACTGTCCATGAGGTTCTGAGGAAGCTTGGAAAACAATGCTCCTCCCATCCCTATCCTTTTGGTCAAAGCACTGTGGGGTGCTAATTCAGAAAAATAATTTTTTCAAATTCACATCCTCAGAAACATTCCTAAATGGCTGAGTGCTCATCATCACCTTCTCGTGGGCTGACGTTGCACATGCAATCGTCAACATCTATGCCCCAAATGGCGCACATGAGCGTCAGGAATTTTTCTTGTCAGTCAAATCCCTCCCACTACCCCCTGATTCTTTCCTAGTTGGCGACATGAACTGTTGGCTAACCTCACCAATGGACCGGTGGCCTCCCTCACCCCACGCCCCACAGGGACATGTAGAACTATGCGTTCTAAAAGCCACCCTTGAGTTAATGGATGCGCTGCCATGACATGCCCCACTGCTCAAAAACATGATGCATCCCCACGTCCACAATGGCCAATTAAGGTCCATGACCTGCATTGACCTTATCCTAACACTGGCAAAATTCCAACCCCACATCTCCCACTTCAAAACAATGAAAATGGAATTCTCCGACCACTGACCGTTCTTGATAACCTACCACTTACCCGTCACAGTCGCAAAGGCCCCACATTGGTGAAAAATCTGCCCCCCGAGATCATGTCACCAGGATTTTCCACGTGGGTGGAAGAGGCAACTTTGGCAAAATTGTTTGTTGCACCATTTTGCGTGGACCCCATTTCCACATGGGCAACTTTTAAAGAGGATACCATCCACCACTATCACCATCTCTCCTCCAGATGCTCATGAGCCACATCGGCAGTTATCTTGTGCACTCTGGCGGAATTGGCCCACTTGGAGTCCAACATTCCAGCCACAGGATACAGCCCTGCATGGGGCTGGAAGTGGGTGGAGGCAGCCACCCACCTCAATGCACTTGAAAGGCAACACAAACATTGGGTTTGTGTCCAATACAGGGCCACATGCATCACTAAAGGTGACAAGTGCACCGCATACTTTTAAAAAAATTTTGCACCACGCCAGAGTGTGGCCTGCACACAGGTACGAAGATCGGATAATTCCATTGCAGACACACTGGCCAAAGTGGCAATCGAAATGCAAAAATATTACTCCAAGTTATACTGAGCTGAACCAATTCAGCTGGCTGAAATGGCGGAATTTCTTGACTGAGCTCATATCTGCACCATTTTCCAATACCTGGAAATAATGAATTTAATTACTCCAAATGAATTATGGACAGCCATTTGTGGTGCGTCAAACCAAAAATGCCCAGGGCCAGATGGCATTCCATATGAGTTCTACAAAAAATATTTCAAATATATATCCCCATTGCTGCTAGCCTCACTTAACTAAAGCCTGTTGGAAACGCCTCCTACCAGAAGGACATGAGGCCTTTACTGTCACACTCTTCAAGAAATGGGATAAGCTTGACTTAGCCAACTGGTGCCCCATTTCTCTAACAAACACAGACACCAAAATTTTAACAAAAATCATAGCTAACCATTTAGGGACCGTAGCATCTGCCACCATCTCCCCAGAACAATTCAGTTTCATCCCCAGAAGGTCGATTTGGGATAACGTGCACTATGTGGCTAATGCATTTCAGTCCACAGCCTCTGGGGCACTGGTATTTTTGGACCAACAAAAGGCCTATGATAGAGTAAACTGGGAAGACCTAAGGGCATGCCTCCATCAATTCCGCCTACCCCCCGCTTCATAAACTGGGTAATGCTGCTCACGGAATCTGTGACAATGGCAGTGCGTGGCCCAGGCTTCCTAACAGAAGTAGTCCGCCCTCAAAGGGGCTTGCGACAAGGGACCCCCTCAGCCCACTCTTATACAACTTCAGCTTTGACCCACTACTGCGAAATGTTAATGCCCAACTCACTGGGGTCCATGTGCCAGGCCAAACCCCAGTCAAGATGATGGCATTTGCAGATGATTGCGTGGTGGGGGTGTCTAATAACAAAAATGCATGCGCGCTTGAAGCCCTCATCCAGGAACATTCCCGGGTAAGAAATGCGGCACTGAACGCCTCCAAAACCGAAATCATCCTCCTTGGTCGGTTTCAGAACTGCTGGGCCCCAGCAAGTAGTTCCCAACCCGGCCCATCTGCTCGCTCACGTCCACGCCATACTAACTCAACACACAACGCTCCACTGGTGCTCCCCTTCATGCCACGTCCTACCATAGGACTGGTGCACCATCTGGGCGTGTGGATAGAGGCAGGCGGATATGCGTCAGCAGTGATGGAGTGCCGCATACTGGACAACGTGACGAAGTGAAATGCCTCTCTCAGAGCCCACCCTACTACCCTTACTGGCAGGGTTGTTCTTGCCAACTCTATGCTCCTATCCAAAGTCTGGTTTGAAGCCCACGTCATCCCCTTCTCCCCAAGCTTCTTCAAATCCATGTATGCTTTGCTGCAAGGATGGCTTTGGTCAGGCCACTCTATACCAGTACGGCTAGAGGTCATGTTTGGCCCTCATCATCAAGGTGGCATGGGCCTGCTTGACTTCAAAGCCCATGCTGTCAAGATCTTGGGCACCTGGATCGCGGCCGTCACCACTCCTACACTCCCATCCCAACACTGGTCCCGCGTGGCCCGCTCCAACTTCTCCCAAGCCTTGGGCCTCAACAATCCATCAAACCCCCACTCCCTGATGAAATACCTCGCATCACACACATCAGCCACAGGTCCTCACGGGACTAAAGCCCACTACAAACGAATCCTACTCTCCATGCGAAGCGCAGGGTGGAGAATTTGTATTAGTGGACATACAACCCGAAGAGGCCACCCCTATCCTCAGTTCACACAAGAGGTACAGGGGCTACCCATACATGATGGCGTGATCCCCATTCGACCCCATGTCCTATCCAGGGTGGACTACCTGGACATGATGGACATCCCTTATTCCACCTAGACCCAAAAGACTATCTGGAAATACGCACACCATCCTCTGTTGCAGCCTCAAGTCCGCTCCCATGTGTGGCGCTGCCTGAGGCGGGTGTATCATACTGCTGAGCGCTCTAACGCTTTACACTCATCCTGTGTCATGTGTGGCCAGTACGGAACGCTGTTCCACCACCTGGAGAAGTGCCCCACCTCTAAAGTGATATGGCGCGAAGTTCAACGTCTGCTGGGCCAGGATCAAACGCATCCCTTCAGTCTGTCAAGAGATATGTTTGCTTCATCAATGGCCTCCCCCTTCCACCCTCCCTCCGTGCTCTGGTGGTTGCAATCGCCATGTGGACTATCCACACAATTGTCCTGGATGCCATCGCTGGCTCCATCCCCACCCTCCCAGAAGCTGTCCACAGATTCCAGTCTTATTTGGTGGACCACTTTCAAGCGTGGATGTTTGGATACCTCCCACCACGTCGCCAACAGATGGTCTCCTCCTGGTTCCCAGTCTGGTTCATCAAATCAGACCCCTTCCTCCACACGTGCTCAATAGTGGCTACGGCCCCTTCACACGTTCCCTCCCCCTCCCCATAAGTGGTGTTCCCGCTGGCAACAAGAGATAGCATCGCTTCTCTGGGGTGCCTCCCCTGGTACTAAGTTTGTCTTTCCTGAGACATATTCAGAAGTTTCCATCCCATGGTCGGCCTTCCCCGCAATAAATTTAAAATTTAAAATATAATATATGAACTGATGGCTTCACCACCTACAAATCCATTTTTACTAGAATCTAACAAGGTAGATAAAAAAACAAAGTTTAGAATTAAACCCCAAGCCTAGATAGCCCCAAGCATGAAGTCAGAGGCATTGCGGTCTGCAAGTTGTTTTAACTTATTCCTAATAGTTGGATTCAAGAAAAGCAGGGTTATCAACCTGCACCTCTTAACTCTAAAATAGCATAAAAAATTGGGCACTGCCTTAATGACTGTGCGTATAAGTGTCTTCTTTCTTTATTAGATGCAGAGTGAAAGAAGCCTATGCCCCACCTAAATGAAACTCTTTTTTTAGTACTAGACCTAAATGAAACTCTTTTCAATAGTAAAACATAAAGTTAAAGTTGGTTTTTCTATATATTTAAACCAGCTAGTAATTCTATAAGGATTTTGGTCTAGAAGATGGAAAGTAAGACCAAAATTAGCTATTACATAAAGTCATCTTACAATAATAGGAATTAATAAAGTTTATTTTCTAATAAAAAAATATATGTTCTTTAATATTGCCTCTAATTTGCATATAAATCATAGAACCTTAGACCTTAATGGGAGAAAGAAGTAAAATCAGCCTATGGAAAAGTCCCAGTTGCTTAAACCAGTTATGTAACTGGCGTAGGATATTAATATCTTTACCTCACATGAAGGCCATGTGGAACTGTAAACAACAGGTCTAAAACTAATCAGCAAGGGTAACTGGTTTGTTAAATAAATTTTGAAAGATATTTTTGATGATTAATTAGTCTCTGGAGGGTTGGAGGCTAAAACTGAATGCATTATCTAGATGCACACAAAACTCTAGATTATGGCAGCCCACTCCCCTGATATTAGAGCTTCCAACATATGAAAACATTTTAGGTGTGGTTATAAAATAGATGTGTTTTACCATTGATAACTCAATAAATCTTTATTTGAACTAAAAACTTAATTTGAGTTAAATTTAAGATTTCGTCAAAAAAAAAAAAAAAAATCAGCATAACATTTACTTGACGTAAATTAAGGGGAAAAAAATCCAAAGAATTGTAGAGTAGGACAAAAACTTAATTAACTGGAAATATTTTAGTAGAAGTTTTTAAGATGCTTAGATACATCTGTTCAGGTTGTCTTTGACAAAGTGTTAATTATATTAATTGGCTTACCTCAGCTAATGGTTGTCTACCTAACAAATTTATTCATAGTATTTAATTATATTTTAGTTTCTATTATCATTTTAGTATACTTTAATATTTAACTAAAGTTGTATGAGGATGGTAATTCTTCTTGTATTATTTTCATAAATTAACCCTCAAAAATGCTAGCTTATACAAAAAAGTTAGCAAAAAGAACTTAAAAAGGAAAAGGAGTATAATTAAATATAAAATTTTTAGATGAATATCACTAAATAAGTATAAAAGTTTCATCAAAGCTTTTTCACCATTTGATATGGCTTCCAAAATGATAACTTAGGGGCTATATTAGAAATTTTTATTGTGAAACTCCCTTTATTTGGCTTGTATGCAAATAATGATGTGTGGCGGCTACCCTTTTTAGATTGGGCAATTAATAGTGCTAAAAATACTATTTAAGTAAAGGTAAACAGTTATTGAATAATAATAGTAGATTTTCTGAACTTTTTTAAATCCTGTTTGGCTTTTGGATAGCATTTTATGAGTTGACAATCTTATTGTGCATGTGATTACAAGTTGATATTATTTTATTTAACTGAGGTAAGCTGACCAGGGGACAGATATTACCATATATATGTGAAACTAAGAGAATAACTAAGAAATATAAAAATTGGGCACCCCACGGTACTCAAGTTACCCCTGTTGCCAGCGGGACTGCCAGGTATGGGGGTTGGTGCATTACTCCAAGGGGGTTTCCCTGCTATGGAGCAGGTGTGAAGAAAAGGGTCTGTGTGGAGGAACCAGAGTGGGAACCATGATTATATGAGCACTTTTTGTCTTGGTCTCATATATCCATAGAGCCAGGCTTGGAAGTGCTCTAGTAAGTGGACATGGAATCTGTTAATTATCCCATGAATGGTTGGGACCATGCCCTTGAATGCATCTAATGCAATCGTGTGTATTGTCCACATTGCAATGGGTATTATTAGGGAGCAGAATGTAGATGGGATTGGTGACTCGATCTGGAGCGTGAAGATACTCTTTGATATCTAGAATTCCTGTTTGTTTTGAATCTTGAGCAGGCGTGCGACTTCCTGCCATATAGCTTTGGTTGGGGGGCATGTTTCTAGGCGGTGATGTAGGGATCCCTCCCCTCCACATACTGCACATGTTTTGTGGAGGGAGTTGGAGTGGTCTGCCATCCTATAGGTCCTTATCAAACAGCGGCAGGCGTATGCTCTTATCCTTGGTTGTAGGCGTGGGTGGTGTGTCATTTTCCACATTGCTTTCTGTGTGGTTAAATCATAGGGAATGTCCAGCATATCTAGGTATTCTATCCTAGCTATGCTTGGGGTTGTTGCGTGAGCATATCCCTCTGAGGGTGGTTTTCTGGGTTTCTTAATTTGAATTGGGGGCTGGTCTACCCTTCCCTGTATGGTACCCATGTTCTCTATGGTCCATCCCATATGGCGGATAGTTCGGAGGATATATATGAAATGAGGGGAGGTTCCATGTGGGAACGTTGCAGTAGGGTGCATGGCAAGGTATGAAAGCAGTCTGGGTGGACTATGTGGGTTGGTTAATTTGAGCGCCTGTGCAAAGTTAGTCCTTGCTGCTCTGGACCAATGTTGTTGCGGGAGGTCTGGAGCAAGGATTTCCTTTATCCAGGTACCTAGGATGTGATTGGCATGGCTCTCAAAATCTATTAGTCCCATGCCTCCGCTTGAGCGTGGGCCAAATAGTGTTTCCATCCGTATAGGAGGGTGAGAGCCAGGACACAGCCAGCCCTGGATAAGCGCGCGAATTGAGGTTATAAAGGTAGGTGAGAAGGCTATCACATGGGCCTGGTACCAAAGTTTTGGGAGGATGAGCGAGTTAGCAACTGTAACTCGTCCTGTTAGTCCTGGGGTTCTTCCCGTGAGGGAGGCGACGCGTTTGGATACCCGTTGTAACAGGTTACTTTCCATTGTCTCATTAGCATATCCCCCTGATTCTAGCCAGATTCCAAGGTGTCGGACAGGAGTGGTGGTGGGAGGTGTTGCAAAGGGTAATATAATTGGGTTTTTTCTTCGAGTGTTGGTGTGAGGTTCTGATGTTGTAGCCCAATTGTTTGTGTATTTGCCTAAGAGGATGATTTCTGTCTTCCTTTTGTTGAGCGATGCATTGCTCGCCTTGGAGTATTCCTCTAGAGTGTGTTCCAGCTGTTGTGCATCTTCATTGTTTGCTATACTTGATACGCAGTCATCTGCAAAGGCCAGTATCTTGACTGTTGGTTGTCCTTGTGCGGTTATCCCCATGAGACGTGATTCAGTTACTCGGAGGAGTGGGTAAAAGCTGAAATTGTATAGCAGTGGGCTGAGGGGATCCCCTTGTTTGAGCCCTCTGTGTGGTTTAATCTTGTTTGTTAGGAATCCAGGGCCGCATACAGCCATGGTTGCAGATTCTGTTAAGAGCATCGCCCATTTTATGAACCTTGGTGGGAGTTTGAAGGCATGTAGACATTCTTTTAGGTATGGCCAGCTAACACGGTCATACGCCTTTTCCTGATCCAAGAAGACCAGGGCACCAGTTGCTTAGGATTGGCAAATATTTGCAACAGGGTGAATGTTGTTCCATATTGAACGCCCTGGTATAAACCCAAACTGGTTGGGTGATAGGACGTCAGATGCAATTGCGCCTAATCTAGCCGCTAAAATTTTTGTTAGAATTTTTGTGTCAGTGTTGGAGAGTGCAATTGGGCGCCAGTTGACCAGGTCCAACTTGTCACCCTTTTTATACAAGGTTATAACGTAGGATTCATGGCCTCCGGGTAATAGACGTGTTTCCAACAAACTCTGGTTCATTGACGCCAATAGGAGGGGGGCAATTTGTTAAAAGATTTTTTGTAATTTTCGTAGGGTATCCCATCAGGCCCTGGGCATTTCCTACATGGTGAACCGCGAATTGTCTCCCAAAGCTCCTCCCGTGTGATAAGGGATAGTATATTGTAATTTGATGGTGTACTTTGTATCTTGGCAGTTTGAATAAATTCTTTATTTTTGCGGATCTGTTGGCATATCATGATATAATTTGGTGTAATAGCGGTGTACTTCCGCCTTGACCTCCTCAGGGTCAGTTGCCACAGTGCCGTTGGTCTTGCGGACCTGTGTGCATGTGGGCTGGTTTCCACGGGAGTGGAATTGGCGGAAAAAGTATGTTGAACAGGTTTCGCCTTCCTTTATGAACTTACCTTTGTTCAATACTTTGATTCTGTGTTGGTGTTCAAAGATGAGATTGTTAAGTTGAGCTGAAATTTCTGCCCATTTGCGTCCCCAATTAGGGCTATAGCCAGATCAAGGAGTATTTATTTCCAGGTGGTCTAGTTCTGCCAATGTACGCTTGATTGTGGCTGTGTCCGCGGTGTACTTGCATGATGCAATATGTCAGGTTTTGTTGATTAAATCTTTTTTGAAATTTTCCCATGTTCCGATGGATCTGAAGTGAATGGGGCTGTGAATACTGGGTTTGTAGCCTTGTTTTCAACCCAGTCAGATATCTCAGGCAATCTTATATTTTCTGGGTGAATCATCTCCAAGGCAACACCTGTGTGTGGAATTGGGTTGGTGCTAACTGCACCATAACTAATCGGTGATCAGAAAAATTGATCTTTTTTGTTGTAAATTTTGAGATTCTTGAGTGGTGGGATTGTGGGATGAGGATGTGGTCAATACGACTCATTGATATGAGCAGTCCCTCACGTATGTTGGGTCTTGTCATATGGGGAAGGATTGGTGAATTGGGAGGAAGAGCATCCTGTAAGCCAAGAGATGCCATCATTGTGCGATATTCAATGTGTCCAGGTGGGTATCCCCTGGGATTAGGCCATCGATCTGTATTGGGGTTATCCCAGCAGTTGAAATCACCTAACATAATGATATCTGGTGGGAGGGTGAGGGTCGAAATTTTTACAAAATTTTTTTCTCTCAGTTGCAGTGCATGGTGCGTAGATACATGCTAACGAAACTATTTCATCTTGGCATGTGATTGTTGCTACCAGGACTCAACCGTGCAAGTGTGATGATGAATTTGTAATTTTAAATTTTTTGTTGTTTTGGACTATCACCCCACAGTGAGATGTCCATATTGATTGTGATGGTGCGACCCTGGTTGACCAGGATTCTTCTTCCCCTTATAGGCAGTGGGTTTCTTGGATGGCCAAGATGTCTACAAGAGGTTTTCGCAGGAATGCCAGCTTTTTGGCTTAGGACGTATGAGCCCTGGCTCCCACGATATTTAATGTCCCTATTGACACTGAGGTGCCCGTGGCGCCTCAGGAGCGGCTGGGAGGACCCTCTGGTCCTATCCCACCGCGGCTCATTTTGGCCATGCTCCACGTCTGTACTCCAACTCTTTCACTGCCATTGTTGGTTCCCTTGATTTGACCCAATGATTCAAGGGAATTGCGGTTTTTGCATTTGCATCAACTTTTCCTGCACAGGTCTCATGTTGATTTTGATGCGGGTTGTTGATTAATTATATTTTTGAGGTTCAACTTTGTTGCATTGTGCACCGCATTTTCACCCAAATTGTGGTTGCATTGTTCCTTAGTATGTGCATGACTGATGACGCTTTGTGGCTCAGTCTGGTTACTATGAAAACTTTCAACCTGAACATATTGTTCTGATTGGTTGGTTCAGTGGATATCTGAAATATCCTCCTGAATTTGTCCATGGTTAATGGCGGATTCCGCGTGTGCCGCCGCTTCATCCACTGCTCTCTTGCGGGCTTTTTGTGCTGCTTTACGCTGTTTACTTGTAACTGGGTCCACGATGGAGTATAGTCCATCTTCACCCCAGTGGAATGGGTGGTGGCCATCAGTCATTTTGGCGAAGTTTTCATTATCTTCGTCCATAGCTTCTTTACAAAAATCATTTTCCATTAAGCCCTCTTTTACAGGGCATGCATATTCCTTGTGGCCCAGTGAGCCACAGTGGTTGCAAATAGGTGGTGCGCGTTCTGGTGTAACTTGGAATGCAGCTGACTGGCCCCCATCTGCAAAGTGAAATTCTGCTGCACGGGGAATTCTGGATAAATCCTCTTCCACTTCTGGGAAGGGGTTGATTACAGCGATAGCTTTTCCCGTGCACAGGTTGGGCATTAAGCGAAATTGCTGTAATTCAAGTTGTTGGATTTCTCCATAGGCCACAAGACCTTTGTGGAGCTCCTCCTCAATTACCTTACGAGGAAGGTTGGTGGGGAGCGAGTCAAAGGATATGAACAAAGTTTTTGCTTTGTTCCATCTGGTGTGTGCGGTGCACACAGATTTTTTGCCCTCAGGGAGGGCAATTTCCACGCAGATTTTTGCTGCAGCATCAGCTTCATTGGCTGTTTCAAAACCAATATTGATCCAGCCGCGTCCCATGTTGTTGGTGGCTACGTACACCGCGTGAGGGAAAAGTGAGGGCTGTGCCTCACATGTTTTTCCCACAGGGTTGGCGACTCATCCCCAAGAAAGAGTCTGATCCCGTGTTCCACCTTAGACAAAGGTTGGTTGAATTGAATGTAAATGTATTGTGCGTGCTTTACAGTAATTACCATAAACCCAGATGGTGTCTGAGTTTGTGATTTCTTTGCAGATTGGGTTCCTGGTCCCCCTCCAGGGCGTTTCTTGCCCTTAGTTGCACCGTTAAGCGCACCACTTGCTGCGACGCTCGCCCATGTTGTATTATTTTTGTTATTAAAGTCGCCCATCTTTCCTGTGTGTGATTATCTAAATTTGCTGTTCAAATTGAATCGTAGTAACTAAAGTGATTGTTATGAGAAAGAAAAGCTTTACAAGTTGATATTCTATTCTAGTGATTTATATTAAGTAAATGTTATGATGCACCTGTATAAACATAATATTCAGCTATAACATTTTTTTCACCAAGAGTAACATATTATAAAAATTTCTTTCTATCACAAATTAAATCATATTATTCTCATTAAACTTATTATTACCCAAAAGGTACAATATACTTTGCATGATAGTTTTTAGAAGTAATTCTAATAATCTTTAGCCATATGCCCATCTTCAAACTGGCACCCTAGTTTTTAGTTAAACAGACATCTAATATTCTTATATGTTTATTCTTTTGACTAATCTAAGCACCACTGCAGTGTTTACAGGTTTCTTGCAGTTGCAGTGGTATAAGCTTGTCATTCACTAATTGGTAGATAACATCATGTTTAAAGTGGGTTTTGAATTAAAATGCTTCCATTACTGTTATCAGGACATATATATTGGGATTTGACCAGGTTACGCTTTTACCAATATGTTCTGATACCAGTGTATAATTTATGATGATCCCAATATGATTATCAGTGTCACTGATTTTTAGGCACCTGATGAAGGGCTTTAAAATAGCATTTGCTAATTTAATGATTAGATTTAAATAGTTATTGAATATGATCCCCGATAGTTCAGTTTACTGAACTTGAAACAATCGCCTACACTTGGAAATCAAGCTGATGATAGTTCTGACTAATAAAGTCATAGAGCATGCTGTTAATTACAATAAAGACTGGCCTGGAGATTCATATAAGTGAACACCCAGGCCCTCATCCAAAATAACCTAAATAAAGCCATCCATATTGATGGATAAAAAATGAATAAAGCAGCTGCAAGTATGTAAAAATTTATGGGGATTGAATTGTTATTGGCCAATAACCACAATAAACTTAAACTGGCACAGTTTTGGTTTTTGCGCAATTTTTCCATGTTGTATATTAGTTGATATGATTAGTTGATAATAGTATGACAGCTATTGTCCATAGTTGAATGGAATTCTTAGATCTCAGCCCAACGCTCAGCCAGTATTTCCGCTCAAAATACTCGAGATGTCTTAAAATAGAGACTTATTCCCTCATATTGTATAACCAATCTTCTCTTATATTCCCATTGAAAGTTTTTCCTATTTGACACACAGTTGGCAGAAATCCTAAATTTAATTCCACTTTTCTCTGGATCTCCACTAAGATCCTTACTCTTTTCCTTAAAGAGTCACCCAATTATTGCACACAGCAATAATATCCCTGATGAAGAATAGAACAAATGAAAGCTGATAAAGTGTACTAAGCTAGCATATCTACTGTTTACTCCGTTGTTTATTATTAGTGAATTCTAGGGAATTTATAGTGGGGGATTCAGCACCCAACCCTCAGTTGACACCTCTCTGATGAAATGGCAGCTGTTGCCATTGAATCACCCATCCTCGTCTCAGCAGAAATGGTCTTCCCCATCCTGTATAGATTTCTGTCATTGGACATCCTTGAGACCTAATATGGAAAGAGTTGTAAAACGTGTCCCTAACATTTTCCTCTCAATCCAAGCGAACCAACCATATTTGGCAAGCGACCTGCTTAGGTAATGGGACTTATTACCCAATAAAGCAGGTTATGAACCAACTGATTGATTCGCTAGTTGCAGGGTGCATCACTCACCTCGCAACTTACTCCTTACATTCCCAATAAGTCAGTGATGAAACCTAACGATCCCAATTATTACACCTGATAGTTAACAAACTATCAGATGCCTCTATTTTGTCAGCAACTCTTCCCAATGAGATATTAAGCATTCATCCAGATTGATCCCTGACGGATCTGACCAGGCAAATAATCTAAAATTCCTCAATCATAGTTACCCTGAAATCAGGGTCAACTGATTTCCAATTCACCTTGCATTAAAGAATTATTACTAAGCAATTTCTGGTAATCTAGCTGGCTGAGAATATGGGCAAAAATCCCAACACATCCCCCTTGCCTATATTTCCAGCGAGAAAAGGAGCGGAGTAGGAGAGCACCACCTTGGACACTTGGTCAAATACTTCATTTGTCAAGTGGAGTACATTCACCAATACTCAATGCTGCTCGGGACAAGCTTTGGCATGCAGCTCTCTTCTTCTTTCTCCTCACTACTGCCTACTCAAAGTTCAGTTCCCACAATCTAATGACATGCTGGGCTGATCAATTTACTTGTGACAACATTAATACCAGGATCCAGTTCCCCCCGTCAGGGCATATGACCTGCTGTCATATTCAGGATTCTTGGTCTGGCGTCCTCAATTTCCTGATTTTCTCCTCATCCTTGACAGGAGACTTTTTTCATCAATGTTTGTTTTATGGCCCAATTAAGAATGCATATTTATGTTCGCCCTTGTTGTTTTTCATACCATAACCTTTTTGGCTCATATCATTCTTAATTCTTCTCTGGAGAGCTTATCTCATTAATTTTTGAGATTAATTTCTCCAAAATTGGTTCTTAATTGATTGTAGAGTTCATAGTGTCAACTATCATATAAGTCTGACATCCCCCTCTTATCCAGATCATAAGTTGAATTCTGAGTTGTGGTACCAACAGCTGCTCAACAGTTTGTCAAGATCTTTGGAACTTCCAGCAGATGATTCAAGCTTCATGATGGAACCTCTTCTACGGTGTCATGGCTAAATGACATAATAGTGGGCACCAACCCCAAGGATAAGGCTGGGCGGCAGGAGGACTAGAAGGTGAAGCTTCAGACCCTCCCCGACCTCAAGCACACATTAGACCAATGCTAGGTACAAGCCAAATATGCCCAGGTTGGTACTAATGAGGTGCATAATGCCCAGCCTCTTGCATCGGCCCAGGCATTAAAAAGGATGGTTTATTTAATTAACAATGACAGTTCGATTCAGTTGCTTGAGGAACAGGGGTTTAAAACCCATTCTATTTATGAAACAATGCATTTAAGTAGAATACAACTTCAATTGATTACTCGAGTGAAGTAGGTTTAAGTCTATTCTACTAATTTGGATGGAAGCATATGCCTATTGATAATTTGGTGCTTAGGACCACTTTGGCAGACCCCAAATTACCCCGATGATCTTTAAATTTGATTTTTGTGACCAACAAGGAATGTTGGTCAACTTTTCCTAATAAAATTTCCCATTTTTACATTTTTATTTATGGTATTTTGGGTGATCCTGTGCGCAAACCTCTTTGAGGAGGTCTCGCGCTCCATTAAAATTGCCATTTTAAATACAATCAGGCTATCCCCTAGTACACCGTTGGATTGCCCAGGTTCCCTCCAACCTGGGGCGCTTACCCCTTTCCCCTTGTGCATTTTTTTAGTACTAGATTTCCCCTTGTGCATTGAGTCACTTTTGGAGGGTTATTTCTTATAAAGATTGCACTTCTCTGCTTAAGTTTTTATGTCTCCAGCACCCTCTACTGGGCTCTAATATCTTTTGTACTAATGGCTAGTTCCCTGGCGTTGGCCATGTGCACCAAGCACTACCACGCTGGGAACAGGAGAGTTACAGACACTCTCCTTACGTTAGCTGACCAACCACTTATATTTATGTGCACAAACTTTTCTGTGTGGGAATTCCCCAAAGTGTAAATTGTGGGTACCAGCTGTGGGCTTTGGTTATAATTAGCTGCACTACTGTTTCCTCTTTTTACCAAAGGTTGGAGCATCTCAGCGTTATTTTGGCTGCCTCCAACTTGAAAGTACCCACCCTTCATGTTCGTACCTGGTGGATATGGATGCTTCAGGGTCCAAAAGTCGTGATTCCTTGACTTTCCGCTGAAATTTATAAATTTAGTTCAAACAAATGGGGTTTACTTCAGCAGCACATTCAGATGATTCTGGCAGAATTGGCGTAGATGGGCCTGGGGGTGCTGGCCTTGGATAACGTTGGGCATTCTGTTGCCATTAGGGGAATAGGGTCGTTTGTGTTTAAAAAAGCGTTTTATAACGAAAACCTTATCCATAACTCAAAACCGTTTATTAGCTCTTATGGCTTTTATGAGAACCCTATTCATGTATATCAGATTACCCCTAAGAACCCTCGTTTGACCCCTATCATGATCCGTGGCACTCAGGAAGTGGAGAAAGAACTACAGTTCAAATATGATAAAGTATATGCACCTGCAGAAGCATGGTGGGATATGTGGCCTCAGTAGTAAGAGTGGCCAACTATCCCTCCCTCTTCTATGATTCCAAAACATACCCTGATGGTTTGCTTGAGCCAGAGGAAGAATTTTCTGGTGAGGTGTTGTCATTTTCTGCTTTGAATAAAGCCTATTATGGATACTTTTTGTTAACCGTTACCCTTGTATCCCCTTCAGGGAAGTTCAGCACCACTATTCTGGTGGATACTGGCTCCACTGAAAACTTTATGTACCAGAGCCTTGATGACTACCTTGAGCTGGTTACTTCTAGGTGGTATGGTTAGGGGAGGGGCGTCCCAAGGTATTCCCACTCTGAAGGTCATTGGGTCAGTGGACTATCAGGTTGGCAAGTACCAAATGTCTGATCACTTCCAAGCAATCAAAAACCTTTTGTACCCTATCATTTTGGGTGTGAAATGGTGGCGGAAGTTTGACTTTAGAACCAATTTGAAAGAGAATACCCTATCCCTAACATTAAAGAATGGTCGCACATTTGTTGTTCCTTTGTTTGAGGCTAACGCTCAGGGCGACTTGCCCCATTGGCCCCAATTTCACATCCTTAGCCTTGCCTCTATGCGGAAGCCCACTGTGGTGGTTCCCCTACCTCCTTGTTTGGAGGGTTTGGAATCTTCCTTTGATGCAGCATCAGCTGACGCACTACCTGATCATTCTGAGTATGACTGTGACTTCAAACTCACTGTAGATCTGGTGCGTATTTCTTCTCCCATTTACCCATTGACTGTCTGGGAGGAAGAGGCGTTAGATGTGTGGGTGAAGGAGAAGTTAGCCAAAGGCGCAATTTTTCAGTGTACCTCCCCTGTATGCTCCTTACTTCTCTTTGTTGAGAAGGCTGATGGTAGTCTACACCCATGTGTAGACTATGGGAACCTCAACAACGTTACTGTACCAGATCTACATCCCATCCCTTTGGATTCTCAGAGTGCGCGCTATGTGTAGAAGGATAATGTATTTTCCAAGCTGGATTGCCTCAAGGCTTCAATCAGATTCGGATAAAAAATGGATAAGAGTGGTTAACTGCATTCCATACCAGAAAAGAGTTTTTCCAGTTTTTGGTCATGCCCTTTGGGCTTAAGAATTCCCCTGCTATTTTTCAACGGCGCTTGATGCAGCGTTGGGGGACTTGTTAGGAGTATGCGCGGTGGCCTATATGAATGATATCCTGGTCTTTTCCCATGATCATGAGTCCCATGCGGTACCCTTTGGCAAGTGGTGGAGAGGTTAAGGGCAGCCCGCCTTACGCTAAAGATTAGCAAGTGTGATTTCTTCAAGTCCCAGGTCACTTTTTTTGTGCAACGTCGTTTTTTATCAAGGACACATGATAACTCCAGACAAGGAAATGGCTATTCGTGAGTGGCCCCCACTTCAGTCAAGGAGTTGAGGAGTTTTGTTGGGGACGTGTACGTTACTCAAGAAGTTCATGCCCAATCTTTCCAAGGTGGCAGCACCCTTATATAAGGCTAGAGGTGCAAAGGCGCTTCTGTGGTCTCCGTTTTATATGATGCTTTCCAAACAGTAAAGTGCACCCTGTTGTCCACGTCAGTCCTTCGCCATGTTGACCCCAATAAAGAGTTCATTGTGTCTACTGATGCTTCCAACTTCGCCAAAGAGTCTGCCTTGTTACAAGTAGGTTAAGATGGGATAGAGCATCCGGTGGGATATTTTTCTAGGAAAATGTCTCTGCCTGAGTTGAATTATGCCGTGTATGACAAAGAGCTACTAGAAGTGGTGGAGGCGCTGACTTGTTGGCGTCACCACTTGCATGGCTCCTCCCAACCTTAACAGGTACGTACAGACCACCGTGCCTTGCTGTACTACCGCGCACCTCATGTCCTAACCCCACGGCAGACCTGTTGGCATGAGACCCTTGCCCAATTTGTATTCACTTATGAGTTCACCAAGGGCAAGGACAATGGTTTGGTGGATGCTTTGAGCCGCAACCCTGCCTAAGCGCCTGATCCCAAGGAGTTAGAAGCTCATAAAACACATTTGATGACTCCGCCATATAACTTGTGTTCCAAATTCCCTCTCCCCCGGCCAGCGGGCCAGCGCTTGCCCCTCTGGAAAATGCGGAGGAATATAGTATGTTTAGAAAAATAGTCCTTTCTCAGCCACTAGCAGCTGAATATACTATGATACTTGCTAAGAGCGCTTTGAATAATTAGGATCTTTTTAGGGGCTATCACGTGAAGGATGAGATGGTGTGGTTTCAGGGGCGCCTATGGGTTCCTATTGGACCACTGCGCCTGGAAATCATCCAGGACCATCATGATGGTAACACCGTTGGTCATCCTGGGAAAGCAAAGACCTTGGAGTTAATACGGCGCACCTACAATTGGAAGGGCTTGCCTGCTCAGGTGGGACGGTATTGTAAAGAGTGCTTGTTCTGCAATAAAATGAAACCCAATCATCAATTGTTAGCAGGCTTGTTGGTACCAGTCAAAAAGGCTGATGGGCCCTGGACTTCCCTATCAGTTGATTTCATTGTGGAGTTACCTGCCTCTGATGGTTATAATGCCATCATCGTGGTGGAGGACTGTTTTACGAGTTCACCCACTTTGTTCCTTGCAGAACAACAATAACTGCGGCTGTAATGATTAGGCTCTTCTTCACTCATGTGTTTGCACTTCATGGGGTTCCCCAAGAAATTATCAGTGACTGGGGACCCCAGTTTACCTCTGTCTTTTGGGAAGAGCTGTGTAAGACTCTTCAGATTTTCCCCTGCCATTCAACTGCCTATCACCCCCAATCAGATGGGCATACTGAACGAGTGAACCAGTTTTTGGAATAGTTCCTGCGGTGTTACACCGCCACGGATCATGCAGATTGGGTTTCTCGCCTTCCTATGGCCCAATTTAGCTACAACAACACTTTGCATTCTTTGATCAGTTGTTACCCCTTTTTGCCAACCATGGTTTTAACCCTGCCTTTAACATGGAGCCCAGCTGTGGATCTAAAGTTGAAGCGGTGGTGGACTTTGCCAAGACTATCAAGAAGGTCCATCAGGGGTTTCCACGAGTTTGGAGGCGGCAATGCAAGTTTATAAGGAGAACGCTGATCATAAGTGCCAAGTGGGTCCAGCGTACAAGGAAGAGGATCTCATGATGCTTGATGCTCGTAACATCCCTATCAAGCAGCCATGCAAGAAGCTGGGATCAAAGAGGATTGGCCCTTACCGCGTTGTTAGAAAGGTGGTTATGCCTCGTACCAGTTAGATCTCTCTTCTTCATTTTGGATCTTCTCTGTCTCTCAAGAAAGCAAATTGATGTTGTTTTAGGGCCCCCACCAGAGACTCCTGAGGCCTATCTCGTGGATGGGGCGCCCAAGTGGGATGTAAAGGAAATAGTAGCCTCCCGCCATGTTAAACGAAGACTTGAGTACTTGGCATCTTAAAAGGGATTTGACGCTGCAGAGAACAGTTGGGTCCCAGCTCGTGACTGTGTGCATGCCCAAGATCTGATTTAAGCTTTTCATAAGCGTTCCACCCAGGCCACTGGATCTAAACCCAAACTGACCATTGCTGCAATGAATTTGGCCCCAGCCAAAGAGCTTTTCCCTAGAACAAGCCCCTGGAGGTGGGGTTGAGCCCCATCAGGAGAGGAGGGTAATGTCATGGATAAATGACATAATAGTGGGCACCAACCCCAAAAGATAGATCGGCAGCAGGAGGCCCAGAAGGTGAAGCTTCAGACCCTCCCTGACCTCAAGCACACATTAGACCAACGCTGGGTACAAGCCAAATATGCCCAGGTTGGTACTAATGAGGTGCATAACGCCAGCCCCTTGCATCAGCCCAAGCGTTAAAACGGACGGTTTATTCAATTAACATTGACAGCTTGATTTGGTTGCTTAAGGAACGGGGGTTCAAAACCTGTTCATTTACGAAACAACGCGTTCAGGTAGAGTACAATTTTAATTGATTACTTGAGTAAAGTCAGCTTTGGTATATTCTAATTTGGACAGAAGTATTTGCCTATTGGTGAATCAGTGCTTAGGACCACTTCAGCAGACCGCAGTTTACCCTGATGATCTTTAAATTGATTATTGTGACCAACATTCCTTGTTGGTTAACTTTTCCTAATAAAATTTCCCATTTTTACGTTTTTATTTATGGTATTTTGGGTGATCCTGTGCGCAAACCTCTTTGAGGAGGTCTCGCGCTCCATTAACCTTGCCATTTTAAATACAATCAGGCTATCCTCTAGTACACCGTTGGATTGCCCAGGTTCCCTCCAACCTGGGGCGCTTACCCCTTTCCCCTTGTGCACTGAGTCACTTTTGAAGGGTTATTTCTTATAGAGATCGCACTTCTCTGCTTAAGTTTTTATGTCTCCAGCACCCTCTATTGGGCTCTATTATCTTTTGTACTAATGGCTAGTTCCCTGGAGTTGGCCCTGTGCACCAAGCACTACCACGCTGGAAACAGGAGAGTTACAGACACTCTCCTTACATATGTTTTTATAGGACTTATACGCCTAATTTGGAGCTAGTGACTAGTCCTTCCATGGAACTACTGGAAACGGTAACCAACCATTCTAAAATTAGGCCACAATAGTCTTGAATGACTCTCAGCTGATTCTGCCTCTGTCATTGATTCCAGAGTTAGATTTCAAAACATTCCTGGATTTGGCTCCTTTTGCAGATGCGCTGAACATCATCATTGATGCTTCTGAAATAATGCCCTTCGCTCTTGATCATTCCTTCCTTGCCAGGTTGGACTTGCTTCCCGAGTTCCTCTTCTGACTCAGACAGTATTAAAAGCCAGCTGTCTTGGCCACTGAACTCACCATTGGCAACAGCATTCATTTTTAGCTCCCCTACACAGAATCAAGTTCCCAAGTCACTGAGGCTTTATTCATAGCACTGAATTCTTCTGATCTTGAGAAATCCTAGATTAGGATATTGCTGCTTATACTCTTCGCTTTGCCAGCTAAGTTCTTTAAAGTTGGGCCACAAAGCTTCTAGCCTCTCCCAGCTTCCATTGCTCCTTCTGCTTCTGCTTCTGAGAAGCTCATAGCTTTCATTTTCAGGATGCCATTCGCTCCTTTGCACAACTATCTCATTTCTGAACATCCCATCAGTTTCTTCCACTGATAGCTTTTAATAGGGGCATGGTTTGGCAACCCCCATCTAGCTCCCTTGTTCGCTGCCAGCCCATATTTCTGGTGTTCTTGACATAGCCCATCGGCAAGCACACAAGGCTAATATTCTGGCTCCAGTACCATATTGGGATTACTCATAATTATTTGCTGAGTGCCTCTTAATGTACTTCTGCTTCCCTCCCTGCTCTGGGGTTTTGCGATTGGCTTCTTCTTACGTCTCAATTTCCCTTCCCCTATTTGCTTCCTTGCAGGGATCTGCGTCTGCTCAACAAACTTGGTTTTTTGTAGGTCTAGCCCTCGCTAGCATCCAATCTCAAATTAATTTCAATGGGTTTTTCACTCCCACTGTGATCCATCCTCTCTCCCCTAAGAGGCGACATAGGCGGAATCATCCCCAAATTGAGGATAATCAATAAATAGAATAAAAATTATAAAAATATATTAGTTTTTTCTATGCGGTTTTTAATTTTTTTCAATATCTTTATTAATCTTTTTTCTTCTTTTTTCCATGGGACTTGACCTTGTTTTGAATTAGAGGTCCATCTTTTTTATTTTTTCCTCCAAACTGGTTCCTAGGTATTCTTAGACCTACCAGTTTAATATGGTTCAGAGGTCCTTTTTTTGGACTTGACCTAATCATTAGGACATAACTAACTTAATGGTTCAGCGGTCCTTCAGGAACTATTTTTTGTTAATTTTTTCATCAATCCATCGCTTCAAATACTTAGCATGTACTTGATTTATTACTCTTCCATCCAAGAGGTTCTTGATGGAGTAGGCATTAGTCACTGTCTTGGCGATAGCTTCAAATGGACCCAACCACAATGCATCTCTCTGTTTATTCTTCCAAACCCATGCATATTGCAATAGGCAGCTCTTTCGCCTATTTGGTATTCTGATAAGTCCAGTCGGTTCTTATCATCCATTAATTTGCTTGAATCCTTTTCTTCAACATAGTATCAAATTCTTGCAATTGAATTTCAATCAGGATATTTGTCAATCAGTTTATGTACTGCTCGGCACTCATCCCCAATGTTAGTTCCACCACCAAATATAAAATTGGTGGCAATGCGGCCTTCCTCCCATATAGCAATTCAAAAGGCGTTTTTCCCATTTCTGTATGATGACTGATATTGTAGGAAAACATCACCGAACTCAGTTACATTCCCCATGAAGAAATTCTTTATGTGACCAGCTTCCTCAGCGTCACAGCCAGCTTTCCATTAACTTGTTCTACCAGTCCGTTTGTCTCTGGTAGGTAGGGTACAGACATGACCCTTGAATCCCCATTATTTCATTTAACCATGGGATCACATGAGATGTGAAGTTTGTCCCATTATCACTAAGCAAGACCTGCGGGCATTCATGTCAGTATAAAAACTTGATCCATGATGAACTTCGCGGTTCTGGTAGCGTCTACTTTTGCCAGGGCCTTTGTCTCAACCCATCTCATCAGATGATTGATTGCAACTATTATATACTTAACTTCCCCTGTGCTCATCAGCAGTCCCATCATGTCAATGGACACCATATGCCAGGCAAATCCAGGGCGGAACAGTCAGTATCAAGTTGTATTCTTATGTGGCTTGTGCAGCTGGCACTCCACACAACAAGCTAGATAGTCGGCGACATCATAGTTGATTGACTCCCAGTAGTAGTACTGGCGAATATGGTTAGTCATTTTTCTCAGGACTCCATGCTTGACAATCTTATGAGCAGCTTGAATGATAGTTGCTCTTTCCGATGGCTTTGGGAATAGTAGCCACTTCCTGTTAATTGTCTTAAGCACATATCCATCCATGGTCTCAGTGTTTTCCATTGCTTTTCAAATTGCACCTCGAAGTCTTTAGAATCTTTCCCAATTTCTCCGTTGACCATTCTCTGGATTAACTCATCTGCCTGCTGGTATACCATCTGGACCATTGGTAACAGCAATAAGCCATCCACATTCTGGTGAGAAGTCCCCACTTGGTGGAAAATCTCATAATTGTAAGCCTGTAGCTTCAATGCCCATTGGGCCAGTCATCCTTCTAGTTCTCTCAAATTGTGGAGCCAACACAACGAGGTGTGGTTTGTCCCACTTTGAAGCGCATTCCATGGATGTACACCCAAAACTGTTTACAGGTGTAAATGACTTCAAGGCATTCATTATCAGTTATGGTGTAGTTCCTCTCAGTGGCTGAGAGTGTCTGGCTCACATATGCCACCGGATGTTTGTCCCCAAGTTCATCTACTTGGCTTAATAAGGCACCAATCGCCATCAATAAAGCATCAGTTTGTATAATAAATTCTCAATCGAAATTCAGATATTTCAAATTGAAGAATCTATTAGGTAGTGGCGTAACTCATTGAAGGATTCCTGCGCTTCTTCAATTTCATATGATTCCTTTCTTTAAATCCTTCAACAGATGAAATAAGGACTCAGCAATTCTGGCAAAATCCTGATTAAATCTTCTATAGTATCTGACCATTCCAAGGAACACTTGGATGTCTCAGACTCTCTTTGGCACAGCCATCCATTCTATGGCTTCAATCTTCTGTGCTTGCAGCTGCAATCCACTAGATTTGATCAAAAATCAGGTATTTCAACTCTTTCTTGAAGAAAAGATACTTCCTCAGCTTAATCTTCAGGTTGGCCACAGACAGTCTTTCAAATACTTCTTCCAAGTGGTGTAAATGGTCAGTAAACGTCCTACTAAACACATTAATATCGTCCAAGTACACCAGGATGCACGACAACTTCAAGTCACTCAGTATAGCATCCATGGCCCTCTGGAACGTTGCAGGCGCATTTCATAGAGCCTGGGGCATCCTCATCGGTTGGTATAGCCCCTGCGCGGTAATGAACACATTTTTCTTGGTCTTCTCTTGTCAAATCGATTTTCTAATACCCTGATATCAGATCTATCATGGAGAAATACTTTGCTTCTCCAAATTGATCTAGCACATCATTGATTCTTGTAGGGGATAAAAATCCTTCCTCATAATCTTGTTCAGCTTTCTATAGTCAATCACCACCCAATTAGAGCCATCCTTCTTCTTCATGATAAGAATCAGACTTGTCCAGGGACTTGAAAATGGAACTAGAAGCCCATGCTTTACTATTTTGCTGATTTTTTTCCACTACTGCTTCATCCGCCTTCAACTGTTGAATCAGTCCCATCCTGATTGGCAAATTTTTCCTCAGTATCAACCCTGTGGATCACATCTCTTGCGCATCCCAAATTATGGTCATCCTGGGCGAATACTTCCAAATACTTTTTAAACAATTTGAGCACCTCCTCTTGCTTTCCTTCCATCAGATTACCGAGTTGTTCTCGATCAACCAATAAAGTTGATAAACTCAGTTACCCCAGCTGGTAATCCCATCTCATCGAGGGTCCCAAATTAATGGAATTTCCTCAGTTTGGCCCTCAGGATTAGATGAACAAATGCAATGATCTGATTCTTCTTGATCTTCATCAGTTTTTCACTTAAAATCGCTAGGAGAACTCGAATTTCTCCATGGCCTGGAATTATTATTCCAGGAGCCACTCAAGGTTCTACTCTGGACTTCTTCCAAGGACTTCCAACCTCCCCATACAGCAGCTCCGGTATCTCTAATGTCAACCCTGTGTCAACTATTATCTATGATCCTTGTGGTATGGTTTTCTCATTCATGATCCTCAGTGGAATTCCCCAGTTTTCTAGGATTTCCGTTTACTTTTCATCACTTCCAGCCAACTAATTGAATAAAATCAGGACAATGCCATCAATTTATATCAAGTTAATAGAGTTGTTTCTCCTACTCAGTGGAGCTTTCCAATCCTTCTGATAGACAAATGGTAACGTCTGACCCAATATGGTCAATGTATTATCCTCAAAGTTAAATTTAACTATGTACTTCCGTATAAATTCTGTCCTGATCAGAATGTTATAGTTTTGGTTGGCCAAAACTATTGCTGGTGCAGAAACCACCAAGGATTCAAATTGAAGTGGCAAAGTGCTATAGGCTCCACATGAGATGGTTGTATTCAGCCCAGCTGTCCCATACTCCTTCTTGTGTTCCAAGTCAGGCGAGATCTTCATCCTCTTCACCAGCTTGGTAGAGACAATGTTAAAGGGCGCTCCACTGTCAACAATCGCCCTTACCTGTACTTTTTTACTTCTATATCTATATATGTACACTCAGTTTATTGTATGATAGTGTTTACTGAATGTATAGCAGCGTTATTAGCTGAATCAATGGTGTTATTGATTTGCGCCAATAAATCAGGAAATGATTTCTTTATTGCGCTGAGGGAAATGACAGGTTTGCTTCATCTAATTGAACTTCAGTTAATTCATTGGGATTATCTGCAGCTCAAATCTTTTCTGCAAGTTGTCAGGAGTACAGTTGGGCAACTTCCTTGATTATCTTGGAGTCATTTCCCTTCATCCCAGATCTTGTTAACACATTCACGTTCAAATGACCACTTGATCAAGTTGATCCTGTACGTCTTCATCCACAAACAGATCACTGATGTCAATTTCCTCGTGCATAATATTGGGAGGAACAGGCTTCTCTGAAGCTCTAGACTGTTCCCAGTCTAGGCTGCGGGCCCTTTTCCCAACTCCTTTGCAGCTGCAGACTCTTTCGCTTGGACCACATTTCTTTGATTCTTCAGCTTCTTGCAACTTAGAGCAAAATGTCCCTTCCTTCCGCAATGGTACCGACCTACTCTTTCTTATTAATCCATCTGAACTCTTTGGGCTTATTCCCCGACATGGTTTGGTTGTTCATTTCTTTAGCACCCTCATTCCCTTCATGGGATTTAAATTGCATACTGGGTTGAATTTTAAACTTCTTTTTGGAACATCAAAGGTTGCTCTTAAGATTTTCAAATTATCTACCATCTGAAAGGTAGTGAGTTTCTGTTGTGAACACAGAAGACCCTATTTGTGCAAATCATGGTAGGGCCAAAGGGCCACTTGTAATGCAATTCTGGCATTGAAGTCATCCAGTAACTTCGCTCCAACCAGAATTTACGATTCCTGGTAGAAACATTCTGCAAAGCTTGCTAAAGATTCGTCTTTATAAAATTAGATGCCCATAAACTCTTGTTTGCGCTTTGAAATCACGTTAGGCTCCCTAATTCCTTCATAATTGACACTTTGGCCTCAGCGTAGAACCAGCTTTCCCTCTCCAGGTGGGGCAACACTAGGTTTTTGCAATCGGTGTCTAGGCAATTCATCACCATCAATGCCTTTTGACAATCACCATATCCATACATAGTCATATCAAAAAGTCAGAAAAACGTTTGGCATTATCCTGATGGAAAGTCAGCAATTTTGGCGTTGCCTTAAATTCCTCTAGGGTTTTTCTAACTGCCTCTCTAGGTTTGGCTACTCGGCTTACTTGGGGAGTGATTTTGGGCGTCATCTCTGAAATAGTGGCAAAAGTGGGCGGCATGTTTCTTGGGGTATTTGACTTCCCAATTATTGTATAGGGAGTTCTTTCTAGGGCATTGGTTGCCACATAAGGCTCACTATCGCAAATGTGAGTTTTTGCTCCTCAACCTAATTGATCAGCACTTGATATCAGCACTGAAATTTCTCTAATGAACACTATCTGCTTCTTGCTCCACTTTCAGAAATAAGACTTCTCAAATTAAGTCCCCTTTTTTCTTCTTTCAATTTATTCAATTTATTCAAGGTACGCCAACCAGGGGATGGACAGTACCAATCACAACACTCAAAAATGGCAAAACAAACTACTAACCAGGTGGGAAGCAGAAACTGCTTAACCCACCATGGCAGAGGGTGAGGAGGGGTCGGGGGGTTGGTTTTCAGAAAGACCCACATCAATCGAGGGGTGTTGGTTACAGTACCGGATCAAAGCAGAGAGTCAGGGCATTGGGGCATCTGCATTGTGGGGGCTGAGGTCAGCGTAGTAGGAGTTTTCCACTTCTGCATCAGGATAATGATGGTAAAGTGTTTCAACAAAAGATGCGAGGTGAACTTCAGCTTCTTTGCAGGCTTCAGGAAGTTGGGTGAATAGGGAGATACTGTGGCGGGTGATTTTAGCTGAGGGGTTGAATGAAGCAAGCGTTACGACATTCATAACAGCGATTTCAGCATCATCAAATAGATTTGAGATGTCACTGCAGGGAGATTCAGGGAAGTCGGGGGGAAGAAGATGGTGGGCAGGCCATGCTGGAGCTGAGCCACTGACTGGGCCACCGCGGTGCGTAGTTTTGGGCAATGAGGAGAGGCCACCACAGCTAAGGCGAGCTGGTGGTCACTTTGGAAGGGGGCTGTATTGGGTAGAGGAGCAAAATGGCGAGGGGTAGGGGTTTCATCGAAGTTGGGAAGGAAAAATTCTGCCTGACCATAATCGCCATGGCAGAGAGGTTGACCTGTATGCTTACTAATGAGGACATTACCTGATTCTTCAGTTTCCGCCAATAGATCCCATGGATTTTGGTTCACTGGAATAGTGGCGTTTAAGTTTTGAGTGGGTAGGATTGGGCGAATGGGCAGCTGCTTGGGTGCGAATGTTGGTCCAAGCATTGCTCTGATTGGCTGGCGTAGATTTAGGTGGGAGAGTGAGGATGGAGGTTTTGGGTGGGGCTGATTTTCCATGTGGGCCCACTGAACGAGATTGGAGGGTGGGAGGGGGCAGCAAAGCGCCCCATACTGAATCTCCAGAGGGGGCTCAGAAGCTGCAGCAGCGGATTTGGCTTTAGGGCACGCTCTTTTTGCATGGTCGAGGCCAAAGCAGAGGGAACAAATCTGCAAACCATTATTGACCCGAGCCCAAAAGAAATGATCAGGCGCTGCAGCCACACTAGCGCGGGGTGGGATTTGTTGGGCTATGGTAGGGTGGTGTGGTATGATGGTGGCTGTTGCACGAGGAGCAGCAAGGCGTTCTGCACCAGATGGAATGTCAAAAGATGAGGTTGGCCTGAGTGCCATAAGCCATGAGCCCCGCGACCAACTGGTCATACAAAACCTGGGGTGGAAGGTGGGATGGGAGATTTGCAAAGGATACCACTAGCGTGGTGTCTGAAGGGAGGCGAGTACGGGTTGTGGGAATGGGGTTTTTTTATATATTAGAGGAGTTTGTGCTGCCAATTCAGCATCCTCCTCAGATTGGAACCCAACGTCAAAGTAGCCCTTAAAAGGGCGGAAGTCTATAAAGCCAGCTGGCGCAAAGGGTGTAGTGGATAGGTCAATAATTGCCTTATTGGCATATGAGAACAAACGCCCATAGTCCACTCTGAGGCAATAGCGAATAGCAGAACGAGGGAGGGCGAGAGGATGGGGGCGAGAAGGGTGGACGCGCGCCAGGTGGAGCGCTAAGTCCCGTGGGGGGACAAAACGGTTGGAAGCAGTGGGCGGGCTGTTTGAGCCCATCTGAACGCGCTTGCCTGCAGGGCGGAAAACGCTAGGTGGGGGTGCACTGCTGCCCCACACTGAGGTGGCAGGCGGCAGAGCCAAAGACATCAAAGAATAGGTTTGGGCAGATGGCTGTGGATAAATAAACTTAAATTTAAAATCGCTCAAAAGTGACTTTGAGCGGTTAAAGAGAGTTCAGGAATTTCCCTTCTTTCTTCTTTAATGACGTTACTTTTCTAAGTAACTCATTCTCAAAACTTGCAACAGTATCAATCCCTTCCTCCATCTTGGCGACTCTTTCTTCCAAGGCTGTAAATTCTTGATGACTATTGAGTTTAGGGCGCTCTTATTAATGGTGGCTAACTCCATCCATAGTTTTCTTAACTCGCCTTTAAACGATATCCTTCTTAGTTCTTCTACTCAACTACACCCCTGTAGTGAGCACCACTTCATAAAATTTATGGGGTCTAATTATTTTTGGCCAAAAACCCCTATAAACTTATTACTTGAACAGATTCTATCTTTGTGCAATTTGTCCGCGTTTTATAATAGTTGATATGATTGGTTGATGATAGAATGACAACTATTATCCATAGTTGAATGGAAGTCCTAGATCTCAGCCCAACGCTCAGCCATTATTTCCGCTCAAAATACTTGAGATGTCTCAAGGTAGGAATTTATTCCCTCATACTATATAACCCAATCTTCTCTTAGATTCCCATTGATGGTTTCTCCTGTTTGACACACAGTCAGCAGCAATCCTGATTTTGATTCCGCTTCTTCTCTGGATCTCCACTAAGATCCTTACTCTTTTCCTTAAAGAGTCTCCCAATTATTGCACACAGCAATAATATTTCTGAGAAAGAATAGAACAAATGAAAGCTGATAAAAATTACTAAGCTATTATATATACTGTATACTACATTTTTATTATTATTAGTTAATTATAGCGAATTTATAGTGGGTGATTTGGCGCCCAACCAACAGTTGACACCTCTTTGATGAAACGGCAGCCATTACCATTGAATCACCCATCCTCGTCTCAGCATCTATGGTCATCCCCATTCTGGTTAGGATTCAACATTGGGAATCCTTGAGACCTAAAACGGAAAGAGTCAGAAAACGTGTCTTTAACATTTTCCTCTTGATCCAAGCGAACCAACCATATTTGGAAAGCGACCTGCTTATGTAATGGGACTTTTTACCTCCTAAGGCATGTCATGAACCAAATGATCAATTTGCTAAGTGCTGGTGGCATCACACGCCTTGCAACTTACTCCTTACATTCCCAATCAGTCAATGATGAAAACTAACGACCCAATTGGTACACCTGATAGTTAACCAACTACCAGATGCCTCTATTTTGTCAGCAATTCCGCACGATGAGATAATAAGCATTCATCTAGATTGATCCTCAAAGGATCTGACCAGGCGAATAACCTAAAATCTTTAACATAGTTACCCTAAAATCAGGGTTAACCTATTTTCAATTCACCTCACATTATGGAAGTATCTCCTGCGATTTCTGGTAATTTAGCCATCTGGGAATATGGGCAAAAATCCCAACAAAGGATTAGCCAAGTACTTCCAGAATTGAAAATCATCTTCACTAAATGTTCAATGAAACTCTGAACTTCAAAAATAAATTTGGTTTAATTTTGTTTTTTTATAAAAAAAATTGATATTGGGAAGAAAAAGGAGCGACACCAGTCCCAGTCAGGGACTGCTGCCTAAATACTCACAATGGGGAATGGAAACTAAGTGCACTGCTTTAATGTTATTTCAGGGGCAGTTATGGCAAAGTATTTTAATTTTTTTATGATACAAACTCGGGATTTGCCATCTCAGGTGATTAGCATCAAATTTGTTGGTGAGAACATTCATGTTCCATTGCTGCACTTATCATGATGATGCTGACGCCTTTGGTGGATGGCAGGTTGTGCCCATGGCTTGGCCACATATGGTCAACTCTATTGAGTCTGAAAAAATTGACCACGCACATATCTGTCAGGGATAGGCACATTTGAAAAATTGTTAGAAAACCATGGTGGATGGGCAAAGTTATGCCAAAGCCAAATTGCGGTAATTATTTCCAGCATAATGTGACTCTTCTTCCCTAGAAGAACTCAAACCTGCGGATACTCCTTCTTGGGGACCCGTACCCTCTACCTTTTGCTTTTGATGGCTTCTACCCTCTATCACTTCATAGAAAAGCATCTAATTTTACCATTAACTCTTTGGTGGTAAACATGGGTGAAACTGGCGCAATTCATAAGGAATATTCCATTACCCACCTCTCATCTATCACATGGGCTAAATCTTTCAGAGAAACAAGAGGGATGGCCGCCAGCTTTTCCCCCATTTTTGTCTGTATCACGAATTTTTCCTAATCTAGCGGCAGGGGTTGTTCCCCAAGGCTTACAAATAGCATGTTAAATGCTGCAGGTTAATGAATAAAAGCTTTTTTCTAGCAGCCAATACTAATAATTCTAATAGGTGGGCACTAGTTTTCAAGTAAATACCATTATATATGATTTGTGCTTCCCTAAAGATTAATCTTGTTCTTGGTCTTAATAGATTTTGCTTGTGTTTGGGCTGGTTGTTGTAAGCCGAGAGTCCCTAAATACTATATTTGAAGAAAGGTCAAGTGTTGGCCGCACTATTACTGGCTCATATTCATGCTTCCTTCCATCATACAGGAATCTGTATTAGTTAAAGAGTTAACCCACACTTATCTGTGCAGCAACAGCTTTACAACAATTTATGCTCACTACAGGGGTTTTTGGGCTGAATCTGTCTGTAAGATAGAAACTATGAGAACGAAAAATGAACCATTGAGTGAAGGGGAAGTAGTTGTTTGTGTCCTGAAGTGTGAAAATTCCCGAAGTTGTGAAATTAGAATATAACTGAATGGAATCTGTGGCAAAGATGTCTAAGTTGATTACTATCACACTAATTAACAGAAAGATATAAAGAAAGTGTGAAGCTACAACTGTTAGTCTGTGACATGAAGACTCACAACTATTATGCAGTTTTAGGGATTTGGACTTATTTAATGGGACGCAAAGTGTGGCTTTGAACTCCATATCCCTTAAGTAAGGAGAAAAATTGATGAGCTGAGTCAAAGCAATGGAGGTTATTATGATGAAACAGGGTTTAACATAACTGATGCACAAGATCAGCCATACTGTTAGGGAAACCCTTAGACAACAATACTGAAAACTCCTTCAGCTTACAAAAGAGTTGGGGAACTTTGGTGACTTTTACAAAAGGTGAAGGCTTGAAAGATGGGTCAGAAGAATTGGGAAAAGTCTATCATAGATCATTTATACACATTGGAAGGAGTCACTGGCCAATGTCATGAGAATCCCAAAAGCAGAACTTTTCTATTCAGAGTATCTTTCACATTTGTGAATGCCATCTCTAATGAATACAGTCATGCGATTCTGCTGAAGGCGCCTTTAACGCTGTTCACTTACCCAGTACGGAGCCCCATCTCATCAGTTGAGCCTCCAGATAGTGGTCAAAAAGCAACAATAACTCATCCAATACTATGTAACTTTAGCCAGCTACAAATCTTCTGGAGTTTCAGAGGAACAACATTACTACCTTGTCCAAGATGTTTGAGATGACCATGGTGGGATGTGAATATCATTAAAAGGCGGTTACTATGGTCAACTTCCTAAACATGGAGAGCCATAATCTTGATCTACACTGACTAGCTGTCAACAAGTGAATTTATGAAAAAGTGAAGGATGCAATTATGAGGGAGTTTTTAAGTCCTGAGCACATCGCAAACATAAAACAGAAGTTCATGGGCATCCAGGTTTAGGGGATGTGTCAATTTAAGTCTCTGCTGACCACTTCTATCAAGGAGCCCAGATACTAGCTTGGGCAGGAGCGTTGACCAATTTTGAGACTCTGATTGTAATTAAAATTGGTGCTGCGAGACCATAAAAAGATGAATTAAGCCATAATTTCTACTTTAGACATGAATATGAACACTGGCCAGATGGTATAATTTTTGTGAATTTTTATGGACACTTTTGATGACGCAAACAAAAGCTATCTTATTTCTAATACTCTTAATTCAGGGTATGCGGGGAGTTACTAAATAGAAAATGAGTAATAACCAACACCAAAACCTGGATTATTTTGTATAATAAACTCCAAAAGGGCAACATACGGAATCAATTCATATGTTACAAGTTTGGTAATAAAGCCATGTTATGATGTATTTATAAAATAAACTGGATACGATCTATATGGTTGTACCTGCTGATAATCAAAATTACTACACAAGAAAATATTTGGCGGAATAGACAATGACAGGTTATTTTCAACCATAACTATATAGCCCCTGGCTGAATAAAACAACTTTATAGTGCACCTGAGGTGAATTACGAGGCTATTGTGTTACCCATTCACAAACAAAGGCTGTCAAGCAAGAGATGGTTGAAAAGGTGGCGCAAAAATATTTAACACAAGCCTTAAGCCATGCAAGCGAACATGGAGGACAAATTACTTTGGATGATGTTACCATTTTGATTACCATAGCTAACATAAAGGTGCAATTCTCCAAAGTAGCAGATCATCTTTCCCAATCCTTCAATTTGTCCAATGATGATGCAATTTTTTGAGTAAGCAACAATTCCTTTTATTCTGATTGCAGTAATGCTGATTTATAGGTAAATTAAGTAAAGGTTTGAGCCATCCTCAACATTGGTAACCAACTAATATTTTCACTATGAAGTTATTAAAAAAGTTAAGTTCTCACCTGACATAGTTCATAATAAGTCTTAGATACAGTTGGCCTGCATACCAATACTTCTTAGGGTGCATATAGTGAATTGTCTTTATAATTTGGATCTCTTTTTCTCAATGCACCGACTATAGTTTTGTCTAATCAGAATATGAGATATTTATTGGCACTGACTTCATGTGACAGTATGGGGTCCAGTGTGATTTTTAGGGCAAAACTTAAGAAATTTTAAGCCAAACTTCGTTGCTGTTATACAACCAATAAGGGTGACTACCCCCAAATAATAAAGAAGATTATATTAGTTTAAATAATGTAAATGGTAGCATCCCCTTAAAGTATTAACAGAATGGCAAATGTTCCTAGCTCTCAGCTCAAAATAAGGAATTTTTAGGATTCTCTTAAGGGCTTGAACTCTGACAGTTGTAAATTGCTAGGATCAGTGCATCATTGGAACTGCTTTATCTTGGACATTCCTGACTATCTGCATGGCGAGATCCACACACCGTGGCAAAAAGGCATAGTCAAACCCCATGTAGTCCCTGGGATTCTAATTCCCAGTATCAAAAATTCAGGTACTGGTTGCCAACCTATTAGATAGGGAATAGATAGAAAATTATCAAATGGTGGCCTTTGCACATTTAGCTCCTACTATAGAACACTTAACTAATAATGTTTTTAGACAGTTGAATGAAATAGGATTACCTGATGACACAGAATCCCTGGAAATCCTTGCATTTATAATCAGAATAACTTGATGGGATCTCAGAGGAAAAAAGTACCATACCTTAAGTTTTTTTGACGATTTTATGGGGTATTTGTGCAATAATATGAACTTGGGCGCATTAAAGGTATAGATTATGAGGTTGATGTCAGAGATCGTCTGTCACTTTTTTATAAAACCAATCTGACTTTTGCGAAGGTTGAGGCAATAATTGTTAATGAAGTTGCTAAGCTACTCGATCATGGGTTGTTTGTCCCATCTTTAAGCCCTTGAGTAAGACCAATCTTATTTGTAAAAAAGAAAGATGGATCCAACTGGGTTGTTAAAGATTATCATCAGCTGAATAAATTATTGAATAAGAACTCATACCACTTCTATGGATTGACAATGCTCTTTATTGCTTAGTAGGGCTCAATTCTTTTTGGTGAAAGGATCTCATATCCAGGTACTGGAAAATTGGACCACCTAAAGAGGATCAATATAAAAGCGCACTCATTACTGGCTATGGATTATATCAGCTGATTAGATACCATAAGGCCTTTGTAATGCATTGGTGATGTTCCACCGAGAAATGGATACTGTGTTAGGCGATCTGAAGTTGTCATGTATACTTATCTACTTAGTCAATATCAATGTTTCCATCAAACATTTACAGATCACCTTAAGAATTTAGAAAAAGTTTTAAAAAAAATATTGGTGGCAAATCTGAAAATAAAACAACTCAAATTTCACTTCTTTAATCAAAGAGATTATTTAGTTGGGTTACATTATCTATACTAATAGACTAAGCCTAGAAACCCAAGGTTGAATAAATTTAGGCCATGTCACAGATGAAGAGTGTTCATGATGTTCAAGTTTTTTGGGCGTGGTCAGTTATTATTTGGCAATACATTAAGAACTTTGCTTCTATTGCTGAACCACTTTTTCAATCTTTGAAGGATCCCAAGAAAGGATTTATATGGAATAAGGGAGCCCAGGAATCCTTTGATGGTCTTAAATTAGACCTTATTATGGAACCAATTTTGTGATATCAAAAAATTTAATTGGAAGTTCATTATCCTAACTGATGCATCAATGATGGAAGTTGGTGCCATGTTAGTCAGATTGTCAAATTCAACGATGAGCATCCTGTAGCATTTGCAAGCCATACTCTGAGTAATCATGAGCAAAATTATATCATGACTGACTGGGAATGCCTTACAATATACTCCTGTAAGCAGTTCAGAGTGTATATTCATAAATTCTATTTTTTATTATAGTGACTGGACATTCCTTGATGAGATAGATGCTAAACTTTATAGGAGCCTAAAAAAGGTTTGACTAATGAGATCTAAAGTTACAAGAATATATTTATGATATTGTACACCAAATGGGGCCATGCATCAAAATGCTGATGGATTGCTGCGATTACCTGATGTTCTAGTATTACAAAGTAAATCGTATGCATTGTATGAGAAAATGCTTAGTAGGTATATTGGGGTCTAGCCACTCAAGGTTCATCAAGCACAAAACAAAGTGATGGAAAACATAAAGTTCATCAGGGGTCATTTGGTTAAAAACGTCAAGGAAAAATCCTAATGTTTCCACTGCTATCAAAGTTCACTGCAATTATTAATGCAGCTCATAATATAACTGGCCATGGGGCCTATGGAAAACTCTGGAACAGGTTCAACGGGAGTAATATTGGTTTTATAACCTTGAGAAGTACCGTTGAGATCCGCCATAAGGGCAACACAGGTCAAACCCACTGAGCAACAGACAGATTATATGTGGATCATTGGTCCTCTGAACAGACTGAAAATATAAGGAAATAGGAGCAATTGCCCTGACAACACTTTTATTTATTTTTGAATACAGCGACTCTTTTATGTTCCACTCTTTCTCTACTACTAACCAACCTCCTTTTTTCAATTGCCCATCTTGCTTATATATCAGCAACATTGGATATTACTGTTCTCTTAGCTTAGACTATTCTATTTCGCCGATTCACATTGGTTTCAGCTGTTATTCTTCAACTCTCTATCGCCCTAATTCAAGGCGATAGAAATTACATTCTTCAAAGGTTGACATTGCTCTATCGCCTATTTGGAGGCAATCCAATAACAACACGTTATAAACCAATATCGCTCATCTCAAGTTACTTGAATACTCATAAATATTACCTAGTCATTGATTCTCACCATTCCATCATAACTCTTCAACGATTATCGTCCAGTCATATCAGAATCTTGACATTACCCTCCCCTCTTTGACTAGATGATAAGCCTCCTATTATTTATATGCTCAGAGAAACTTTGCATGTACTTGATTAATGATTTGATCATTTTCTGGGTCTTTGATGGTATATGCATCAACACCAGTTTTCTCAATCTTTTCAAATGGACCAAACCAGATGTTGCCCAGCTTGTATTTCCACCCAAACTTGTGCTGGTCATGGAACAAAACAATCTCAAATTCTTAAAATTGGGTCAACCCACTATGTTATACCTTTATTGGCAGCCCAATTTCTAATCTTCTTGGACAAGCAAAATGAGTACACTTCCATTTGCAACTTGATCAACATGTCAGCTAAATTCGTCAAGTAACAGTGGGAATCATTACTGCCAGTATCTTCTATGCAAGAATAAAGCAATTCCAGAAGAGCGGGGTGCTGACTGTATAACAATTAAAAGGGGCTCTTCCATATAGTGGAATGGTAGCTGATGTTGTAAACAAAGACACCAGTAGACAGGAGGGAACTCCAATAAGAGGGTCTATCAGTTACCAACTTCCTAAGGATATTCATCAGCATCTCATTAACCCATTCAACCATTCCATTTGACTTAAGGTGATATGGAGTCAATTAGAACCCCATGAATGGCCATGAGCTCATTCAATCTGGGGAGAATGTGCAAGTTGAAGTTGGTTCCATTATCAGCAAGAATGAGATGAAGGCAACCATGTCGCTTGATAATACATTCCATTAAGAATTTTTCCACTGTGACCACCCGCAGATCATGTATTGCCCACATTTCAACCTATCTGGTCAAGTGGTTGTTCACCACCAGAATGTACTTACACCGGTTAGCTCCCATTTGTCAGAGGGCCAACAACATTGAGGGAAATTATATGCTAAGAAAAATTTAGTTTCACTAACCAGTACGAGGTCTTCTGGAAGAATGGCTTTTCCACTTGGTACTGGTGGCAACTGGAAATGTTTTGAAGCACGTCAAAGTTCATGCTTTCCCCTTAATACTGAGGATGCAACAACTCCATTGTCTTGTGCATACCATCATGTCCAACTGCCTTATGAGCGCTCATAATAATCCCAGGCTGTGCTGAGGGTCACGGAAAATTTACAATAGAATCGCTGATCTGCTTATATAACTTCCCATCCATTGAAGGGTATTTGCTCACATCTCGTTTCAATACTTTAATTACTTGGGGAGGTTCGTTGTCATATTTTCCTCTGAGCATCTTCTCATACACTACATTGCTGAGATCCGCCATCATGGCAATGGTTGGCAATCAATATAAACAGTTGGCGTTCTGATGCTTAACTCCTGGGTGGTAAAAGATCTTAAAGTCGTAAGCCTGCAGTTTTTGAGCCATCGAGCTATAAAACCCTTCAGGCCTTTTGAGGTTCTGCGACCAACATAATGACTTGTGATAAGGTATGACTTTGAACTTTACCTCATGCAAGTAGACCCTAAATTGCTTATACGCGTAGTCACTGCTTTGCACTCCCACTCAGTCACAGTATAATTACGCTCATAGCATTTCAGACTTTGACTGCAGTATGCAACTGGATGCTCCTCTCCCTCGTCATCTTTCTGAGAAAGGACTACCCCAACAGCAGAAAGGGATGCATCCTTCTTGACAATAAACTCCCTACCAAAGTTTGGACAGCGTAGCACTGACGCAAAGATCAGATATGTCCAAAGTGTATTGAGGCGTATTGACATTGTTCCGTCCATTTAAACAGAGCATCATTTTTTAACAACTCAAATAGCAGATACCCAATACATCTAAAGTTAGGGATGAAGCGCCAGTAGTAACTGACCATTCCCAAAAATACCTGTATGTCACGTTTACTGTTAGGTATAGTCATTATCCAGATGGCCTCCACCTTGGCCAGCTGTGGTTTCATCCCCTTGGAGTCTACCATAAACCCCAGGTATATCAGTTGATCTTTGAAGATGTTGCATTTTCAAGGCTTGCTTTGATGTTTGCCTCAGCGAGCCAGCGGAATACTGCTTTTAGATGATTGAGATGCTCTAAAAAGTTTTGAGAGAAAAATTGATATTATTGAGGTATATGATGAAACATGACAGCTTAAGGTCACCAAGAATAGTGTCCATGGCTCATTGGAATGTAGTTGAGGCGTTACACAGTCCTTGGAGCATACTGGTCAGTTGAAAAAAGGACTTTAGATGTGATTATTGCACATTTCTCCTGTTCTGCAATGGGTAACTTGAAATGCCAGTAACCTGATATCAAGTCTTTTGCTGAGAAGTAACGGGCTTTCCCTAACTGATCCAAAGTATCATTGATCCACGGCAAGGGGTACAAGTCCTTTTTTGTATCACTATTGATCTTCCAGTAGTCTATTACTATGTGGTTGTTGTTATCCTTCTTTTTTACAAATCAGAACTGGCGAAAACCACGGATTCTTGGACGGTTTTAGCATTCCTTTCTCCAGCAACCTATCAATTTCCTCAGTGACAACATATTCTGCTGCCCTCAATTAGTGGATTGGCTGTGACCCTATGGGGGAAGATCTCCTGTGTCCAATCGATGGACCGCTCCCCAAGCACACACTAAATTGCAATTGTCAACTGTGAAAATCTCCTTGTACTTCTGAAATAAAGCTATTACTTGGCCCTTTTGTTCTTCCAATAGCCCTATTAAGTTCTTTTACGGTACCACTGTCATAATGCCATCTGGCAACTCGATGTTAAGCCAAATTCATCTAACAAACTGAACTAAATGACCTGAAGGACATCCTCAATTGGAGTCAAGTGTAAATACGCCACTATTTGTTGTCAGCGAATTTGCATTGGTTCTCTCTGGAGATTCACTAACAAAACCTTGATTTCTCCATGCCCTGGAAGTATAATCCCTGGAGCCACATGAAGCTCAAACCATGTTTGATGATTGGGCCCAATGACCTCCCCATAAAGCCTGGCAGGCACTTCCACTTCTAACTCGGTGTTCACTAGAGCTTAGTTTCTGGAAGGAATAGATAAATGCCCTGCAGCTCGGAGAGGTAGCCCTTGGTATTCATATATCTGCTGTGAAGGGGCCTAGTCTTGCTTTTTTTTTAGTACTAGATGGTCCCAACTCAAGGGGGGGATTCATCGATGTACCTAGTCTTGCTTTTCAGTTAATTATTTTAAGCTGGAATCACCCAGTCACTATATGCAAGGTTGATATGGCCCATGTGCACCAGATCCTTTGGTACTCTGCTAAAGGTAAAGTAAATTGAGATCCTCTGTCCCAAAATGTCAAAGGTCTCCTCCATCATATCAACAACAGCCCCAAAATGTCAGTAAAGCAGTTCCAATTAGCAAGTCATAATTTTTGTTTGGTAGCACAATTGCCTGAGCTACAATGACAATGGACCCAAACCACAAAGTTAGCGCACTATACGCTCTCTCAGAGATGGTGCTTTCTTCTCCATCAGTCCAGTACACCATTTGGTTGTCCACATCAGGTTTTAAAGTCAACTTCGCCATCAACTTAGTGAGCACTATGTTGACTGGAGCGCATGCATCTATTATAGTGCAAACTCTATTTTTCGCTACAAAAATATTACAGTATGTACACTTGTGATAAGAAGAATATTGACTGTTTAATATGTGTACATTTTTGGGATCTCTTTTAAAGAAAACTCATTACCTCTTCACCAACTTTGGGGTATTTTAATACTGGCGTCTACCAGAAGGGCAACGTTTACTCCTTTCAGAGTTGGCACATCTGCAGCAGAATCCAACTTGTCCAAGGAAGATTGATCAAGCATTTGACAGGCGTACAGCTTTGGTTGCTCCAGAGACCCCTATCTGCTGCAGCCTTGGCTTGAGCCCATGTCACTACATTCACTAATCCAACTGGCTTCCTGTATAAAATTCCATCATTGTACTGAGATATTTCCATGGGATATACTACTATTAATTCAGGGACGTTTGGAGTTGGTATCACGGAGGTAGAGAGTCCCATCTCTACTCCACTCTATCTTTTCTCTGGTAGTATTGATCTTGTTGCACTTAGTGCACATGACAGTTGGGGAAGCTTCGTGCCAAGTTTCCAGGGCGACTACATTCATAGCAACTAACCTATAAGAGCCACGTGCTTGATTTTCTTAAGAGGGTCCAGGTCAGAAAGTCTGGGGACGTTTGGCATAACCAGGGCCAGGTCAGTAAGACAATTGCTGGCATTTGGCATAACTAGGTCCAGATCAGTAATTAGGTTGCTGACGATTTTTGAAATGGCCCCAGGGTGGTAGGTGAACTGTTGAGAATAATTCAGCTGAGGAAAAGGCGCAGAATTATAGTAAGGCTGGGGGTTGCTAGGTGGAACGTGGGCTGGACGAACGTATTCCCCCAAATAAGAGGGTACAGCGGAGGTGGTCTTTTTCCATTCCATATTTGGCAGCAAAAAGTTAGATATGTGGCGCAAGAACTGTATAACCTTGATCAGGAAAGTGTCATCATCCAGAATCGGCGAAATGGCATTGTGAAGCTCACAGTATGGCTTCACCGCGGAGGTCATTGCAATGCACATATTGGCTTCCACTAAGTATCCTGCCCCAATCAGCGTGTGAGATTCCATCATAAACTGATCAGCGAACTCCATGAGGGTCTTGTTGCAGCAGAATCTGATTTTCAAGTATTCCGCCTTTTGCTGCAACATCTTTGAGATGCCTCTGAACAGTCAAAACATAGTATCTTTATATCCTGGTAGGTAATGGAGATTCTTGGGAGGTAGCAGGTGACTTATTTGCACTCCCAACATCAAGGCAGATATCAACAGTTTTGCTTTCCGTCAATTGGATAAACCTTCCACTGCAAATTTAAACCATTTAAAGAAGCCATGGATATTCCCATTTTAACAAATGGAGGTAGTTTCTCAATATTGACTTCCTCATTCCATTCATAGATGCGACTTTTTGGGGTATACTGAGGAATGGGTCAAGATCTAAAAGTAGTTTCTCAATGAGAAGCTGGTCCAGTGGAAGTTGGGATGTCCGCTGCTTTGGAGGTAGCATGGCCTTCTGCAATGGGTAGCTTTTCCATCACTTGAGGGAATTGGTGCTCCAACTCATTCTCATATCCAGAGCTACCATCCTGGGTGTAGTAGCTCCAACCAGTGTCATATTCCTCATTGCATTGTACCCCCCTTGTCGTCCTTTCTCTTCCCAATCAGAGGGCTGTGAGGTACTAATTAATTTACACTCCAACAATGCAGTCATTAGATGGTTTCATCCAAGCTATTGGTGAGTTTCTTGTTTTGTTGTTCTGAATTTGCATCTTACTAAACGTACTATCAAGCTGGTGCATAACGCATTTTATTCTTGAAGAAGTACATCCTGTTTCTTGAGCACTGCGTCTAAAGTGAGTTTGAGTTCCTCATATTTGACTGGGGCAGTGCTTAGTGAAGATTCCCCAGCAATGCAAGCTTTATGAGACATAGCCAGCGACTGGGGATTTTTAGTATTTAGTGGTTGATCAATGGGCCCCCTGTAGTGAGCACCACTGTTACAATTTTGAGCGGTACTATTAGCATCTTCCATAAGGGTAGCACAGGTCAAACCCACTGAGCAACAGACAGATGATATGTGGATCTCTGGTCCTCTAAACAGACTGAAAATATTAGAAATAAGAGCAATTGACTAGATAACTCCTTTATTTATATTTTATAAATACACAGACTCTTTGCTGTTCCTCTCTTTCTCTACTACTAACCAACCTCCTTCTTTCAATTTCCCATCTCGCTTATATATCAGTGACTTTGGAAAACACTGTTCTCATATATTAGACTAATCTATTCCGCCATTATTATTGGTTTCAGCTGTTATTCTTCAACTATCTATCACCCCTAATTCAAGGTGATCTAAAGTATTTTTTTCAAATGTCAACATCACCCTATCGCCTTATTTGTAGGCGATCCAATAACAACCTGTTATAAAAAATATCACCTCATCTTAAGGCCTCAATTACTCATAAATATTATCCTAGTTAGCAGAAGCTCACCATTCCGTTGTAAATCTTCAGGGCTTATCATCCAGCCATACTGGAATCTTGACAACTTGGAATCTATTAATTTTTATGTCATGGAACGTCTTAGTTGCTGTAAAATTTTTTCAGGCACACAAACCCTTTAAAAAGCCACTATCTTCCAGCTAGAGGAGCCTGGGAATCGTGTGGCATATTGTATTTATCAAAGTAGTAAGGCTGTTGAACATATGTACCAAGAAGAGTTGATATGTCATCATAGCAATAGATCACCTGAATTGCCTGGTAGATTTGTGTGCTATAGTCAAGATGGATGCCAGCAGTACTGATAAGTTCATAATGGAGCGGTTATTTTTATTGGCTAAGCTGCCCTCAGGTTGATTTAACTAATAATGGCAGCAACTTTACTACACATAATATTCTAAAGTTTGATGAGTTAATGGGAATATGAGGTGCTTTGATGACGGCATATCATCCAGAAACTAATAGGAGGTCAAAAGGGTAAATGGTACACTAGGTGATACATTGAAAAGCTTGTCACTGTAAGACCTTCCACTTGGGTAACATACTTGTTGGCAGTTACTTTCGTTTACAAACTAAGTTATCATTAATCAATGGGGAAATCCCATTTTGAAATGCTTTATGGGCGTCAAGATAGTTTACCACTAGTTATAAATTCTGCACTTGACAAGTCCTTTGAAGAAGCCTCAGCATCTTTGTAAAACTTGACAAAAATCTATTAGGATTAAAGTACTCCACATATGCCAATAATCTCAAGCGGACGCTCAAGGCTAAGGAATATGGGGATGCAATATGGCCAGCTTTTCCGACTTTTGAAATTGATGATAGGGTAAACTATTATGACATCCATGGATTTGGATGATAAAACAAGTTAGAAAAGCTATGGATAAGTCCCTTTGAGATCATCAGAAAGTCAGCATTAAATGCCTATATGATTAAAGATCTCTCAAAATGGTTATATTGTTAAGTTAAAAGCTAAGTTCTCAAGAGAATGCATATAGCTATCAATATGGCTGGGATCATTTTATTAATTTTATTTCCCTAATTGTGAGACCATTTAGGTGTCTGTTAAAATTTTAGGAATGGCTTAATGCCATCAAGTTTTTCAGAAATTATGCCAATTATTCTATTTGAGGCTCTGTCATTATCTTCACAGCTACTGATGATTCCAGTTTTTCAGTTTTGTCTATGTTTTTACCGGTATATACCGTCATTGGGTTTCTTATGCATCTAGGACGCAGGGGTAGTGAAAAGGTACTTTCATCATGAGACATGTTAGAAGAAGTAATTTGGTTAGATGGGTTTGTTGGAATTTTACTTAATTTTGCTTTTCCCAATATGTTCTAATATTAGTGAATTATTTGAAGATGATCTCCAATATGATCATTAGTGTTGGTGAATTTTAGACTCTTGAGTAAGGAGCTCCAATTTAGCATTTATGATTAATTAAAGGGTTGTATTTTGATGAGTTATCAAGGATGAGCCATGATACTATTGCTTACTGGACTTGAGGGTATGGTTACCTACAATTTTAAATTGAGATGAGGGAGGCTATGGCCAGTAGCATGCCAAATGCTGCAGATAAATGAATAAACGCTATTCTTTAGCAGCTGATGCGATGATTCATATAGGTGGGCACTAGGTTTCCAGGAATTACTATACGTATGCTTTGTACTTCCCTAAAAAAACTATCTTTTTCTTAGTCCTACGAGATTTTTCTAGTATTTGGGTTAAATATTGTAGGACTAGAGTGTCTAGCTACTATAATTGAACAAAGTTAAAGTTTTTCTGAGCCATTACCAGCTCAGATTCATGCTTCCTGTCATCATACAGGAAGCTGTTTTAGTCAAATAGTTAACCCTCACAAATACTGTGCAATGACCATTTTACAACAACATAAAAGCCTCAGTAATATGATATGCATATAAGCCTAGATTATATACCATTTACTATCCTGTTAAAATTATATGGCCTAAGTGCTGACTATTATAATCAGCCATATAAATATTTTAAATTGGTACATAAGATTTTTTTATAAATATAGGATAGCAACGAGCCAGGATAAAATTAGGCTTCTGTATAGGATACCTTAGCACCTACAATAAGACCCACAAACAACAAGGCACTGTTGTACCTATATATTATTGCATAGTTGGGTTGGAGAGAGTGGTTGAGTGTAATGTGATACTGACAAAATGGTTGGCTGGTTTGATTGATTGATTTGCATTTTTACTTCCTTAAATTAGCATGTAAAAATATATTAGATATCACTACTACAAAGGCTTTAGATGAAGTTTGAGGCCCTCATGGGCCTCTACTTACTAATGTAGTAAAAAAATTGACTTTAAATGTGAAACCTTATCAATAATTAATGAAATTTTATATTTTAGTTAATAATGACATTAAATCAAGAACATCAAAGTAAGCAGAGTGCTTAGTTCTATAGCTGGACATGAGAGGGGATGTGATTAACTATATAATGCATATCATTAGTAATGCTATATCTGAATATCATTAATGTGGGTTTAAACATTATTTTTAATAAATCATAATATATTAATTTGAGTAATCCTTGATAGTATCATTTTTTTACTTTAATTCCAACGCTATATAAAATAATTATGGTAGATTATGTATTTCATAAATTAATTTTTCAAAATTGAAATTTATTAATGGGTTTTATCCTAATTGTGTACCATTTCCTTCTGACCATTTAGTTATGCAAAAATTATCTTCATCTAGTGTTACCCCAGGTTGTTGGACCATTGAAAGTCCAGTATTGTTAGAAGAGCGTTTTGGATGAAAATAATAAAATCGTCCAAAAGACCCTAACCATTCATGGTGGAACCCCTGAATCAATATAACTTTTAAAACTTCTCATGAAAATATTATGAGTTTGGGTAGCAGGGTTATTCAAATTGTCGTTGAAATCAAGTAAGCCCTTCAGAGGTCTTTCACTTCTATCACCTAATGTAGTTCAACCTACACCGCAGAGACTGACCCCTTTTATAGGGTTGGAGGAGTTTCCCACAAGGTGCAATTATTTCCACACCCATTGTTTAGGTAAAAAAATATTAAAACCTTACCTCACAATTTATCCTACCTACAATTGCCTTCCCTCAGTTGTTCCATCAAAGTGAGGTGAGTCTCATGAGCTCCTTTAGGTTAATTCCCATATTACCTAAAATTGGTATTAATAGCTTAATGTGAACTTCAAGCCTCAACACAATTAAATACTAAGCACTGAGGTAATGATAGGGTTTACTTCTTGACTCCCTAGGTATCACTAAAAAAACTTATAAAATCAAGTTTATTAAGTTTATATAAAATTCTGATATCTCATTAAAAAGTGATATAAAAACCCCCCTAAAATCATTTATTCCCACAGTTGAGAGTAATACCTCTCCTGAAAAACATTGTCAAAATTCAGGTGCAACCAGCACCAGCGAGCATCAAAAGCCTGAATTATAACAAATTAGTGCTCACTACAGGGGGCCCTGTGCATCACAAATTTCTTACACAAAAAATGTCAACTGTACCTGAACCTAGGTAAGCTGCTTTAGAACTACAGCTAGCCAATGCTTTGTCTCGCTTTAAAAGGCTTGAGCAGCGCTCTTCCAAAGGCTCTTATGGGTCCTCCTAACATCCATAATCCCCCCTTAGAGATATGCTTACCACTGGTAAGGGTAATATTACCTCTTTATTGTTTGTGTATGAATCCTTTATGGATGGAGCAACTGACCAGCAGAAAATCCGGTACATCATCCCCTTCTTGATTCTTGTGTCTCAGGAGATAGTGGTTCCCACATGGCCACCCTCAGCACCTGGGCGGAGATTAAGAAATCCTTCATGACGAATTTGGCTCCACACATAGTTTACAAAGGCAAAAACAAGCCTTTATGTGCCTTAGTCTGCAAGAGGAAAAAATCCCCTCTTTTGTTGAAAAATTTTATAGTGAATCTCAACCTCTGTTGCTGGAAAACATGCTACCTCTAGATGACGCCATTGCTGCTATTTTGATTGGTTTAACTCATCATCCCTCTTTGGCGCTGCATATCTCTTCAGTCAAGTGCACCATCAAAAATTTACAGGATATTAAAGAAGCTCTGCTAGCGGTGGCTTTCATCTATGAGCTTGACCCTACTCAAGGAGCTCTGAGGCAAGCATCTTTCCCGACCACTCTAGCCTCTTCTACGGCTGTCTTCCCCTGTAAACCTGCTCCTGCGGAGTTGCCATCCCAAAAAGCTTCCTCATAACATAAAGATAGCCAGAGGATAATGGACGTGACGGGGCTGTGCTCCCCTCCATCTTCCTCTCAAAAAAGTCAGTTGGTGAAGGCAGTAATCACTTTGCCTCGCTCCTCTTTTTCTCCAGGTTGGCCTTCCCAAATGGTTCCATCGTACTGTCCTTCAACAACACTATCTATATCTCCCTCACCCACTCATCAGCCCATCTCTTGTCCAAAACCAGTAGCCATGGGGCAGTACAAACCCCCTACTCTAATGTTAAAAATCGAGCCATGTTAATTCCAACACCTCCCTCAAAAGCTAATAGAGTAGATGAGCGCCCCCAGGGTCTCTCCTGCAACAAAGGAAGCCCTGAACACATCTCACAACTGATAGACTCCCTGATGTTCATTTATAAGCCCTCTGATGACGAATCTGAAGGGGGCTATGAAGATGTTGGTTATTATGTTTTGGGAGCCCCAGGTGAAGTGGAGGTACCTGACAGGTTGATCTGAAGAGAGTGGATATGATTAGGATCTCCCGTCAAACTTATCTTTGTCAAGTGATGAGGGGTTTTGAGATTATTGACACAACCAGTGACGCTGACCAGCTCATAGCCACACTGATTTAATTCACTCAGAGTGTTCATACCCTGCAAACTATCCAAGGAAAATACCAAAGAAACTGCCAAAATACTTGTCTCTACTCTTCATCTAAAGGAGGTCCTCGCTCTTTTTATCCTAACTTTGGTGAACTATAACCAAAGTGGAGGTCGTCATTAATGGAGTTGCAGGTTAAGGCTATCCTCAACACTGGGTCCCCAGTGAACGTTATGAAAAAAAACTCATAAAAAATTAATCTGGCACCTGACCTCAACTGCACACAAGAGTTTGGGACTTCAGGGCCAAACAACACTCAGGCCGTCAGAGCCTACTTTTCTCTGCCCATTCGTTTTGGAAAGCTCATCTTATCAGCCCCAGAGGTTGCCTTGGCCAAAGTATCTATGTTCTACTCATTAGACCCCAGTTTATGCTCAAATTTGAAGTGGTTATTAACTTTAGGAAGGGCTATCTCTCCCTGCTTAACTATAAGATTCCTCTAATCCTGAACAATGAAGAGCTTAGTAAAAAATAATTTGCTTGCACCATTGAGTATCGCTCTTCAGTCTTACCAATACACTACATAATGTTAGGGAGGAATATAAAAAAATGTTTGAATTAGTGGACGCCCTATATAGGTAGCCTTTCTATGCATCTGAATTAGTAATCAAGGTGGGTAAACAAAGGGTAATTGATACGAATTTACCCTACAAATCCCCCCATAACTGCTTATTGCATTTAACCAGCGTTGAGGGTGCTAGTACCTTAGAGCCCAGAGTATTGCCAGGTGTATTGGACCCAGCCTATCAGCGACCTGTCGATCTCCTGTCTGGGAATTTTACCTTGAAGCATCTGGTCATAAAAAGGCACCAGTGGATCTGAAGAGTCCTGCTGATACCCATTGAGGACATCAACAGAGTACACTGTAGTGTATATGGCAGATATGGGCTTATCCACTGAGAAGTCAATAAGTACTTTGCTTACAATTCATTCTCTGAGGAACTAACTCCAGTGGAGCTTGACAAGGTCCACACTCTACTCAAGAACTATAGTGAAATCTTCTCCCCCTCAAAACTGAATATGGGCATATAAAGGGTTGTACTCACACTATTGATGTTGGGGATTTTCAGGACATGGAGGAGAAACTCCAACATGTGCCCATAATTAGTCAGGGCCCCAAAGCTCCCAGCGAGTTAATAGGCTATTAAGGCCTTTGGTAAGCTAAAAAGGAAAAAAGATAGGCGAGAAAACGTTATTTATAAAGTTAAAGCCCTGAGGTATTTATAGGACCACAATTCTGGATTCAGGAATAGGATTGGGAGGAATTAGAATAGCGAAAGTGTAGGCTTGGGATTCTGATTCAAGATAAACAATTAATATAAATAATAATACATCAGGGAGTGGGAGCATCCTCATCATAAGTTGCCGGTGCTCCCAAAAGGGAAACATGATTGGGTCAATCAGATGGTAATTCCCTGCAGCCCAATTGATTGTTTGGCATCCTCATCATTAGTCACCAGTGCCATATTACTATTATTAATTTATAATTAATTATACAGGTCAATCCCCAATACTTCGGTTTGGGCATACTCAAGTTAATGTGGAGCCCAATCTGGCATCGCCCATAGGCAGGTCATGACCTCTAGTTGGTGCTTCCACCAATAAAGGGAGAACCTTGATATAACCCCATCTAAGCCTGAGCTAGAGGTTGGAGCCTTGGTGGGGGCACCAGATCTGGGCAGCAGGGTGGGATGGGCTAAGGTAGCTGGCACAGACACAATGGTGGGATCTGGCAAGGGTCATCGGGGAGTGGCCCTGGCATTGGCATTTGAGCTGGCATCGGCGCTGGGGCTGGCATCAGAATTGATACCTGGTATCAGCATAAAAGCTGGCATTGGCGCTTAGCCAGCATCAGGAGGAGGTCCCAGCAATGATATTGACACCTGGCATTGGCGCTGGGGCTGGCATTGGGGATAGAACCCTGGTAGCCTGGGCTTGGTCACCCAGGCAAGTTTTGGGGGCCCTTAGTTCATCCCTCATCCTGGATTGCCCTTTTGGGGCACGGGCCAGGGTATCCTGGGCTTGCCTGCCCAGTTATCCAGAATCAGATCATCTGGGGGATCTCCCCAAATGACCCTACCGCTTCCAACCTGACTTGCCCTCTTGGGGCAGGAGCCAGGCCAGGTTGTACCTCCTTGGTTGTTCAGGCCCATGATATACACCTTGGGCCAATGGCCCTCAGCTGTGACCGCCCCTCCTCTTTTCCCAAAATTAGCTCTAGCGGGGAACTCAGGGGCACCTGATAGGGAGCACCAGGTTTGTCAGGCCATGGGGGAGCAACTCCAACCTGTTCCAATAATTAATCAGGGCACAAAGCTCCCAGCGATTTAATAGGACATTAAGGCCTTTGGTAAGCTAAAAAGGAAAAGAGATTGGCGAGAAAACGTTATTTATTGAAATAAAGCCCCAAGGTATTTATAGGACCTCGAGGCTGGAATTGGGAATAGGAATGGGAGGAATCAGAATAGTGAAAGTTTTGCTTGGGATTCTGATTTGATATAAATGAATAATATAAATAATCATACATCAGGGAGTGGGAGCATCCTCAGCATAAGTTGCCGGGTCTTCCAATAGGGTAACTGATTTGGTCACCGTCAGATGGTAATTCCCTGCAGCCCAATTGATTGTTTGGCATCCTCAGCATTATTCGCTGGTGCCAAATTTACTATTATTAATTTATAATTAATTAAGGTCAATCCCCGATACTTCAGTTTGGGCATACACAAGTTAGTGGGGAGCCCAATATGGCTTCCGCCCATAGGCAGGTCACAACCCCTAGTCAGGGATTCCCCCAATAAAATGAGAATCTCAACAGGGATGCTCGTCCCATCCAATCTAAGCCTTACCACAAATCAAAAGTTGAGGAGATACAGATGCAGATGGAGCTTAAACAGCTTGTGGATGGTGGGTTGCTGGTGCCATCCCAAACCCATGGTCGTCTCCTCTTCTACTTATAAAGAAGAAAAATGAACTTCATCAGGTATTTATGGACTACCATAAGCTGAACAACCTCACCAAGAAGGACAGCTACCCTATCCCTCATATTAACGACTCTCTAGCCCAACTCTCCGGGTTCAAGTTCTTTTCTGCCATGGACTTGGCTAGTGGGTATTGTCAGATGGACCTTTCTCCACAGGATCAGGAGAAGTGCGCCCTTATCTGTAGCGAGGGCCTATTTCATCCCACTTGGTTACCCCAGTGGTTATGCAATGCGCCTTTCACTTTTCAGTGGGAGATGGAACATAAACTTCATGACCTCAAGCTGAGCTGTGTGATTGTCTATCTCGATGACATCACCGTTTTCTCAAAGACCTTCAACAAGCACCTCATTCACCTAAAAGAAGTATTTCAACAGTTGTGGACATCTAACATAAAGAGTAAGCGCTCCAAATGTACCTTCTTCCAAAAGAAGCTGGATTTCCAATGGCACTCTATCACTTAAGATGGGATTCAACCCTTCCAAGACAAGGTGGAAGCGATATCAAAAATGCTTGCGCCCAAAATCCTTTGTGACATACAGGTATTTTTGGGCATGATGTGATATTACCATCAATTCATTCCCAAGTTCGCCCATCTTAATGAGCCCCTTGTACGTCTCTTGGCTAAGAACACTCCGTTTCATTGTAGTGCTGAACAAAAAGCCGCAATGAGACCATGAAGTAGTTGCTGCAACAAAGGACGATCCTCCACCACCCTGACTATGGCAAGCCCTTTATGTTGTCTACAGATGCCTCTGAATATGCTGTTGGAGCCATCTTGGCTCAATTGGATGAGAATGCGATTAATAATCCCGTGTCCTACTTCAGCAAGTTGATCTCCAAAGCTGAACGCAACAAAAACGTCACTGAGAAGGAGTGCCTGGATGTCTTGCTTGCTGTAAAGTACTATCGCCATTTCCCTTATAGTACTTCTTTCAAAGTTGTTATCAACAACGCCGCCTTGAAGTGGTTGCAGAATTTGAAAGATACCAAGGGACGGTTAGCTCGCTAAGCATTGAAGCTCCAGCATTATGATATGATAATTGAGCACCAGGCGGGAACTTGACAAATGAACATAGATGGGTTGACGTTGCTACCCACCCTTCACTTAGACAATAGTGAAGTTGAGAGGTTACATGGCCTCATAATGACTCCTGACACATAGGCTGATGAAGACAAACCAGTACGGAAGATGCTAGCTTGGCACTCATACAACGCCATGGTGGAGAGTGGGAAGTTATATAAAAAGTCAAAGTCAACTGGTTGCCTTATCTAATGCCGTCAGAGCGAGTACCTGTGATCATGGAGTCTCACACTATCATGGGCCATGCGGAGTTCAAGATACATATAATTGGGTTAAAGAGCGGTATTACTGGGAGGGCATCATAGAGGCCATAGCTGAAGTCCTTGATGCCTGTCCGACCTGTAAAAAACAATCCAGCTTCAAGGCCCGTTATCAGTACCAACCTACGACGCCCCAACAACCCTTCCACATGATAAGTTTGGATGTGGTAGGTTCTCTCCCTCAGATTACTGGGGGCAATCGTTATATCTTGGTTGGAATTGATCATTTAACCAAATGGGTTGAAGCTATTGCTCTCCCCTCTCAGATTGTCAAAGCTAAGACTACCTTCTTGCATCAATATATTTTCACGTGGTATGATTGCCCCCAGGTCCTCCTTTGTGACAATTAGAAAAAAGCACTTCCAGAGTGGTAAAGTTCCTTACCACCTTATGGGAACACAAACTCTTCTCAGCCCTCTATAACTCATCCACAAATGGTGCTGTAGAAAGAGTTATTGAACCATGGTCTCTTTACTCTAGAAAATGGCCAGTTAAGACCCTCTCCACTGGGATCTTTACTTATCCAGCGCACTCATGACCTATCACATTAGTTAACATTGTATATTTAAAATGTCCCCTTTCCATGCTTTATATGAGTGAGAACCTGGGTGCCAGCTTGATTAGCCAAAGATATCTTCTCTGACAGGACTGACATTGAACAAGCCATGAAAAAGTTGGCCCAGCATATCCTCCAATTAAAGTCCAAGGCTGTGACTAATTTGGCAAAGACTGTCACTAGATAAGGTTAAGCTGTTAAAGAGAGCCAGGCCCCACTTCTGTCCTTCCAAGTATCTGACATGATACTCTATTACCACAATTGGATCACTCCTAGGAGTTAGAAGCTTGGGTCTATTTGGGAGGGACCGTTTGTAGTCACATATAGGCGAGGGTTATGAATACTTCATCAAATCGCTTGCTTCTAGAGTTACCATCAACCAGGTCCATGGCCAGTTTTTACGCCTTTATTCACCCCCTAACTCTCTTGAAGGGGGTAATGTCAGACAATTACAATTCTAAATTGTGAAAAGAGTGTTTTGGATGAAAATAACGATAAAATTGGCCAAAAGACCCTGGCTGATACTTGGTGGAACCCCTCAAATTGGGCTAATATCTTTATTGATACTTAACAGGTATAAAGCACGAGTCTGGGTGGCAGGGTTACTATGACTTTTAAGTGGAATCAAGGGTCATTCATAGGCCCTTCCCATCCTACAACTAATTAAGTCAACCCACACCGCTGAGACCAGCCCCTTTTATAGTGTTGGAGGGGGTCCCACAAGGTGCAATAATTTCCCCACTCATTAATTGGGTAAAAAATATTAAAACCTTACCTCACGGATTTATCCTACCTGCAATTGCCTTCCCTCAGCTGTTCCATCAAAGTGAGGTGAGTCTCATGAGCTCCAATAGTTAAATCCCATATTCCCTAAAATTGGTATTAATAGCCTAATATGAACTTTGAGCTTCAACACAATTAAATACTAAGCACTGAGATATTGATAGGATTTGCTTCTTGACCCCTTAAGTATCACAAACAAAAAAACACATAAAATTAAGCTTATTTAGTATTTATAAAACTCTGATCACTCATTAAAAAGTGATATAAATTCCCCCTAAAATCATTTATTCCCACAGTTGAGAGTAATACCTCTCTTGCAAAACATTGCCAAATTTAAGGTGCAACCAGAACCAGCGAGCATCAAAAGCCTGAATTCCAAAACAGGTGTTGGGACTTTTGCCCATATTCCCAGCCTGCTAGATTACCAGGAACCACTAGGGGATAATTCCCTAAGGCGAAGTGAATTGGGAATTGGTTGGCCTGAGTTTCAGAGTAACTACGTTCAGGGGATTTTGGGATATTCGCCTGGTCATATACATTGGGGATCAATTCAGATGAATACTTAAGATCTCGTCAAGTGGAGTTGCCAACAAAATAGGGGCATATGATAGTGATTAACTATCAGGTGTCAAAATTGGGATCGGTTGGGTTTCATCACCAACTGATTGGGAATGAATAGCAAGTTGCAAGGCGAGTGATGCCACCTGAAACTAGGGATTTGATCATTTGGTTCATGACCTGCTGTCAGTATTGCAGATGATCACATAATCCAACCCTTTGATCAAATATAAGATTTGACAATTAAGTTGTAATCTTATAGGATTGGCAATAGTGGCTGATTTATAAGAATATTGTTGGGCGTCATCCCTGATACTATTAAAGTTGCCAACTAACAAATTATTGTTGGGCATCATCCCAATGATATTTGAGGCTGCTGACAGATAATTTTGTTGGACATCATCCCCGACAAAATCAAGCAATAATTTGATATTGGGATAACACCTAAAGGTTAAATTATAGAGAATTGTTCAGAGTGGAATGGATTGGAGTCATTGGAAACTACCAAAACGCTTAAATGCCAGAGAAAGAGTAAGATTGTCATCGGCTGAAACAATTGGTTTTGTGTACCTAATACCAATTGTTTGGTCTGCTGAACACCCAAGGATTACGCTGCCTAAGAAACCCAAGGCAATGGTACCTGACGAGATTTGGTGCCTAACACTGAGGGTCAAATCAGTATAGGAGCACAAATATTTTCAGTGGATAGCTGAGAGTTGTGTGCTGATTCCTACTATAAAAACCCCAAATTATTCCCTAATAAAAGCAGATTCAAACTGACATTAGCTTAATTTTTTTAACCATTTGTTGTTTTAAACATTACTATTAAGAGAAGAGTGCAAGGATCAGGTATCCTTAGGTTGGCAATATCAAAATCTCTGCTTGGCTCTGCAAGAAGGGAATAGGGAAAGTGTTTCCTACCAGTATAAAAATATCTTCAAGAGTAAGAAGCACCAGTTTAGCATTGGATTTTAATCTCAACGTGGCTTTTAGGCATCAACCATAATAATAGTCTTCATACTATTATTGCCCAAGTCTATCAAAATCACTCAAATAATCAACGCCAGGATCCACAAATCTGTGCAGTTGAAATCCAGGGCTAAAAAGCGAGCCAACAAAGCCCAAAATTTTAACACCTACCTTAATGGGTAATAAGTCCCATTACCTAAGAAGGTTGCTAGCCAACTATGGTTGGTTCACTTGGATCGAGAGGAAAATGTTAGGGACACGTTTTCTGACTCTTTCCATTTAGGTCTCGAGGATGTCCAATGATGGAGTCCTAGCCAGGATGGGGAAGATTATCGCTGCCAAGATGAGGATGGGTGATTCAATGGCAATGGCTGCCGTTTCATCAAAGAGGTGTCAACCAAGGGTTAGATGACTGAATCCCCACTATAAATTCCCTAGGATTCAATTATAATAAAAAACCAGAATTTAGAACAGAGTTATATAGTTCTATAGTTTTCATCTGGTATATAGTTCAAGTAGTAATCTATTACCAGCTTTCAATTGTGCTATTTCTTCTCAAGGATATTATTGCTGTGTGCGATAATTGACAGACTATTATAGAATAGAGTAAAGATCTGAGAGGGGATCTAGAGAAGAAGGAGAAAAAATTAGGGATTGCTGCCAACTGTGTGTTGGGCCAAAGAGACTGTCACCAGGGAATCTCAGAGAAGATCAGATTGTACAGAATGAGGGAACAAATCCCTAGATCATGACATCTCAAGTATGTAATCAGGAATACTGCCCAAGCGTTGGGCTAAGATATAAGAATTCATACTCAACTATGGACAATAGTCGTCATACTATTATCAACTGATAATCTAATCTAATATATTATACAATGCGGATGAAGTGCACAAGAAAACCGAACCTGTGCAGTAAAAAGATTACTAGGGTTGTTTGCTAATAATAACAAATAAGTAAATTTTACAAGTTGGTGCTCACTACAGGGGTAGTTGAGTTGAAGAATTTATAAGAATGTTGTACAAAGACGAGTTACAAAAACTGTGGATAGAAATTAGCCACTGTGAATCAGAATGCCCTAAACTCAGCAGATCATTGGGAATTCCAGCCTTGGAAGAATGAGTCGCCAAGGTGGAGTAAGGGATTGATAATGTTGCAATTTTCAGTAATGAGTTACTTGTGAAAGTGACTTCGTTGAAGAAGAAAGAAGGGGACCTTGTTTGAGAGGTCCTATATATGAAAACGGAGTGGAAAAGGATCATGTTCATTTAGAAATTTCAGCGCGGATATAGAGCGACTGATCAAACAGGTGGAGGAACTTGAAACTCACAAATGCGGTTGTGAACCTGACATGGCAAGCAATGCTGAAGAAAGAAGTCCCTATACAATAATTGGGAAGTCAAATACCCCAAGGAACATGCTGCCTTCTTTTGTTGCCATTTTGGAGATGATGCCCGAAGTTACTCCTCAAGTTAGCCGAGTGGCTGAACCTAGAGGATCAGCCAGATATAACTTGGAGGAATTTAAGGCAATGCCAAAATTGCCAACGTTCCATCAGGATAACACCCCAGTGTTTTTCTGACTGTTTGATATGACGATGTATGGCTATGAGGATTGTCAAAAGGAATTGACAATCATGAATTGCCTAGACACTGACTGTCTGAACTAAATGTTACCTCACCTGGAGGGGGACAGCTGGTTGTATGCTGAGGCAAAGGCGGTCATCATGAAAGAATTTGGGAGTCTGAAACACATGTTGAAGTGCAAACAGGAGTTTATGGGCATCCAGTTCCATAAAGACGAGCCTCTAGCAAGCTTCACGGATTGGTTTTACCAGGAGTTGCAGATCCTGGTCGGAGCAAAAGTACTGGATGACTTTGATGCCAGAATCGCCTTACAAGTGGCCCTTCAGCCCTATTGCAATTTGCATTGCATGATGTCTTCTGTGTTCACGATGTAAATAACTACCTCACAAATGGTAGATAATTTGAAGAATTTTGTGAGTGACATTTGATGCCCCAAATAGAAGCTTAAATCCAATCCAGTATGCAATATGAATCCCACAAAGGGAAACAAAGGAGCTAAAGAGATGACCAACTGAAATGTGCCAGGAAATAAGCCCAAAGAATTCAGATGGTTGAATATTAAGGAAAAGGTCTGCTACCAATGTGGTGGGAAAGGACATTTCGCCATGCACTGTAAGAAGCTGAAGGATCAGATCAAAGTGGTCCAGGCAAAAGAGTCAGCTGCCACCAAGGAATTGGGAAAAGGGCCTGCAGCCTAGATGGGGAACAGTCTAGAGCTGTGGAGAAGCCTGTTCCTCCCAACATCATGACTGAAGAAATTGATATCACCGATCTGTTCATGAATGATGAACAGGATCAGCTGTATCAAGTGGTCAATTTGGATGTAAATTCTGTGAATTGAGTTGGTGAAAAGAGAATCAACCCTGAGATAATCAAGGAAGTTGCCCGGCCATACGCCTGACAACTGGTGGACAAGATTCGAACTGCTGAGAATCCTGAAGAATTATCTGAAGTCTGATTAGATGAAGCCAATCTGTCAATCCCCCTCAGTGTGATAAAGTAATTGTTTCCTGATTTATTGACACAAATTATTCACACTCTCAATTCAGCTAACAACACTTCTATTCACTCAGTAAACACTATATTGCAATACTCTGAGTGTATATATAGACATACAAGTGAATTAAGTGTGGGTGAGGGAAATTGTTGACATTGAAGCGCCCATCAATATTGTCTCGACCAAGCTGGTAAAGAGGATGAAGATCTCGCCAGACTTGGAACATAAGAAGGAATATGGGACAGCTGGGACGAACACTAACATCTCATGTGGAGAATATAGCACTTTGCCACTACAAATGAGTTCTTGTTATCTGCGCCAGCAATAGTTTTGGCCAACCAAAACTATGATATTTTGATCAGAACAGAGTTTCTATGCAAGTATGGAGTTAAATGTAACTTTGAGGATAATAAGTTGAACATATTGGGTCAGATGTTATCATTGGTATATCAGAAGGATGGTGATGCTCCGCTGAATAGGAGAAACATCTTCATTAATCTAATATACAATGATGGCATTGTCCTGATTTGGTACCAATTAGTTGGTAGGAAGCGACGCAAAATGCCGGCAGAAATCCTAGAGAACTGGGGAATTCCACTGAGGATCAAGAATGAAAAGGACCATACCGCCAGGATCAAAGATGATAGTTGACACAAGTTTGACATTGGAGATACCTGAGCTGTTGTATGGGGAGGTTAGAAGCCCCTGGAAGAAGTCCAGAGTGGAGCCTTGGGTGGCTCCTGGGATAATAATGCTAGGCCATGGAGAAATTTGAGTTCTCCTGGAGAACTTAAGTGAAAAACTGATGAAGATCAGGAAGAATCAGATCATCATGAATGTTCATCTGATCACAATGGCTGAATTGAGGAGATTCCACAATTTTGGGACTTTCAATGAGATGGGATCACCAGCCGGGGTAACTGAGAGCATCAACCTATTGGTTGATTGAGAGCAGCTTGCTGATCTGTCAGAAGGCCAGCAAGAGGAGGTGCTCACCATCTAGTACTAAAAAGAGGAGGTGCTCAAATTATTAAAAAAGTAATGGGAAGTGTTCGCTCAGGATGACCACAATTTGGGATGCGCAAGAGATGTGATCCACAAGGTTGAGACTGGGGAAAATTTGCTGATCATAATGAGACCAATCCAACGATAGAAAGCTGCTGAAGCAGTGGTGGAGGATGAAATCAGCAAACTAGTGAAGCATGGGCTTCTCGTTCCATCATCAAGTCCCTGGGTGAGTCTGATTCTTATCATAAAGAAGAAGGATGGCTCCAACTGGGTGGTGATCAACTACCAAAAGCTTAATAAAATTATGAAGAAGGATTCATATCCCCTACCAAGGATTGACGATGCGCTAGATTGATTGGGAGAAGCAAAGTATTTCTCCGCAATGGATCTGATCTTGAGATATTGGCATATTGACTTGCCAAAAGAAGACCAGGAAATATGCGATTACCACTACGCAGGGGCTATACCAACTGACGAGGATGCCCCCAGGGTCTATGTAATGCGCCTGCAATGTTCCAGAGGGCCATGGATGCTATACTGAGCGACTTGAAGTTATCGTGTGTCCTGGTATACTTGGGTGATATAAATGTGTTCAGTAGGACGTTTACTGATCACCTACATCACTTGGAAGAAGTATTCAAGTGACTGTCCGTGACTAACCTGAATATTAAGCTGAGGAAGTGCCACTTCTTTAAAAAAGAGTTGGAATATCTGGGATTCATAATCAACTCCAGTGGATTGCAGCCGCAATCCCAGAAGATAGAATCCATAGAATTAATGGCTGTGCTGAAGAGTGTCCAAGACATCCAAGTGTTCCTTGGGATGGTCAGATACTACAGAAGATTTATTTGGGACTTCGTTTGAATAGCTAAGCCCTTATTCCATTTGGTGAAGGATCCAAAAAGAATTTTTATGGATTGAAGAAGCCCAGGAATCCTTCAATGAGCTACACCAGATTTAATAAATTCTCCAATTCTGAATTATCTGAATTTCGATCAAGAGTTTCTTATACAAACCAATGCTTCATTTATGGCAATCAGCGCTGTACTAAGCCAAGTAGACGAACTTGGGGACGAATATCCAGTGGCATATGTGAGCCAGACACTCTCAGCCACTGAGAGGAACTACACCGTAATTGAGTGTGAATGCCTTATGATTATTTATGCATGTAAGCAGTTTCAGGTGTTCATCCACAGAATGCATTTTAAAGTGGTGACAGACCACTCTTCGTTACATTAGCTTCACAATTTGAGAGAGCCAGAAGGATGACTGGCCCGATGGGCACTTAAGCTACAGGCTTATGATTATGAGATTGTCTACTGAGTGGGGGCTTCTCACCAGAATGTGGATGGCTTATTGTGGTTACCAATGGTCCAGATGGTATACCAGCAGGCAGATGAGTTAATCCAGAGAATGTTCAACGGAGAAATTGGGAATGAGTACCAAGAAATACAAGGTGCAATTTATAAAGCAATGGAAAACACTGAGACCATGGATGGACAAGTGTTTAAGATGATCAACGGGAAGCGATTATTATTCCCAAAGCTATCAGAAAGAGCAGCATTTGTACAAGCCACTCATAAGGTTGTCAGGCATGGAGGCCTGAGGAAAACAACTGATCATATTCACCAGTACTACTACTGGGAGTCCATCAACTATGATGTTTCAGATTATCTAGCTTGTGCATGGAGTGCCAGCTGCATAAACCACATAAGAATACAACTGATACTGACTGGTCCACCCTGGATTTTCCTGGCATATGTTGTCCTTTGACATGATGGGACCGCTGACAATGAGCACAGGGGGGAGTCAAGTACATTATAGTTGCCATTGACCATCTGATGAGATGGGTCAAGATGAAGGCCCTAACGAAAGTAGATGCTACCAGAGCCGCGAGGTTTATCCTGGATCAAGTAGTATACAGACATGGATGTCCGCAGGTCCTGCTTGGTGATAATGGGACAAACTTCACGTCTCATGTGATCCTGTGATTGAATGAGATAATGGGGATCCAAGGAGTCATGTCAGTACCTACCAGCCAGAGACAAACGGATTGGTAGAATGAGTGAATGGAACAATGGCCATGACGCTGAGGAAGCTGGTTGCAGGAAGAACTTCCGCATGGGGGACGTACCTGAGTTTGGTGATGTTCGCCTACAATATCAATCATCAAACGGCGCTGGGTTAACACAATTTGAATTGTTATATGGGAGAAAGGCTGTGTTGCCATCAATTTTATATTCAGTGGTGGAACCAACGTTGGGGATGAGTTCCAAATAGTACTTGAACCAACTGACAAATATCCTGATCAATATGCAATTGCAAGTATTCAATATTATGTTGAAGAAAAGAATATGAGCAAAATTGATGGATGATAAGAACTGACTGGCCTTAGCAGAATATTGAATAGGTGAAAGAGTTGCCTATTGCAATACGCATGGTTTTGGAAGAATAAACAAACTAGATGCATTGTGGTTGGGTCCATTTGAAGTTATCGCCAAGACAGTGACTAATGCCTACTCCATAAAAAATATCTTGGATGGAAGAGTTGTGAATCAAGTCCATGCTAAGTATCTGAAGTGATGGATCAATCAAAAAATTAAAAGAGTTCCTGAAGGACTGATGAACCATTAAGTTGGTCATGTCCTGACGATTAGGTCAAGTCTGAAAAAAGGACCTCTGAACCATAGAAAACTGGCAGGTATAAGTACTCAGGACCCAGTTTAAGGGGAAAAAATAAAAAGATGGACCGCTGAACTGAAACAAGGTCAAGTCCCATGGAAAAAAGAAGAATAAAAATAAAAAAATTGGTAAAAAGATATTGGAAAAAAAGAGATTATAAACCACATAGAAAAAAACTGATATTGTTTTATAATTTTTATTTTTATTAATTTTCCTTGATACAGGGATGATTCCTCCTATGTCACCTCTTGGGGGAGGGAGGATGGATTATAGTAGGAATGAACAGCCCATTGAAATTGATGTGAGATCAGATGCTAGCAAGTGCTAAACCTACGCGAAACCATGTTCTTTGAGCGGATGCAGAGCCCTGTGAGAAAGCGACTAGGGGAAGGGAAATTGAAATGTCAGAAGAAGCCAATCACAAAACCCCAGAGTGGGGAGGAAAGCAACAGTATAAGAAGAGTCAATTGGCGAATAACCCCAAGTAATCCTGATATGGTACTGGAGCTGGAAGATTAGTCTTGAGCGCCTGAAGATGGGCTTCATCAAGAACACTGGACATATGGGCCAGCAGCAAACAAGGGATGCTTGATGGGGGTTGCTGAATCATGCCCCCTACTAACACCATCAGTGGAAGATACTGATGGGAAGCACTAGCAAAGAGATAGTCATGCAGTGAATGAATGGCATCCTGCAAGTGATGACTACAGGCTTCTTGGAAGCTGAAGCTGAAGGAAATGGTGAAACCTGGGAGAGGCTGGAAGCTTTGTGGACCAACTTTGAAGAACTTGGCCAGCAAAGTGAAGAGCATAAGTGTTGGTATCCCAATCCAGGATGTTATCAAGATCAGAGGGATTCAGCACTAGGGACAAAGCCTTGGTGACTTGGGCCCAGAGTTCAGCGTAAGGGAGCTCAAAATGAATACTGTTACCAATGGTGAGCTTAATAGCCAGAACAGCGGGTTTGTAATATTGTCTGAGTTGGAAGAGGAACTCAGGAAGCAGATCTGACCCGGCAAGAAAAGAGCGATTAAGAACAAATGGCATAATCTCCAGAGCATCTACGATGATGGTCAGTGCATCAGCAAAAGGAACTGAATCCAGGAGAGTCTTTAAAATCCAACTCTGGAATTGATGACAGAGGAAGAATTGGCTGAGAGTTGTTTCAAAACAATCGCAAGCCTGGTTTCAGAGGGATTGGTTACCATTTCTGGTAATTCAATGGAAGGACTAGTCGCTGGTGCCAGACTAGGTGTATGAGTCCTGGAAGGACTATAGAAGAGGTCACACCATGCATCCCAACTCATCTTTTGGAAGAGCTGGAGGTCTTGATCAGACAAACTATTTAGAAGCTGCTGGTATTCGACCTGGTATTTGACATATGAGATGGACGAGAGGGGGATGTTGGAATTATATGGAAGTCGACATTATGCACTCTACAATCCATTAAGCCCCATTTGGGGAAATTAATATCAAAATTAATGGGATAAGCTCTCCAAGAGAAGAATTAGGAATGACTTGAGCTAAAAGGTTATGAGAGACATAACGAGGGTAAACATAAATAAGTATTCTTAATTGAGCTACAAAATGAACATTGATAGCAAGAATCTCCTGTCTAGGATGAGGATTAAATCAGGAAATCAAGGACGTCGGACTAAGAATCCTGATTATGACAGTGGGTCATATACCCTGAATGGGGGAAAACCGTGTCTCTGGACTAATATCATAATGAGTAAATTGATCATACCAGCATGACATTAGATCGTAAGGGACTGTTCTCTGAGTAGGAGGCAGCGAGGAGGAAGAGGAAGAGCGCCACATACCAAAGGTCATCCTGAGCAACATTGAGTATTTATGATCATACTCCTCTTGAGTCAATGAAGTATTTGACCAAGTGTCCGAAACCAGTGTTCTCATGTCCCAGTCCTTTTCTCTCTGGAAATCTTGGCAAGAAGGGGGATGTGTTGGGATTTTTGCCTATATTCCCAGCCTGCTAGATTACTAAGAATTGCTATGGGATGATTCCCTAAGGTGAAGTAGTTTGTAAATCTGTTGGTCAAAGTTTTGGAGTAACTACGTTTAAGGGATTTTGGGATATTTGCCTTGTCATATTCATCGTGGATTGATCCAGATAAAGTACTTAAGATCTCATTAAGCAGAGTTGCAGATGAAATAGGGGCATCTAATAGTGATCAACTATTAGGTGTGCCAATTGGGATTAGTCAGAATTTATCACTGACTGGTTGGAAATAAATAGCAAGTTGTGAGCGAGTGATGCCACCTGTAACTAGTGAATCAATCAGTTGGTGCGTGACCTGCCTTAATGGGTAATAAGTCCCATTACCTAAGCAGGTCGCTAGCCAAATATGGTTGGTTCACTTGGATCGAGAGGAAATGTTAGGGACATGTTTTCTGACTCTTTCCATTTTAGGTCTTGAGGATGTCCAATGACTGAATCCTAGCCAGGATGGGGAAGACCATTGCTGCTGAGACGAGTATGGGTGATTCAATAGCAACAGCTGCCATTTCATCAAAGAGGTGTCAACTGAGGGTTAGATGACCAAATCCCATACTATAAATTCCCTATGATTCACTTATAATAAAAAACCCGAATTTAGAACAAAGTTATATAGTTCTATAGTTTTCATCCGGTATATAGTTTAAGTAGTGACTATTATCAGCTTTCAATTGTGCTATTTCTTCTCAAGGATATTATTGGTGTGTGCGTTAATTGGGAGACTCTTAAAAAGAGTAAAGATCTGAGCAGGGATCTAGAGAAGAAGGAGAAACATCAGGGATTTCTGCCAACTGTGTGTTGGACTGAAGAGACTGTCACCAGGGAATCTCAGAGAAGATCAGGTTGGACAGAACGAGGGAACAAATCCCTAGATCATGAAATATCAAGTATTTAATTGGGAATACTTGCAGAGAGTTGGTCCAAGATATAAAAATTCATACTCAACTACAGATAGTAGTCTTCATACTATAATCAACTGATAATCTAATATACTATAAAATGCGGATGAAGTGCATAAGAAAACTGAACCTGTGCAGTAAAAAGATTACTAGGGTTGTTTTCCAATAATAACAAATAAGTAAATTTTTACAACAGGTATCAAATTTTTACAGTCAACGATGCTCCTGGCTGAGCCTTTGGTCTGAGAGGGTATTTGCGCTTGTTTCACTTTTTTAAGCATAGTCATAAATATAAAATAGAAAACTTGATTTTATTTTGTATAATGCTCTTCTGAGTCAGAAATCCTGATGGGTTTGGACTTGAGGGTTGGTTGTGTGTTATTTCAAAAGCAATGAGGGACAGCATCCACCAATTTTTCATCCAGGTTGTACCCTAGGCCACTGATCTTAGCAAGTGGAAAAGACCTAAGCTTGTTGCCCTTATTATTCTAAAGGATACAAGGTCCTGTTTAGTTTGATAGCAGTGGCTGAGGATCTTACATATAGCTTTAGATATTTTTATATCTTAAATAAGATCAAGTTTTAGCTCAAAAATAAACTTCACTCTGAGTTTAGCCCAAATAACTGCTCACCACAATATAGTGTTTTACTAGGATACTAACATCAACTTTTTCTTAAATATACTTTAGTGATTAACACCCTATAATTAGTATCTATTAATCCATTTCATAAAGTAATGATAAATAAAACAATAAATTAGTCACTAGAATGATCTGTTGATCATGTCAGATGTTAGACTTAATGTCAACAGATTATTTGGATGTAATAAAAAATTAGTGAAATAACGACCTATTAGGATTCTAATAGATTCCTTAAATACTTTAAATAGGTCTGGGTATGCTAAATTAATTTATAATTTTTCTATCAATGAAAAATCCTCCTTTCTATAGTTAGAGGAACTTTATATATTATAGTAAAATGTATAGTTTGAAATTTTTAGACTCTAGAATGGATTGTCATGAAAGCGGCAAGTAAAGTTTAGATCAGCCTTCCAGTCTGGGCACACAAACAACCAAATGGCAAGATCAAATGCCAGAGGCTCTGCTGCTTGAATGGTGTTAAATTGTGCTGGGAGAGATTTCACCAGCAAGCACCAATAGGCCATAAATGTAAATAACAACCTGGCAACAAACCAGGCTGTCACAGCCCCAGAGACCGTGGGTTTGGGTGCTGGGAAAAGAGACTTTAAAAATGAGGTTTGTATTTCATCATAAGAAAAAAATTAGATTTGGGGTGCGGAAAATTTATTGAATTTAAAAAAAGAAAATCAACCTTCAATTTTCTCAGTGTGTTATGACAGCTTAAATAGATGATTGATTTTGGGGAATAGCTTAGGAAAGCACAGAATTGGAGCCCTAAGATTTGGCCTACCATGGAAAAATTTGAGTGAGGGGAAAACAAATTATTTCAAACTGGTTTTAAAATTGTTAACAGTGGGCCAAAACGCTTTCAGTTCATCCATGGACACCCAAATTTCCAAATTTCTTTGGCTTTAGTGGCTAGAGCAACGGTGTCTCACCTGAAAGGCAGCAGGAACCTCCCAAGGCAACCTTATGTTGGGGTGGTTCCATGATGTTGGAAATGGGTTTAGGTTGCCCAACCCTCCTGCACCCACTTGCTCTGGCATCCGTTGGACCAAACTAGAAATGTTGGATGGGGGTTTCAATAATCCAGGTAGGGTTTTGAACTGACCTCAGCATTTCCCAATGTCCCATTGCCATTGGTGAGTTCTTCTGATGATTTGATATTAAGCGCAATTTTCGTGGGTCCGCCTATTGGGCTTTGTTACCATTATTTTTTGGGCAGGTTTTGAATCTCCTCATCAATATATCCCATTAATCTGATGCCATTGGTGAGTTTGCTGAGGATTTAACACTATATGCTTTGGTTACTGAAAATGTGTGCCCGTCAGGCTTTGTTGCTGAGGATTTGGGGCTCTTGGCCTTGATGCCAAAGGCTTGTTGCCATCAACTTCATTTTCACCTTTTTCTCCATGTGGATGCCAACTCTCTGAAAACTCAGCACAAATTCCCTGATTTCACTATATTAATTTGACCAAAATCAATACCAGAATGGGTTGTGGGATCCTTAAAGGGTATGCTGTTACCCAACGCTCATCCACCACATGGGCGAGGTCTCCCTGGGAGACAAGGAGGACAGCTTGCCTTCTTGACCCCTTTTTTATGGGAATGGGAATGCCACCTGGTTCAAGTGGAAGGGGCGCTCCCCCAGACTTACATTACCCTTTCCTTTTGCTAAAGGGGGCGCCACCAATGGGGAATTGAGCGAAGGCCACACTTTTATGGGCCTTGGGTAACTTGATCGCCAGTATAGTAGCAATTTTTGAGGGAGGACAGGGAGCGTCTGAGTGGGTGACGTGGAAAGCCTCAAACAGCTTTAAGCAGTTGGCAAAATCTCGAGTGCTAGCCCAGTTGTTCTCATAGGCCAGATAGCCTTTCCCTGTGACAAGATATTGAACTGATCTTTAAGATTTGTGGGAATCCAGGATTCCCTCCACTTCAGCTTCCTCTAAACCCTCAATCATTATAGGCTCTGGATCTGAGGGGGATTGACCCCTTGAATGGGAACAGCTGAGACACATGGAAGACTAGGTGTTGCTTCCAGTGGGTGGCAATTTTTATGGAAAGCGCCATTTCCCAAATCTTCTTTCACCAAATGGGACCCAAGAATTCACTTGCAAATTTATGCAATGGCACCTGCATCCACAAATGGCATGAGTCAAGCGTGACTATAAACCCACCTTTATTTCATGATCTGAAAGCCGCTTCCAATTTTAAAATAGTTTTTAGTCGCTTATAGCCTTGGTTAGATGTTCCTAAACAAAGGACTGAGTATCCCAAATGCGCTGAGTGTGTTCAGCGGCAGCTGATACCTATGGGTAAAGGCACGGACCAACAGAAAATGAGGGTTGTACCCCAAATTTGCTTTGTATGAGAAAACCCAGTGGAGGCATGCGTTTATTGTATGCAAATTGAGCAAGAGCAAGGTCATCAGCCCAGGTATCCTGAGAGGCTGCAGCGTATCACCGCAGGTACTGTTCCAAGATCTGATTGAAACGTTCACTTTGGCTATCTGACTGGGAATAGTGCGCAGTGGAGTGACATGGTGTAATTTTCAAGATTGCCAATAGCTCATTCCAGAATCAGGCCATGCACTGGGGCTCATGGTTGCTGATAATCTCCTGAGGAAATCTAAACATAGAGAACATATAGCGCATGATGAGATGGGCAATTTTCCCAGAAGTAATGGCGGAGGAGCATGGGGTAAATAGGAAAAACTTTTGAAGTAGTTGACAACCACCATCACCACTGTAAACCCATTGGAACTGGGAAGTTTAATAATAAAGTCTACAGACACTAATGTCCATGGTCCCTCTGCCTGCTGTAGGGGATGTAAGAGACCATTCTGGCCAGACCAGTATGCTTGCCCCAAGCACAGGTTACACGGTCTGTGATCCATGCTGGAACATCCTTTGGAAAAAGCCCAAACTTAGAGGTATGCTTGACTGAGTCAATACACTTCTTATTTCCTGGATGTCCAACTGCAGGAGTATAGTGATGAGCCTGAGACGCTTTGGCTCAGAGGAGGGTAGGAACCCAAACCCACGACTGAAAATGAATGAGCCCATCACCCAGAGAATACAAGAAGTGCTTTAAAACTGTGAGGGAAAATGCTTTATAAGATCCACAACTTCCACACAAGCCGTTTGTTCTTCTAGGACTCACAAAATTAGAGGCTCGTCTGGAGCTAAGTCAGCTGCTGAAACCATTATAGGTACAATGGACAAGATTTTGGTGGGGGAATGACTGTGACAAGAGCCACCTCATCTGAGTCAGCTGGGCAATGTATGAGGTTGTGGCTTAGAAAGTTAGGAAGGACATTCAACGCTTCTTTCACAAACCCATATTTGAAGTAATACTGTGAAAAATCTGGTAGGTTTGGGCCTGCCGGTGTGCCAACTTCTGTGGCTTGCAGAAATAAAAAAGAGCTTGATGATTCATTTGCACAGTTAACTCATATTGAGCGCCCTGAAAAGGATACTTTAGTTGGTAAAGGCCCACGCCATGGCTGCCAGCTTCTTATTGTAGAGGACCCAGGCTTGTTCAGTGGAAGAAAACTTTCAGGAAAAGTAATTGACTGGGTGTTCCAACCCATCGTGCTCCTGGAGTAAGACATCCCTAACTGCAGCAGATAAGCATTGTATGCTACAACATGGAGTTTGTAGGAGCCACGTGCTTAAGGATGGGGGTGGGAAAAACAAATCCTTAATTGACTCAAATGCGTGCTGGCACTCAGGCGTCCAACAAAAAGGGACGTTCTTACCTGTGGCGGATGGAGTGGGGAGGATAACTGTGATAGGGCGGTAAAAATTTCTTGAGTAATATGATAGTGCCCAAGAAGCTTCTCAATTGCTTTTGGGTCATAGGAGTCAGCCATTCACGGGTGGCATCCAGCTTTCTGGGTGAATGGCGTACCCATCCTTTAAGATGAATTTGCCCAAGAAAGTGACTTTCTCCCGATAAAACTCACATTTTGAAGGCTTGACAAACAGGCCCGCCTAGTTCTAAATAGCCATTACCGCCTCCAAGTCCTTTGAATGTTGTTCAGGTTAGGGGAGTGTAATAAGATATTGTCAATATGTGCAATTGCGCAGGTGAACCAGAGATCACCCAACACAATGTCAATCATCCTTTGGAATGTTGTGGGTTCATTCTTTAGCCCAAAATGTATTAATCAAAATTAGAATGCCTCATTTTGTATGGATTGCGGTAAGCCATTCCTGACCTTCCATCGCCCAAATCTGATTAAAGGCATTAACTAGATCAAGTTTTTATAACATGTGTTACTTTGAGATTTCTTGGCCGGTTTTCTGTTCCAAAGGAGTGGGTATGGATTGTGGGCTGTGATTTTATTATTTTTGGCCATAATCCATGCAGGGACAAAGGGAACCATCTGCCTTCTTGGCAAAGACAATGAAAGAGGCAACAGTGGATGTCTCTTTGAACAACTAACCCTCCTTGAGCATTTCATCTAACCATGCATTAAGGGAAGCCTCCTCCTCCGCTGTATGCGAGTACAGTGGGCAGTTTATGTTCACCACCTGCAATGTAGTCTTATACTTTAAATTGAAATCCGCATGTGGGGGAGGAAGTTATCCTTTTTGGAATCAAAAAGGCTCTGATAGCCCATCAACGCAGCGGAAAACCCTAGCGAAGACCTGCAGGAGATACTAAGGATGTAATCAATATATGATTTTGAGCTTTGATAAGGGTATCCACTAAAGGGAACTCACCCTCCACCTGACCGTTGGAAAAAGACAGTGTATTAGATTCCAAGTAGATTCCCACATGCTGCTGACGCCACCAACCAATACCCAAAAAATCATTAGAAGCACGGTGTTAGGCCTCACCAAGAAGCAATTGCAAAAACTAAACTGGTGAACTGAGAAGGGTACTGGGATACATACTTTATAGGATGGCTGGGAGGCTGACGAGGTGACCAACACTGATGGCCCCAGATCCTAGTCCAGATCCAGCTGCTGAGCCAACTATAAACTCATGAAGTTGCCCGCAGCTCCAGTGTCAACCAAGGCCTTAAATAACACTTGGTGTTTCCCAATACAAATCTTCATTGGCATTAGAAATTAGGTGTAATTTTGTTTATTGGTGTTTGCGGTCAATTTCAATGACACAGAGGAGATTGTAACTAAATTGGTTGAAACCCAGTTCCTTTATAGGGTCAAAATTTGTATGAACGGGGGGTTACATCCCGTCCATTTCATTCTGGACTTCCATTGACATGCAGATAGGTGAATTGGAGTAACACAACTTGTCCGCAGGGGCGGTGTCAGAACCTGGAAATTAATACCAATACTGATTAAACTTCAGGATTGAACTCAAGGGCAGGTCAGCAAACCCAGTCATAAGTTCCTACTTCTGGGGTGGACTGAGGGGAAAGTAGAGGACACTGAAGCAATTTGACCATAAAGGAATTTTACAAAGCCTTCCAGGAGCTGATTATAAAATTGGTGACTATCTATACAAACAACAGAAGGCAAGCTACCAACTGATTAATCATGTGGAAGATGATAACCACTGCATCGCTCATCCCAATGAGGAGGACGGAAATGGTAAGAATCAATGGACGATTGATTATGTCATAAAGATGACAAATAAATTTTAGATTAGCCTGTCAGTCTGAGCGCAAACACCAAAAATGGCAAGCTCAAATCCAGAGACGCTGCTGCTTGAATGACGTTGAATTGTGCTGGGAGAGATTTCACCATCAAGTGCCAATAGGCCATAAATGTAAATTATAACCTGGCAGCGAACCAGGCTGTCATGGCCCCAGAGCCCGTGAGTTTAGGTGCTGGGAAAAGAAAATTCAGAATAGGAACTTAGTTTTTCGTCATAAGAAAAAAATTGAGTTAAAAGTGCGGAGAATTTATTAATTTTTTAAGATATGAAATAACCGTCAATTTTCTTAGTGTATTATGACTGCTTAAATAGATATTGATTTTGGGGAGTAGCTTAGGAAAGCGTGGGGTTAGGGCCCTCAAGATATTTCCTATCCTGGCGAACTTATAATGGGGGGAAAACAAATTATTTCAAACTGACTTTGAAATTTTCAGCGGTGAGCCAAGTAACTTTCAGTTCATTCAAGGACGCCCAATTGCCAATTTTCTTTAGTTTTGATGGTTAGAGCGATGGCATATTTCCCAATGGGCAGCAGGAACCTCCCAAGGCTACCCCATGTAGGGGCGGTTCCATTAAGTCAGGAACAGGTTTTAGATGCTTAATCCGCCTGCACCTGGTTAATCCAGCTTACATTGGACTAAATGAGAAATGTTAACGGGGTTTTTGATAATGCCATGGAGGGTTTCAAACTGGAGTCAGCATTTCTCAATGGCCCGGTGCCATTGATGTTTTCTTTAAATGTTTTAACATTAAGCGCATTCTTAATATGTGTAAATGCTGTTGGGATCTGTTCCCAATATTTTTGGGTCAGGTTTTTAACCTGCAACAATATTTCCCAATGACCTGATGCCATTGGTGAGTTTTGATGAGGATATGACACTAGGTGATTTGGTTACCAAAAATGTGTGTCCATCGGGATTTGTTGCTGAGACTTTAGGGCTCTTGGGCCTTGATGCCAAAGGCTTATTGCCATCAACTTCATTTGCACCTTATTCCCCAATTGGATGCCAACTCCCTAAGAATTTATCACAATTTCCCTGAATTCGCCATACTAATTTGGCCAAAGCCAATTTTAGGATGGGTGGCGGGATCCTTAAAGGGTATGCTGTTATCCAACTGCTCATCCATTACTTTGGTGAGGTCTCCCTGGGAAGCGAGTAGGACAGCTTGCCTTCTCAGCCTCCTTTTTAATAGGAATGGGAATGCCACCCGGTCCAAGTGGTGGGGGAGCTCCCTCAGACTTAATTGGATAGAATTTATATGTAAATTTTGACTTAGTAACTTCAGAGCAAAGTTTTATAAGTGATATACTGGCTTACGCTCTTTGGAGTTTTTGTTGAGCCTTTATCACAACATGGATTATAAATTAGATATACAACTTTTCCTTTTAAAACTGTCATTGATCCAAAAGAGAATTAAGCTAAATTTGACCATATATCTGTACTATGATATGTTGATTATATTACAATGAGATAGGATACAAATATCATTGCTGCTGTTCTAATTTCTAATCAATGGATTCCTGATAAGATTTTTTACCTCTTTTCTTATATCCATAGTTAATTTATTGTAGCTGATGCATTAAAAAACTCAAGTTGCATGATTTTTAGTCCATAAAAAAGAGGTGAGTTGCATTGGGATAGATATACCATGCTGAGTTTTTCTAGCCATTTTTGGTTTGAACCTGTGTCAAAAAACCTACACTAGAGTGGAAGCAGTAACCCTTATTAGGCTTTTTAAGAACACCATACCTATTAACTAAGCAAAATTAAATTTAGTTTATGAGGGAATATCATAAATTGGTTTTTAGTCAAAAATTACTCATCTAAGATTGAATGCCACTAGTTGACTAGCATTGCCAACCACTCCCAGTTGGCAGACGCCATCGCTAGCTATAGTTCTAGCATCAGCGGGTTTACTCACCAAGTGAGGTTTAATCTTTTGGTTACTATATCACCTTCAACAATTGTTTTGGGGGAGGAAGCCAGTCGAGGACTTTTTAGCACCTTGGAATTTAGTGCGTGGATTTTAAGGTCTGCATAAGCTGATTATAGAAAATTTAAATCAATTTAATACCAGACCTTTATGATGGGGCGCTAATGCTCATTGCTTGTCTATAATTGCTGAGAGTAATGACCATGTACAATACTGGTACAGGAAAGCTTAGAGCTGTTTCAGTTGTGATTGCAGGGTTTTTGCAAAGAAAAGGTCTTGCAAGGGATTCATATACGGTGAAATTGTTTATTAAATAGGAGGTTCTTAATTGTAGACCAGTACCGCTTGAAACCAACGCACTTTAAATAACATTGGTTGATATCTGCTTTCAAATAAGCACACACTGGGCAGTCTATTTAATGGATGCCTTAGGCCGCTGTGCTTTCCCAATTTTCTAGATAATGCAGGATCTGCCAGGTGATTGAATGCTGGTTAGAGGATATTAATCTGGAATTGAGGCCTGAAACCAAATTACTGAGGTTGTAGTTGCTATTGTGCCCATCATCCACCCAGTTGATTATATTTGGGGTCATGGTGGCATGTTTGGCATAAGGTTTTGAGCTGTTTCTTGACTTCAATTAGCTTGGATTTTGTAAAATCTTTTTTTGCCTTGCACTAAATTTTTCCAATTTTATTTCTCTCCTCCCACATTGTTGCTGAGTTCATTGTTGAATTTCAGGATTCAATATCCCATCAAAAGATTTGATGTCCCATACTGTGATTTCAAATGATTAGCCACCTAGCTGAATCACTTAGTTGCTGTTGAGATTTTTTTCATTCTCAATAATAGGTGACTCCATTAGTGTGCTAGGCCAAACAGTATGAAGACTGCTGGCCCTTGCTTTTTCACCATCATTGGTGGCCTTTCCTTACAGGGCCACAGACAACTCCCCAATCCAGCTGGACACCAACTTCACCTTAGCAGATTAGCCCCTCTTGGTAAGCACCAGCAGCTCACCCCTATCCTGGGTAGCCTGAACCCTTGCTTCTCCACCTCATGGCTAATCCCAACTTGTCCATCGCTGGCTCCACTGATTGGGCTAGTTCCCATGGTTGATCTGTAATTCCAGGTTGGGAGTTGGTTGCGCTGACCACTCCAGGTGTGTTCACCCAGCACCTAACCTCTGGGGATCTTCCATTCCTCCTCCACCAGCCAAGCTGAACTACATCCACTTTAAAACTAGCAGAGGTAGGTATCAACAATTGATAAAATAAAATGAAGATTGGATCGGAAGATTAGAAGATTGGAAGTTTTTTAAGAGAGAGATAAAACTAGTTATAGGCATTTCTTGCCTATCTACATCATCGGCATTCATTTCCAGAATCATCAGCACTCTCACTGGTGATTCTCACTGATTAGCATTCATCAGCACTCTTTTGGTGATTCTCCCTGCTTACTGTTCATCAGTGCTCTCACTGGCAATTCTCTCTCTTAGCATTTGTCAGCACTCTCACTAACAATTCTCTCCTGATTCATCATACTTGAATTAATTAATATATTGACATCCTTGGCATAAGTCGCCAGTGTCAAATTAAACCAAAATACTGTTGGGTATTCCACCCAATACTCTCAAAAAATCAAAATATGATTTGACTTCAATTAATATCACATGGTTTGGCATCCCTCAGCATAAGTCAACAGTACCCCAAGATTTGACTTTCTGCCAGAAATCCCACAATTATTTCATATGGAGTTGGCACTGGGATAAAGGGCTGCCAAACTTAATCAATTAGTATCTATTAGTCTGACATCCTCGGCATAAGTCACCGGTGTCAAAATTGACTGAAAACTCTATTGGGATTATTTACCAATACTTTTTGACATTGAATTTAAGCAATTCAGCATCTTAATTGATAATATTAATTATCTCAACATCCTCGGCCTCAGTTGCTGGTGTTGAGACCCACCAATTTCCTATTTGGAATGATGCCCAATACTTTCTTGATCCTGCAGATCAAGGCAGCTCAACCCAACTGTATGGGGAGCATAAATTAGGGTATTATCATTAAGTAATGAATCAAAATTAGCAAACTAATCAGCAATTATCCTCAATTAATTATTATACTAATTTTATTATTATGTGAGGAATATTACCTGGTTAAAATTCTAACAGTTGCACAGCTGCCAGTAATAGGGGCTTTTCCACTGAGGCAACTTTATCCACCCTGCCAGGATAACCCTTCCTTTTAGTCCAGATCTAGATTCTGGTTAAATGAACAAGCAATAGCTTATTCAGGTTTTAACTAGGCTTGCAAATATGCAATAAGCTTTCCAAAAGTTAATGTATCTGAATTAGCTTTCCATTTTGTAATATATAATAACTAGATGCAACACTGAGGTGTATATTTATGGTTACATTTGGCAGATATGTCTTTCATTTCTTCAACAGAAAACTAAGGTCGTATGGTAAAAGATAAGGCTGATCTTTTATACTGATAATCATGGTACGGGTAAACTTTTAAATGTTTATCAATTAAATGAACCCGTGTAAAATTTTTTTTATCTGATCTTATGAGTCTGATCTATAGTAAATTATTATAGCAACAAGCTATTCATGAGCTCTGATATCAGCTCCTATGCCAGGACCTTATTTTGTATATTATATGCAAGATCCAGATGATAATGTTAGCAATAGTAGCTTGCAACAGACTACTAACTATTATTTCTAAAAATCTGTAAAACCTTTTTTTGTATTTTCCACTCTTAAGATTTTAAAATGCTCAATCTAAACATCTTCAGTATAAATATAATAAAGTTATAGAAGCCTGTGAATAGCCTATCTAATATAACTTAGAAACCATTATTAGTTACATTTTACTCTAAGCTAGGCTATCTATCTTTTGGTATAAAATATTTTTAAATTGATCTGACAACTATTTACTATTAATGTTTATTCTTATAATAAACTTTACTGAGTTCTACATCGCTAACGGCCTCAAAATTCTTATCTATTTTAATGCCAAAAGCTCAACATACCAATATTAAATGATAACGTATGGCTAAAGCGGTGGCATGACCTCATTATGATTTTTAAGTAATAATCGACAAGCTATATAAAAAACCAAACGTTTAATTTTATATCAATTTCAAAAGAGCTTGACTAACAAAAATATGTTGCCGTGCAATTAATTAGATCGAAGGTACAATTAGTAGCATCGGTAGCATCTATTGTGCATCAGATTAAATTACTTGCAAATTTTATTTACCGAAATATCTATTAAATTTTTGACCCATGATATTGGGAGCTCTAGTAGATGTAAAGCTGGTGACTTAAGAGAATTCTACCTACACTCAACTTATGTGATTAACTCCAGGCATTGACCCTTTAAAATTTTAACATGATTTACATTGGACTAATCTGGGAGTTAAAAAAATCTCAGCCCGAAATTAATTTTTTTCTAAAGATGAATGGTTAATCCGGTAGGCTGCCTATCTAATACCACCTTGCTTCTAGTTAGTCTAGACCTGATGAAATCCTATAGTTATATGAGATGTACCTAAGAAAATCCAATAGTATAAATGTTAATCATATCGAGGAATCTGCTACTAAAATGATGTTGAGATGTTGATTGGTCCAGCTTTTACTTAGCCTAGTGGTATGCTCCCTGATATCTTTTAACTATATTTTATTACTTTCAAGCCTTGTTATGAGCATTAGATATCGAATCTAACATTAATAACTTAAAGATTACTAGTATGGCTGTATAAATTTATGTTGCTTTTTATAATTACGATCAGTTTATAGTGGGGCTATAGGAATCTGATTGCCACGGTAGCTTTTTTTATACCGAGTTTTATTCTAAAGTAATTTTAAGACGTAATAATTGTAACCCTCGATAAAAAGTATGATTTCGATTCATAACTTATATCAGCTTAAGAATGGATGGCAATATACATAGAAGCTAAAGGGATAACCAGGGGAAGTTTGTTGTTTTCGTATTACATATATATTACAACTGTGTGGGGCTTGATTCATCTATTTTTAAATTCAATTAAAAAATTTGCAAGCTAGCTTATCTAACCTACTTTGTTTTAGACTGCAAGCCGGTTAGAATGGGGCAGCCCCCTCCATATCTAGGGCAGCGGCAGAATTGCAGATCTCAGGGATTAGCTGCTTCGACGCAACAATTAATTCTACACGAGGCTATACCTTGACTCCTTGTCTTTCCACAAGCTGCTTCGATATAAGAATCAAAAACAAAATAAACTTCAAAAGAAAGGTTATAAGGGATCTTTAACTATTGATCATAAATTAATATTTCATATACTGTATAATAAAACCATCCTTAGTAGAAATTTACCTATAATAAGTAGTTATCCAAGATCCGTTAAGTGTGATTTGAGTTATCAGGGAGCAGACTTATTCTTTATATTAATACAGATAATTAAAAAAATACCTAAGTTTTGGGACCATCTAGTACTAAAAAAACTACCTAAGTTTTAAATACTAAGGTAATTAAATGGTTTAAAAAAAATTTATTCGAGATGGGTCGAACTTGGATCAAATATACCACACCGAGAATGTTTTCTATTTCTAGCTAGTACAGGTTTCGAACTCAAAACCTGCACTAGGGGTGGAAGCAGTTTTACCCGCTCGGCTAAACAACCTTTAATTAAACGGTTATTAGAGAGAGGTTTAAATGTAGAATCAACCTTTGCATAGTTAAAGGGTCGACCTTAACTAATGAATCCAAGAATTCTACTAACAAGTAAATTTTTGGCGTTGGGATTTCATAAGCTGGAGGGTGGATAGGTTAACTTTATAAGAATGAGGTAGCTACCTAAAGTGGATGGGATAGGATAAGTTAGATGAGGCTTAGGTATCATGAACTCCCACCTAGTTTTAGAGGGTGAATTCGAGTGGCACAATAGTATTAATTTATTAGGTGAGGGATTAGCATAATAGTTTACAATTAGATTAAATATTATCCGGTTTGGGTAAGACCAAAGGTGATACGGTTTTATTTAGGGTCTCACCAACTCATCTACCGGAGCTTAAAAAAGTGATGGGTGGGCGCTAAACCGAACCGATAATTATACTTTAGAAAGGTTCCAATGCTGAGGTGGCTTGTTCGAAACAAAATATAATAGGATGTTTGCCGATCTTCCTCGAGTCTGAAAACTATATCAGCTTATACTGGGCGGGTGCTCCTTATGCATAAGCTTTGCACTGTTTTGATAATTGGGTTATTCGTTACAAGATCTGGGATTCAGGTCTTGGGGACTCCTTACTATGAAGATACCATGTTTAAGAAGCCGACGGGTACCCTTTGGAGTAAGGCTTCCGTTGGAAGTTACTCGAACTATGACACCCTACGAAAGGTCTACTTTCAGGAATACTTAAGTTGCGACTCAATGAAACAGGTTAGTTCACCATAACTTAGTAAAGCTAAAAGCTATCAGCACTCTGGATACATCAACCTTTCGGGTGGGAACAAGATATTTTACGTGTTCTTTGAGTCACCAAACAACGCAAGCCAAACCCCGGTGTCATTATGGATAAACGGCGGACCTGGGATGTCATCCTTGTTTGGGGCATACAATGGGATCGGTCCCTACAGAATCGCTGGGCGCAGTTTTATCCAAAACCCGTTTGCTTGGACAAGGGATACCCACCTGTTGGTATTGGATCAGGTATAAAGTAGATTTTATTTAATTAAAGGCTAGCCAATCGGAACAGGGTTTTCTAGAGGGACCAATCGTGTGACCAACACCTCGGTAGCTGCGGGCGATGTCTACAAAGCTTTGGTTAAGTTCTTTGACATGTTTCCAAAGTACCAAAACAGAAGCTTCCACATGTTTAGTGAATCATATGGGGGGCACTACCTTCCCAAGATTGCGTCACTAATTTTGAAACACAAGCCAAGCAGCATCCAACTCTCCTCAATCGTCATCGGCAACGGACTAATCGACCCGCGCATCCAGTTTAGAGCTTACTTTAGGATGGCGTGCCAAAGCGAGCGGAGGCTTCTCCCAAAGAGGCTATGCAGCACCATAAAGGATAGGCTAACTTCAGTTTATGAGGCGTTGGACGCTTGTTACAGCAACCCAAGTATTACCGGATGCCAAAGGGCGTGGAAACTTGTGAACGACGCTATCTTGGTTCCGTATATCAGCAATGGCCGTTCGATTTACAACATCAACGAATTCACTTTCGGGGAAGATGAAATTTCGTCAATAACCAACTCCACCGAGGTTTTCTTCAACCAACCCCACATCCAAACCTCCTTGAATGTACCCCTTATGAGATATAAAGCTATAAGCTTTGAAGTGTACTATTCTTTCCATGACTCGGGCGATGTCATGGATTCACTAACGAGCACCCTAGCATCCCTTATAGACCGGGGGGTACGAGTATTACTCTACGCCGGGGACGCTGACTTTTTATGCAACTGGGTCGGCCTCCAGGACTTTGCCGAGCAACTCAGCTGGTTTGGGGCCAAAAATTCAGGGCCCAACGGTTCCGGTACTACTACGATAACGATCTCAAAGAGGTCGTTTGGCGCCTACACGCCTACCAGAACTTTTACTTTGTCCGCCTATACGAAGCTGGCCATATGGTAACTTATTACTTCAATTTGTTTAATTCTATAGGCCTATCTAAGCTCCCCCAAGCAGATCCAGCGTATGGTCCATCTATGGCTGCATGACAAATTGCTCAAAGAATCTATCTAAATAATCTCCAGACTAGCTCTCCTGGGCGTGTCAACCCCTCATTCTCGGGCCATCCATAGCCCCTTGTTTCCAATCTAATAAATTCTAGTTGATGCGATGAACAGCGAAATTAGATTTTTTAAAATATTGCAAAATTATAATGACTAAGCAGCCAAAGTTTATCGAGGGTGAATAGATGCACGATAATATCTTCATAGTTCTTAATTTATCAACATTAGCATTACCTTTAGTACAGCTAAGTAAATAATTTCCATCGCCTTCCATAATGTTTTACTTTTAGTAGTACGAGCTAATGCATCTAACGGTTACACGCAAGCAAAATAAACGAGTTATATGTTATGAAATGGCATCTACCTAAACTATACAAGCTTCGAATTTTCATTGATAGTTTAGCGCAAGCTATTTCAATATCTGTATATAGCCTAAAGAGGTTAAGATACTAGAACCCTTAAGCAGGTTTATTCTCACGTTGTCAACCTTGAAAGTTTAACCAGGGTTTTATCACCCAACTAGCTATAAAGAGGTGTGTCAGATAATTGCCATCACAGCTTCGAGAGAAGAATGTTTTAGGCAATGATAGTCTGAATTTAAGAATACAAACCTACCTCTCTCAGCGGAAATGCTTCAACTCAGATTAATCATTTTACTTCTTGCCTTCACATGAGTAGGACAGATCAAGCTACCCTAGTTGCTCTCTTGCAAATACTCCACCTGAGTTAGAGGGTCACCCAAGACTAGCACCAATTCAGTGCTTTTTCCCATGAAAAAACCACCTTCTTTTATAGATTTGGGGGTCACTAAGGGTGAAGCAATTTTACCCACCAATCATAAGCAAAATGGTTGGAGATTGGCCATGCGAAGCTTAATTTTAATATGAATGATTGGATATAATATTAAATCTTTGCCCCATGGTTCTACCCTACCTGCATGGACCAATCATATGGTGTTAAGGCCAGATGAAGTCAGGAGATTTTATGGAGCGCTGATTGGTAAGATTTTCCAGATGTCTAAGCCTCGATACTTAGCTTAAACTGGATAATCCCTATCTCACTGTTAGCCTTTGATAACACTATAGGCTAGGGGAAGGCGGTTTAATAAAGTCTCATCTATCTCACCCAAACTCCTACTTGGGGTAATATTGATTATTTTATATCTTAGTAGATTGTAAGTGTGTCAAATCGTTTGGAAAAATAAAAAGATAAATTTGTTGTTGAAATCCTACTGAAATGGTATCTGCAAGCACTCGCTAACAGGATTCCAACTGGGTGATGCAAATATCTTTGTCATTACTTATATAATTATAAGGGCAACCTTTGTTTTGGGTAGCTCAAACTTATACCTATAGATCACTTTCTTACAGGATATTATACAGTACTAAATGTATGCTTACCCATAAATATATATTTTGATAGGTTTGCCTTTTTATAGCTGATCTATATTAAGTTTGGATAGTTTTATTATCCATAATCTTATATTTTCCAATTAAGACTCTGATTAAAGATTTATTTATCAATTCTAAAATTGCTGACTTTGGAAGCGTGATATAATTTTTGGTGGCATAGATCACTAATTTATAGTTATATGGCACATTAAACCACTGCCTTATTTTAATCCAATAATATACACCAACTATTATCCATGCTTTGCTATAAGGTGTTCAAAAAGTTTCAAATAGTTTAAGAAATTTAGGGCTGGACATAATAACCCTTTTAAAGGCTTAAAATCACTATCTAATTATATCTGAATTGGTTTTTATAAAATATGGGAAGCTGTGATCTTAAAAAATGATCATCAAAGTTTCATCTTAATCCTTTGTTTTTTATCTCTAACCAGTACCTATAATTTAACCAGGTAGTTAACTCTTCAAACGATGCCTATAAGATTTTAACTATGAGTGATAACTCTTGCATAGCCAACAACTTTAGGTTTGTTGCTAGATGATATTTGGCTTTCAGGTGAAGCTGAACTTGAACGTGGAATATTATCTGACCAGAAGAGCTTATTAATTCTTATTTTATAACTTCTCTATATTCTTGATTGATATTATCCATCATAGTATAATAGGTATTACTTGATCTGAATAAGATACTTGATATATTGTGACTCTTAGACTAGTGGGACGTTGTTTTTAAATAATCAAATTTGGCCAATGTGTATCAAAACTGTGGCTTGTGATGTATAATATTGACCAAAATATTAATTGGATGCCAATCTGGGAGAGTAGGATTTGTAAAATCACGGTATCAAACCGTTAAAATCTATAGGGTTCATAATTATTCTCGGCTGATAACCCCTAAATTAATTAACTGCACAGGTTCATCATTGTGCAATTCTCTGCATTGTATGATAGTAAGATGTATTCATTTGATAATAGTATGGAGACTATTATCTGTAGTTGAATAAAGTACTAGTATTGGGTTCACCACTTGACCAGTATTACCTCCCAAAATACTCAGGATGTCCTCAATAGGGATTATTCCCTGTACCATCTAACTTGATCCACGCTCAGATCCTTGTCTAAAGTTTCTCTATGGTGACACGCAGTTGGCAGCAATCCCCAATTCAGTTCAGCTTCTCTTTGCTGGATCCCCACTAAGTTCCTTACTCTTTATCCTTTGAGTCTCCCAATTAGAGCACACAGCAATAATTTCCATGAGAAAAAATAGAACTTAAAATGGATTCTGATAAAGTTTATTAAGGTAATACTCTTGCAATTAGTTTTTCTAGACATTCATAATTAGTGTTTTTTAATAAGTGAATTATTAAGGGAATTTATAGTGGGAATTCATTGCCCAACCCTTGGTTGGCACCTCCTCATGAAATGGCAGCCATTGCCATTAAATTACCCATCCTCATCTCATTAGCAATAGTCTTCCCTATCCTGACTAGGATTTCATTGTTGGACATCCTTGAGACCTAAAATGGAAGTAGTCAGAAAATGTGTCCCTAATGTTTTCCTCTCAATCCCAGTGAACCAACCATATTTGGCAAGCGACCTGCTTAGGTAATGGGACTTGTTACCCATTAAGGCAGGTTTTGAACCAACTGATCAATTCTCTAGTTGCAGGTGGCATCACTCTCCACACAACTTTATCCTTAAATTCCCAATTGGTTAGTGATAAAACCTGAATGATCCCAGTTGGTACACCTGATAGTTAATCATCAATCAACTATCAGATGCCCATATTTTATCAGCAACTCTTCCCAATAAGATCTTAAGCATTCATGCAGATCAATCCCCAATGGAGCCAACCCAGGTGAATAATTTAAAATCCCTCAAACATTGTTACCCTGAAATCAGATTCAACCAATATCCAATTCACTTTGTTATAGGGAATTATCCCTAGCAATCCCTGGTAATCTAGTCATCTGGGAACATAGGTAAAAACCCCAACACATCCCCCTCAACCCTAGATTTCCAGCAAGAAAAGGATTGGGGCAGGAGAACACCGCTTCAGACACTTAGTCAATTACTTCTTTTGTTCAAGTGGAGTATTATCAATCAGTACTCAACGCAGCTTGGGAGACCTTTGTCATGTGGCTCTCTTCCTCCTTGCTACCACATACTCAGAGTGTGGTCCCCATGACCTTCTGTTGTGCCGGGCTGATCAATTTACTCATGATAATATTAATCCTGGGATCTGGTTTTCACCCCATCAGGGCATATGACCCGCTGTCATATTCAGGATTCTTAGCCTGGTGTCCTAATTTCCTGATTTTCTCCTCATCCTTGACAGGAGATTCTTGCTGTCAATGTTCATTTTGTGGCGCTATTAAGAAATCTTATTTATATTTGCCCTTGTTATTTTCTCATAATAACCTCTTGGCTCATATCATTTTTAATCCTTCTCTGTAGAGCTTATCCCATTAATTTTGAAATTAAATTCTACGGAATTAGAGCTTAAATGATTTCAGAGTGCATAATGTGACTATCATATAAGTCTGACATCCCATCTCATATCAAGCTCATATATCAAATTCAGACTCTTGGTACCAACAGCTGCTTGATAGCATGTCTGATAAAGACCTTCAGCTCTGTTGGACATTCTCCTTTTTGATCTAAGGAAAAGAATGTTGGAGGTATTAGTGCTCCCAAATCTGCTACCATGATTGGCCCATCTCCTGGCCAATCATCTTTTAATAATATGGTTATTAATGATATAAGTACCAATGGCAAAAAGACCTTGGCAGATTCTTGGTGGAATCCAAACTATTGGAAAGATATGGTTTATACCAAAAAATGGCTTAAAAAGGTAATAACTAATAGGATTATTCTGACTTCTTGGCCAAATTTGGGTTGTTCGTCACCACATGGGTTTGATCACCTCCAATGTGAGAATATATTACTCAATGATGATAGGGTGCAAATTAACCAATCATTACCACATGAGTTTGACCACCGCTGAGGTGAGAAGATTTTACTCACTGGTGATTGGATACAATTCATCAAATCATTACCACACGGGTCAGTTTTGCTTCCAAAAATATTTATCTCCGATATGATAGGCCAAAAGCCTATATTTCCTAATCTAGATGACTCAGCTTTATATACTTTTGCCTTGAATACCCATGGTCTCAAAATTATAACTAGTTTAAATAGGAAAAACTAGTATCAAGAAAAGGATCTTTCTTGGGTTTGCCCTGCTTAAACAATAAAAAACATAAAAAACTTTAACAAAGCGCTATTTATTACTTTTATTATAAAGTAAAATTCTCACTTTAAACAAATTATTTGTGGCATCCGTCAGCAGATCCCACAAACTGGTGCTCACTACAGGGGTCAAACCCCCTGAATACTTCAATAAGTATTAACAAAAAATTGGAGAGTGTCACCCGTTGGGTACAAAATGGGGAAGGGACTGAAGACAATGATTGAATGGACAGCCCTACTGCTTTGATATTTGAAGAAAAACAATTTGAGCACATATTAATACCTTAGTCTCATCGCATCACTTGGCCAGCCACTGAAGCTGTGAGAGACTTTACTCATGGCATCCTTAACCCTAGCGACATTACATCTCACAAATGAGCATCGTTGGTAGAGGAACGCCACTTGTTTCTCTATGAGATTAGTGTCCTCCCAGAGACCTATGGTCAGCTTACAAATTTGACCACCTACATATGCAAGTTTGCTCACCCTGCCTTGGTCCATATGACGCATCTCTTAGCTGGCCATCATGAAGAGCTTCATTGACACCTAGATACCCATGCAGCTCTGAATTTAGCCTATAATAAGCTGTATTAACTGATCTCCAAATATATTGGAGCAGTTAGATCTGGTGTGGAAGCTAATTGCAACTTCATCATACAGCTGCATGACTGACTTACTACTATGGACATTGGGATTGTAATTATGTCGAGGAGGCCATGAAGATATTCCAGGATGAACTGAACACATCCTCCACTAGTACCCGCTCGTTTTTGGAGGAGTTTTCTAAAGAACTTGAAAAGCAAAATGAGAAAACACATCGTGACCTTTCAGCCCCCAACTTCATCCTTTAAGAGAAATATGAACAGCGTGTAGCTGTGGTGGAGCGGCAGTTAATTCAGGCCTTTTCGCGTGTTGATGAGCTTGAACGTCATCTGTTGCTTGAACCATCTAGTGCCACCACCACCCTCGCGGCCAAGGTTGTTCAGCTAGAAAAGGAGCTAGCTCTCAAAGCTTCTTTTGAAAATACCAAATATTTGGCACGTCGCCTGACTGAATGTGAAATTGAAGAAAAAGGAATAAAAGCTTCTCTGGAAATCCCTGTGCTGTTGAAGGAAGTATATAGCTGACTAACTCAGGTTGAGAGGAAGTATGAACAGATTAAGGAGGGGGTACAAGGCCCCAGCTCCCAATCTCGTGACGATGAAGGGTGTAAACAAATGAAAGAAGAGCTGAAGAACCTCGTGAAAGTCGTGGAAACTGCTCAATTAAACCTAAGCTCAATGGTGTCACAACTCCATTCCAAGTCAATGCAATGGAGAGATGAGTGAAAGATCTTGAAACTCATAAATCAGGGATTGAAGCTCAACTGAGGCTATGTGAATCTGGGCCCCTAGAAGCCCTTTCTAAAATGGAAACCCAGATTGAAGCCATGCATGACCAGCTGATCGCCTTTTGCAGACCTTTGATCAGTTAAGCTACTGCTCTGAAACCTCAGAAGAAGAAGCTCCAGCTATTCATGCCCTTACCGGGAATGACTATAATTCATTCAAAACAACGTTTAAAGACAAGTTTATCCCCAGCGAGGGTAGCATCACTTCATTTTTATACATTTATGAAGCAGCTATGGAAGGGGTGACTGATCATCAGAAGGCCAAACATATCCTTTCTTGTTTGGGCCGCATGGCACAGGAGGTGTTGGTCCCACATATGGATGCTCTTAGCACTTGGGCCAAAGTTAAAGAGGCTCTCATAAACACGTTCAGTTCAAAACAGGCTTTAAGTATGAAAAAGCAAGCTTTTATGTGTATGAGTATCTGAAAAGGAGAGTCAGTGGTCACCTTTGCGGAACGATTCTATATGGAAGCACAGACGTTGTTAACCTCAAAGATGTTGACTTTGGTTTGATGCTGAAGCCGCCATTTTGACTGGAGTGGCTTCTCACCCTCCATTAGCGATGCACATCACCTCAGTTAAATGCTATTTCCATACTGTTCAAGACATCAAGGAAGCATTAATAGATGTCGCTGATTTCCATAAGCCTGAAGTTCCACGTGGAGTAGTATCTCGTCCTTGCGTTTTAACCATTGAGGATTCAAAGCCTAAGCCTCGAGCCCTAGCTATTGAAGACAAGAAAGAGCCCCTTCAGATAATGGGCCCTGAAGAGCAAAACCCCAAAGCAAAACGTCCTGAATGCCCTCAATGCAAATACTGCAACAAGTTTGGACACAAGGAGGCTGTGTGCTGGAAAAAGAAAGCTGACGCTGAGGAACAGGTGCAGGGAAAAGAAATGTCATCATAGGGAAAGGCACACCTCTTGCTGACAAATCTCATGTGCCTGACTCATTTAACCAACTTATGCCATTACCTCACGTTACCAATATCCCCGGGGATGATTCTGGGGGGTACGGATGAGGTCAGCTATTACGTTGTAGGAGTACCTGCTGAAGTGGAAGTCCCCAATCACTTGAATGCTGGAGGAGTGGATGAAGCCACCATACCTGAAGAGACGTATCTCAGCCAAGTTCTAGGGGAGCCAATCATTATCAATACTGCCAGTGATGCAGATGAGGTATTATCTCACCTTATTCACCCTATCCAGCATGGCCATACCATGTAGTCCATTCAGGAAAATTACCCTAAGACCGCGTGTAAATTAACCTCCAATTTCCATCTTAAGGAGGTCTTAGCGCTATCACCCACTTTTGGGAGGATACTTACAAAGGTCAAAGTAGTTATCCAAAAAGTTCAGGTGATGGCTATTTTAGATACAAGCTCCTCAGTGAACGTAATCTCCTCCAAGTTGATGAAAAAGATCAAACTTGCACCTGATTTGGAGTACAATCAAGACTTTGGAACCGCTGGTCCTAACAACACCCATGCACTGGGTGCTTACTCGTCCCTTCCCATTCATATTGGGAAGCTTATTCTATCAGCCCCCGCAGTGGCTTTGGATAATAACGCTTATGATATGCTTATAGGTACTCAGTTTATGATTGAATATGATGGCATTATCAATATGGAGCAAGGGTTCTTGTCATTGCTCAATTATGAAGTCCCCTTAGTTCTAGCCAATACAGAACCCAGCAAGAAGGAATATTCTTGCATGTATACCAACCTCGCAAAAACAGTGATTAAAGAAGGGCAGGCTGCCAATGAGCTCTGCCCCCTTCCTACATCTCAAGTGGCTGATAAGGTATTATACTACCATAACCGCAACACCCCTCCCAACATTCTTGAGGGGGGCAATGTCAGACATTCTCCTTTTCGATTTAAGGAAAAGAATGTTGGAGGTATTAGTGCTCCTGAATCTGCTACCATGATTGGCCCATCTCCTGGCCAATCATCAAATAATAATGTGGTTATCAATGATATGAGTACCAATGGCAAAAAGACCTTGGCGGATTCTTAGTAAAAATCCAAACTATCAGAAAAATACATTTTATACCAAAAAATGGCTTAAAAAGGTAATAACTAATAGTAGGATTATTCTGACTTCTTGGCCAAATCTGGGGTGTTTGTCACCACACGGGTTTGATCACCTCTGAGGTGAGAAGATATTACTCAATGATGATAGGGTGCAAATTAACCAATCATTACCACACAAGTCTGACCACCGCCGAGGTGAGAAGATTTTACTTGACAATGATAGGTTGCAAATTAACCAATCATTATTACATGAGTCCGACCACTGCTGAGGTGAGAAGATTTTACTCAATGATGTTAGGATGCAAATTAACCAATCATTACCACACAAGTTTGACCACCGCTGAGGTGAGAAGATTTTACTCGCTGGTGATTGGATACAGTACATCAAATCATAACCACACGGTCAGTTTTTCCTCCAAAAATATTTATCTCTGATCTGATAGGCTGAAAGCCTATATTTCCTAATTTAGATGACTCAGCTTTATATACTTTTGCCTCAAATACCCATGGTCTCTAAATTCAAACTAGTTTAAATAGAAAAAACTAGTATTAAGAAAAGGACCTTTCTTGGGTTTGCCCTGATTAAATAATAAAAAAGTTTAAAGATCTTTAACAAAGCGCTATTTATTACTTTTATTATAAAGTAAAATTCTCACTTTAAACAAATTATTTGTGGCATCCGTCAGCGGATCCCACAGGCTCTTCCAGCTGATGAGTTGATCTGCATGCTGGAACCTCTTCTATGGTCCTCCAAGGACTCATACTCCTAGTCAACTAACAGTATCCAGTCCTTCCGTGGAATTACTGTAAATGGTAACCAACCCTGACGAAACCAGGTTATTGATTTTCTCAAATGACTCACAATCAATCAATCCTCTGTCATTGATTCTTGAGTTAGATTTTGAAACTCTCCTGGATTTGGCTCCATTTGCTGATTCCCCTACCATCATCTTTAATCCTCCAGAAGCAATGCTCTCCTTACAATCATTCATTACTCACCAGATTGGACTTGCTTCTGGAGTTCCTCTTCTGACTCAGTCAATATTACAATCCAGCTGTTTTGGGCACCAAACTAACCATCAGAAACAGCGTACATTTGAACTCCCCTATGCAGAATTAAGGGCCCAAGTTACTGAGGCTTTATCCATAGCTCTGAACTCTATCAATCTTGAAACATCCTAGATCGAGATGTTGCAGCCTATGCTCTTTGCTTTGCCAGCTAAGCTCTGAAGTTGGGCCACAAAGCTTCCAGCCTCTCCTTGCTTCCATCGCTCATTATGCTTCAGCCTCCAAGAAGCTCATAATCATCACCTGCAGGATGACATTTGCTCCTTTCATGACTATCTTGTTTCTGGAGCATCTCATTGGTATCTTCCACTGATGGCTATAATAGGGGCCTGATTCTGCAACCCCTGCCTAGTATCCCTTACTCAATGTCAGCTCATATGTCTAGTGTCCTTGATGAAGCCTGTCCACAAGTGCTCAAGACCAATCTTCCAGCTCTGATGCCATATTGGGATTACATGGGGTTATTTGCTGACTGCCTCTTATTGTACTGTTGCTTCCCTCCACACTTCAGGGTATCACATTTGGCACCTTCAGATATTTCCATTTCTCTTCCCCTAGTTGCTTTCTTGCAGGGATCTGCATCCACTCAACGAACTTGGTTTCAATCTGGTCTAGCCCTTGCTAGCATCTGATCTCACATAGGTTTTGATGGGTTGTTTAATTATACTGCAATCCGTCCTCCCTCCCCCAAGAGGTGACATAGGTAAAATCATCTATCGAATTGAGGATAACCAAAAAAAAAGTAAAAATTATAGTAATATTGTTTTTCTATGCGTTTTTATAGTCTTTTTTACCAATTTTTTATCAATCTTTATTTTTCTTCTTTTTTCCATGAGACTTGAACTTTTTCAGTTCAGTGGTCCATCTTTTTCTTATTCCCCCAAACGGGTTCCTAGGTATACTTAGTCCTACCAGTTTTCTATGGTTCAGAGGTTTTACTTTTTTATCACTAAACCATCTAGTTTGGATCAGAGGTCCTTTTTTAAACTTAACCAAATTATTAGGACATAACCAATTTAATGGTTCAGCGGCCCTTTTGGAAATCTTTTTATTATTTTTTCATCAATCCATTGCTTTAGATACTTACCATGATTTTAATTTACTATCCTTTCATCCAGGAGGTTCTTGATGGAGTAGGCATCTATCAAAGTCTTAGCAATAATCTCAAATGGACCCAACCATATGCATCCAACTTGTTTCTTCTCCTGAAACCATGCGTATTACAATAGGCAACTCTTTCGCCTATTTGGTATTCTGATAAGGCCAGTCAGTTCTTATTGTCCATCTTTTTTGCTCAAATCCTTTTCTTCAAAGTTGTATCAAATGCTTGCAATTGCATTTTGATCAGGATATTCATTAATCGGTTGAGGTACTGCTTGGCACTTATTCCCAATGTTGGTTCCACCACCAGATATAAAATTGGCGGCAATGCGGCCTTTCTATTATATAGCAACTCAAATGGAGTTTTTCCCATCTCTGTATGAAAAATGATATTGTAGGTGAACGTCATCAAACTCTGGTACGTTCCCCACGCAGAGGTTCTTCCTGTGACCAGATTCCTCAGAGTCATGGCCAGCATCACATTAACTCATTCTACCAGTCCATTTGTCTTCAGCCAGTAGGGTACAGACATGACTCCTCAGATCCCCATTATTTCTTTAATTATGGGACTACATGAGTTTTGTAATTCGTCACATTGTCACTCAGCAGGACTTTTGGGCATCCATGTAAGTATACTACTTGATCAGTATGAACTTTGCAGTGCTGGTAGCATCTACTTTCACCAGGGACTTTGTCTCAACTCATCTCATCAGATAATCAATAACAACTATTATGTACTTGACTCTCCCTGTGTTCATTGTCAGCGGTCCCATCGCGCTGATGGGCATCATATGCCAAATCAAATCCAGGGCAGACCAGTTGGTATCCAGTCATATATACTTATGTGGCTTGTGCAATTGGCACTCCACACAGCAAGCCAGATAGTCCGTAACATCATAGTTGATGGACTCCCAATAGTAGTACTGGCAAATATGATCATCATTTTTCTAAGGCCTCCATGCCTGACAACCTTATGAGTGGCTTGAATAATAGCCATATCATGGTTAAATGTCATCATAGTGGGGACCAACCCTAAGGATAAGTCTGGGCGACAGGAGGCCTAGAAGGTATAGCTTCAGGCCCTTTTTGACCTCAGGCACACAGTAGACTAATGCTGGGTACAAGCCAAGTATGCCCAGGTTGTTACTAGTGAGGTGCCTAATGCCCAGCCTCTTATGTCAGCCTAGGCGTTAAAACGGACAGTTTACTCAATTAAAATAGATGGTTCAATTAAGTTAGTCAAGGAACGGGGTTTCAAAACCTGTTCTATTTATGAAATCACATGTTTGGGTCAAGATCCAACTTCAACCAATTACTTGAGTGAAGTCAGTTTCAGTGTTCTCTACCAATTTGGATGTAAAGTGTTCCTATTGGTGAATTGGTGCTTGGGACTGCTTCAGCAGACTCCGAATTTCCCTGACAAAGTTTAATTATGTTTTCTGCGACCAACATTCCTTGTTTGTCAACTTCCCAATAAACATTTTCTCATTTTACGTTTTGTTTAAGATATTTTGAATGATCCTGTGTGCAAACCTCTTTGAGGAGGTCTCACGATCCATTAACCTTGCCATTTTCAATATGATCAAACTATCCCCTAGTGCACCGTTTTTTTCGCCCAGGTTCCCTCCAACCTGGGTCGCTTACCCCTTTCTCATTGTGCACTGCGTCGCTTTTGGTGGGATATTTTAATAAAATCGCACTTCTCTGCATAAGTTGTTATTGCTCCAGCACCCTCTGCTGGGCTCTGATAACTTTTGTACTAATGGCTAGTTCCCTGACATTGGCCTTGTGCACCGTGCACTACCACACTGGGAACAGGAGAGTTATAGACACTCTCCTTACATTAGTCAACCAACCATCTTGAATTGTGTGCACGAACTTTTTCCTTGTGAAACTTTTCCAAAGTGGAAACAGTGGGCGCCGGCTGTGGGCTTTGGCTGTGCGTTAGCTGCACCGTTGTTTCCTCTTTTTCCAAAGGTTGGAGCAACTCGGCGTTATTATGGCTGCCTCCAGCTGGAAAGTATCCACCCTTTGTGCTTGTACCTGGTGGATATGGACGCTTCAAGGTCCAAAAGTCGCGATTTTCCAACTTTCCTCCCAAAATCAAAAAATTCAATTTAAAAAATGGGGTTTTCCTTTGCCGCGCATTCTGACAATGCAGGGAATCAGCGCAGATGGGCCTAGGGGTGTTGGCCTTGGATAACGTTGGCATTCCTGTTGCTGTTCAAGGGATAGGGTCGTTCACATCTAAAAACGTGTTTTATAATGAAAACCTTGTCTCTACCTCTGAACCGTTTATTAGCTTTTATGGCCTGGATGAGGACCCTATTCCTGTATATCAGATTACCCCTGAGAACCCACGTTTGACCCCTACCATGATCCAGGGCACTCAGGAAGTGGAAAAAGAACTTCGTTTTAAATATAATAATGTATATGCACCTGCAGAAGGTGTGGTGGGATATGTGGCCTCAGTAGTAAGAGTGGCCCACTATCCCTCCTCTTTTATGATTCCAAAACATACCCTGAAGGCTTGCTCACGCCAGAGGAAAAATTTTCAGGTGAGGTAGTGGCGTTTTCTGCTTTGAATAAATCCCATTCTGGATTTTTTTATTGAACGCTACCCTTACATCCCCTTTGGGGAAGTTCAGCACAACTATTTTAGTGGATACCGGTGCCTCTAATAATTTTATTGACCAAGACCTTGCTGACTACCTTGAGTTGAGTTACTCACCAGGTGGTATGGTTAGAGGTGGGGCTTCTCAAGGTATCCCTACGCTGAACATCATGGGGTTAGTGGACTACCAGGTGGGCGCCTATCTTCTGTCCAACCATTTTCAAGCTATCAGAAACCTCTTGTTCCCCATTATTTTGGGTGTAGAGTGGTGGAGAAAGTTTGACGTCAGGACTAATTTGAAAAGAAAACACTCTATCCTTGTCTTTGTTAAATGGTCACAAGTTGATTGTTCCTTTGTCAGAGGATAACGCCCAGGGAAAATTACCCCATTGGCCCAATATTCACACTCTTAATCTTGCCCCTTTGCTGAAGCCCTCTGTGGAGGTTCCCCTACCGTCCTGTTTGGAGGGGTTGGAATCTTCTTTTGATGCAGCATCCGCTAACACACTTCCTGAGCACTCTGAATTTTATTGTGACTTCAAGCTCACTGTGGATCTGGTGTGTATATCTTCCCCCATTTACCCATTGACTGTTTGGAGGAAGAGGCGTTGGATGTGTGGGTGAAGGATCAGTTAGCTAAAGGTGTGATTTTTCAGCGTACCTCCCCTGTTTGCTCCCCACTTCTCTTTGTTGAGAAGGCTGATGGTAACTCTTCCCTGCGTAGACTATGGGAACCTCACCAACGTTACTGTACCAGACCTCCATCCCATATTTTTGGATTCACAGATTGTGCGCTATGTGGAGAAGGCGAAGGTCTTTTCCAAGCTTGGATTGCCTCAATGCATTCAATCAGATCTGGATTAAAAAGGGACAAGAGTGGTTAACCGCATTCCATACCAGAAAAGGGATCTTCCAGTTTCAGGTCATGCCCTTTGGGCTTAAGAATGCCCCTGCTATCTTTCAACGCCGCATTGATGCAGCGTTGGGGGACTTGTTAGGGGTATGCGCGGTTGCCTACATGGACGACATTCTGGTGTTTTCCCCCAACCATGAGTCCCATGCAGTACACCCTTCAGCAAGTGGTGGAGAGGTTAAAGGCAGCCAGCCTTACGCTGAAGATAATCAAGTGTGAGTTTTTCAAGTCCCAGGTCACTTTTCTGGGCAACGTCGTGTTTGACCAAGGACACATGATAACTCTAGACAAGGAGAAGGTGATTTGTGAGTGGCCCACCCCCACCTCCGTCAAGGAATTGAGAAGCTTTTTGGGGACGTGTATGTTCCTCAAGAAGTTCATGCTGAATCTTTCCGAGGTGGCAGCTCCCTTATATAAGGCTAGCGGTGCAAAGGTGCTTCAGTGGTCCTCCGTTTTGGAGGATGCTTTCCAAGCAGTGAAGTGCACCCTGTTGTCCACGTCTGTCCTTCGCCATGTTGACCCTTCCAAAGAGTTCATTGTGTCTACAGATGCCTCCAACTTCGCCATAGCGGCTGCCTTGTTACAAGTAGGCGAAGATGGGATAGAGCATCCGGTGGGATATTTTTCTAGAAAAATGTCTTTGCCAGAGTTGAATTACGCCGTTTATGACAAGGAGTTACTAGCAGTGGTGGAGGCGCTGACTTATTGGCGTCACCACTTGCATGGCTCATCCCCAACCTTTCCAGGTACATACAGACCACCGTGCCTTGCTGTACTACCGCGCCCCTCATGTCCTAACCCCACGGCAGACCCGTTGGCATGAGATCCATATTCAATTTGCATTCACGTATGAGTTCACCAAGGGCAAGGATAATGGTTTGGCGGATGCTTTGAGCCGCAACCCTGCTTTAGAACCTGATCCCAAGGAGGTAGAAGTTCAAAACACACAGTTGATGATTCCTCCAAGTAAAATTCTGTCACAACTTCCCTCTTTCCTGGCCAACGGGCCAGCGCTTTCACCTCTGGAAAACGCGGAGGAATATAGTATATTCATGAAGGTAGCCTTTTCTCAGCCGCTAGCAGCTGAATATACTATGTTACTTGCTAAGTGAGAGTCGAATCAAGAGGATCTCTCCAGGGGCTATCATGTGAAGGATGAGATGGTGTGGTTTCAGGGGCGCCTATGGGTTCCTGCTGGCCCACTTCGCCTGGAAATCATCTGGGACCATCATGATGGACTCACTATTGGTCATCCTGGTAAAGCAAATATGTTGGAGTTAATATGACGCACGTACAATTGGATTGGCTTGCCTGCTCATGTGGGGCGGTATTGTAAAGAGTGTTTAATCTGCAACCAAATGAAACCAAATTGTCAACCTTTAGCGAGGTTGTTGGTACCAGTCCAGAAAGGCTGAAGGGCCCTGGACTTCCCTATTGGTGGATTTTATTGTGGAACTACTTGTCTCATATGGTTATGATGCCATCATGGTAATGGTGGACCAGTTTACAAAGTTCTCCCACTTCATTCCTTGCAGAACTACAATAACCGCAGCTGAGATGGCCAGGCTCTTCGTCACGCATGTGTTTGCGCTCTATGGAGTTCCCCAAGAGGTTATCAGTGACCGGTGACCCCAATTTACCTCCATCTTTTGGGAAGAGTTGTGTAAGACTCTTCAGATTTGCCCCTGCCATTTGACTGCTTATCACCCTCAATCAGATGGGCAGACTGAACGAGTGAACCAGTGCTTGGAGCAGTTCTTGCGGTGTTACACCGTCGCGGATTATACAGATTGGCTTTTCTCACCTTCCTATGGCCCAATTCAGTTACAACAACACTTTGCATTCATCTATTGATTGTTCCCCTTTTTTCACCAACCATGTCTTTAACCCCGCCTTTAACATGAAGCCCAGCTGTGGTTCTAAGGTTGAAGCGGTGGTGGAAATTGCCAAGACAATAAAGAAGGTCCATAAGGGGGTTTTCACAAGCTTGGAGGTGGCAATGCAAGTGTATAAGGAGAACGCTGATGGGAAGTGCCAAGTGGGTCCTGCGTACGAAGAAGGGGATCTCGTGATGCTTGTAGCTCATAACATCCCTATCAAGCAGCTGTGCAAGAAGCTGGGAACAAAGAGGATTGGCCCCTACCGCGTTATTAGAAAGGTGAGCCATGCCTCATACCACTAGATCTTCCCCCTTCATTTTGGACTTTCTTGGTGTTTCATGAGAGCAAACTGACGTTGTTTGAGGGACCCCACCAGAGACTCCTGATGCCTATCTCGTGGATGGGGCGCCCAGAGTGGGAGGTGGAAGAGATAGTTGCTTCCCGCCGCGTTAAAAGAAGACTGGAGTATGGTATTCTGGAAGGGCTTTGACGCTGTAGAGAACAGTTGGGTCCCAGCGTGCGACTGTGTGCACGCCCAAGATCTGATTGAAGCATTCCACAAGCGTTTCCTCCAGGCTGCTGGATCTCAACCTAAACCAACTATTGCTGCCATAAAGTTGGCCCCTGCCCACAAGAACTTTTCCCTTGCGCAAGCCCCTGGAGGGGGTTGAGCCCAGTCGGAAGGAGAGGGTAATGTCATTGTCACATGATATCATAGTGGGGACTGACCCCATGGATAAGGCTGGGCGCCAGGAGGCCCAAAAAGTGAAGTTACAGGGCCTCCCTGACCTTAGCATACGCATAGACCAACGCTGGGTATGGGCAAAATATGCCCAGGTTGGTACTAGTGGGGTGCCAAATGCCCAGTTCCTTATGTTGGCCCAAGTGTTGAAACGAACAGCTTACATAATGAATGCAAATAATTCGGTTCAGTTAGTCAAGAAATGGGGTTTTGAAACCCATTCCATTTACAAAATCACACATTTAGTCGAATCCAACTTCAATTGATAACATGAGTGAAGTCAGTTTTGGAATATTCTACTAATCAGGATGGTAGTAAGTGCTTATTGGTGGGTCAGTTCTTGGGCCCACTCCTGCAAATCCCTTATTCACCCATCCAACTTTAAATATGTTTTCCCCGACCAACATTCCTTGTTGGTCAACTTCCTGAATAAACATTTTCCCCATTGTACGTTTTAATTTTTATGTTATTTTGAACGCTCCTGTTCATGAACCTCTTTGAGGAGGTCTCGCGCTCCATTAACCTTGCCAAACCACTATGATCGAGCTATCCCCTAGTTCACTGTTGATTCTCCCAGGTTTGCTCCAATCTGGGTCACTTACCCCCTTTCTCATTGTGCACCACGTCGCTTGTGGTGGATTATTTAATTTAATAATCGCACTTATATTCCTAAGTTTTTATTGCTCCAGCACCCTCTGCTGGGCTCTGATAACTTTTGTATCAATGGCTAGTTCCCTGGCATTGGCCTTGTGCACCGTGCACTACCACGCTGGGAACAAGAGAGTTATAGACACTCTCCTTACAGCCCAAGCATCAACCTTTCTTAATTGTTAATTTTGATTCTAGTGAGGGAATTATAACTATTAGATACTAAAAGGTTACCAGCGCACTTTAATTTTACCTCAGCATATTTAAAATCCAATGGGATCCATTCCAATCTGTATAAAGTTGTACTTTTTTGGGCCACCAAGACCTCATGTGATCAGATATACTTTGAAAATTCCTGAAGGCTATTATGGTAAACTCTTTTCTCCATTTCTCTAATGCAAAATGGATCACATTGCTACCTCTAGTAATGCTACCCTAATAAGGGAGAAATTAAGGTGTTTGGAAAACATATACTCTTACCCTATCCACATAAAAGGCATCAAATCATTGCCTTCGAAAATATGTTGCCTGCACAGAGTGATTTAAATAGTACTACAAAAGAGCCTGTCAGTTTAGGGATACTTTGTTGAAGTCTGGTAAACCAACCAATCACTAAAAAACCCTTTACAATTAACTCACCAGACCCTGCTTACTGGTGAAGATCCCAAACGACACAGAGAAAATATAGAAAAGGTAAACAACATCTTAATAGCTTAAAGGACTCATAGTACAAATAACTAATTTGACCCTCACTCATTTTTTGTGCTATATTGCTTGGTCAATTAGGGAAATGTTAAAACTTGATCTGATCAACCATTTAGGTCTCTTTTATAAATTTTTTAATTGGATTAATTTTATTAAACCTAAAAATTAGGCTAAGGATTTAAGTACCTTGCCTATATGCCAACGTCATGGTATAGAATTTGTTTTTAAACATTTATCAGGCACATTGCCAATTAAATATTATATCAAATTTCATTTAATTTTTTTCCAACTACTGGTACTAAACCTCAAACCATTTATATCGATTTACCTTAGCTCTTGCACCCATGTAAACTTAAATTTCACTTTTTTACTATTATTTTAAATTTATTGCGGGGAAGGCCGACCGTGGGACGGACACTTCTGAATATGACTCAGGAAAGACAAACTTAGTACCAGGGGAGGCACCCCAGAGAAGCGATGCTATCTCTTGTTGCCACCGGGAACGCCACTTATGGGGAGGGGAGGGAACGTGTGAAGGGGCCGTAGCCACTATTGAGCATGTGTGAAGGAAGGGGTATGATTTGATGAACCAGACTGGGAACCAGGAGGAGACCAGCTGTTGGCGACGCAGTGGGAGGTATCCAAACATCCACACTTGAAAGTGGTCCACCAAATGAGACTGGAATCTGTGGACATCTTCTGGGAGGGTGGGGATGGAGCCAGCGATGGCATCCAAGACAATCGTGTGGATAGTCCACATGGCAATTGCAACCACCAGAGCATGGAGGGATGGTGGAAGGGGGAGGCCATTGATGAAGCAAACATATCTCTTGACAGAATGAAGGGATGCGTTTGATCCTGGCCCAGCAGTCGTTGAACTTCGCGCCATATCACTTTAGAGGTGGGGCACTTCTCCAGGCGGTGGAACAGCGTTCCATACTGGCCACACACGACACAGGATGAGTGTAAAGCGTTAGAGCGTTCAGCTGTATAATACACCCGCCTCAGGCAGCGCCACACATGGGAGCGGACTTGAGGCTGCAACAGAGGATGGTGTGCGTATTTCCAGATAGTCTTTTGGGTCTCAGTGGAATAAGGGATGTCCATCATGTCCAGGTAATCCACCCTGGATAGGACATGGGGTCGAATGGGGATCACGCCATCATGGATGGGTAGCCCCTGTACCTCTTGTGTGAACTGAGGAGAGGGGCGGCCTCTTTGGGTTGTATGTCCGCTAATACGAATTCTCCACTCTGCACTTTGCATGGAGAGTAGGATTCGTTTATAGTGGGTTTTAGTCCCGTGAGGACCTGTGGCCGTCGTGTGTGATGTGAGGTATTTTATCAGGGAGTGGGGGTTCGATGGATTGTTGAGGCCCAAGGCTTGGGAGAATTTGGAGCGGGCCACGCGGGACCAGTGTTGGGATGGGAGTGTAGGAGCGGTGACGGCTGCGATCCAGGTGCCCAGGATCTTGGCAGCATGTGCTTTGAAGTCAAGCAGGCCCATGCCACCTTAATGATGAGGGCCAAACATGACCTCTAGCCATACTGGTGGAGGGCGGCCTGACCAAAGCCATCCTTGCAGCAAAGCATACAGGGATTTGAAGAAGCTTGGGGAGAAGGGGATGGCGTGGGCTCCAAACCAGACTTTGGATAGGAGCATAGAGTTGGCAAAAACAACCCTGCCAGTGAGGGTAGTAGGGTGGTCTCTGAGAGAGGCGATTCGCTTTGTCACGTTGTCCAGTATACGTCAATCCATTACTGCTGACGCATATCCGCCTGCCTCTATCCACACGCCCAGATGGCGCACCGGTCCTATGGTAGGACGTGGCACGAAGGGGAGCACCAGTGGAGCGGTGTGTGTTGAGTTAGTAAGGCATGGACATGGGCGAGCAGATGGGCCAGGTTGGGAACTAATTGCTGGGGCCCAGCAGTTCTGAAACCAACCAAGGAGAATGATTTCAGTTTTGGAGGCGTTCAGTGCCGCGTTGCTTACCCAGGAATATTCCTGGATGAGGGCTTCAAGCGCGCATGCATTTTTGTTATTAGACACCCCCACCACGCAATCATCTGCAAATGCCATCATCTTGACTGGGGCTTAGCCTGGTGCATGGACCCCAGTGAGTTGGGCATTCACATTTTGCAGTAGTGGGTCAAGGCTGAAGTTGTATAAGAGTGGGCTGAGGGGGTCCCCTTGTCGCAAGCCCCTTTGAGGGCGGACTACTTCCATTAGGAAGCCTGGGCCACGCACTGCCATTGTCGCAGATTCTGTGAGCAGCATTACCCAGTTTATGAAGTGGGGGTTAGGCGGAATTGATGGAGGCAGGCCCTTAGGTATTCCCAGTTTACTCTATCATAGGCCTTTTGTTGGTCCAAGAATACCAGTGCCCCAGAGGCTGTGGACTGACATGCATTAGCCATGGAGTGCACGTTATCCCAAATTGACCTTCTGGGGATAAAACTGAATTGTTCTGGGGAGATGGTGGCAGATGCTACAGTCCCTAAACGGTTAGCCATGATTTTTGTTAAGCTTTTGGTGTCTGTGTTTGTTAGAGAAATGGGGCGCCAGTTGGCTAAGTCAAGCTTATCCCCTTTCTTGAAGAGTGTGACAGTAAAGGCCTCATGTCCTTCTGGTAGGAGGCGCATTTCCAACAGGCTTTGGTTAAGTGAGGCTAGCAGCAATGGGGATATATACTATGAAATATTTTTTGTAGAACTCATATGGAATGCCATCTGGGCCTGGTCATTTTCAGTTTGCACCGCGAATGGCTGTCCATAATTTGTTCGGAGTAATTAAATTCATTATTTCCTAGTATCAGAAAATGGTGCAGATATGAGCTCGGTCAAGAAGTTCTGCCATTTTGGCTGGCTGAATTGGTTTGGCTCGGTATAACTCAGAGTAATATTTTTGCATTTTGATTGCCACTTCGGCCAGTGTGTCCACAATGAGGTTATCTGATCTTCGCACCTGTGTGTAGGGACACCTCTGGCGTGGTGCAAAAATTTTTTAAAGAAGTATGCAGGTGCACTTGTCGCCTTTAGTGATGCGTGTGGCCCTGTATTAGACACAAACCCAATGTTTGTGTTGCCTTTCAAGTGCGTTGAGGTGGGCGGCTGCCTCCACCCACTTCCGGCCCCATGCAGGGCTGTATCCTGTGGCTGGAATGTTGGACTCCAAGTGGGCCAATTCTGCCAGAGCGCGCGAGATAACCGCTGATGTGGCTCGTGAGCGTCTGGAGGAGGAGAGATGGCAATAGTGGCGGATGGTATCCTCTTTGAAAGTTGCCCATGTGGAAATGGGGTCCACGCAAAATGGTGCAACAAATGATTTTTGCCAAAGCCAGCCTTTTACCCACATGGAAAATCCCTGGCAACGCGAGCTCGAGGGGGATTTTGCACCAATGTGGGGCCTTTGCAACTGTGATGGGTAAGTGGTAGGTTATTGAGACCAGTCGGTGGTTGGAGAATTCCATTTTCGTTGTTTGAAGTGGGAGATGTGGGGTTGGAATTTCGCCAGCATTAGAATAAGGTCGATGTGGGTCATGGACCTTAATTGGCTGTTGTGGATGTGGGGATGTGTCATGTTTTTGAGCAGTGGGGCATGTTGTGGCAGCACATCCATTAACCCAAGGGTGGCTTTTAGAATGCGTAGTTCTACATGACCCTGTGGGGCGTGGGGTGAGGGAGGCCACTGGTCCGTTGGTGAGGTTAGCCAACAGTTCATGTCGCCAACTATGAAAGAATCAGGGGTAGCGGGAGGGATTTAACCGATGAGAAAAATTCCCAACGCTTTTGTGCACCGTTTGGGGCATAGATGTTGACAATTGCGTGTGCAACGTTGGCCCACGAGAAGGTGACAACAAGCACTCAGCCATTTAGGAATGTTTCTGAGGATGTGAATTTGAAAAAATTATTTTTTTGAATTAGCACCCCACAGTGCTTCAACCAAAAGGATAGGGATGGGAGGAGCATTGTTTTCCAAGCTTCCTCAGAACCTTGTGGACAGTGGAACTCCTGGATGGCCAGGAAATCCACGGGTAAATTTTGTTGTAAAAAACTCAGTTTCCTAGCCCAGGACGGGGAGGCCTTGAGTCCGGTGATATTCAACATCCCTAGAGTGAAGGTTTTCCCCATTGCACCTTAGGTGCGAGGGGTGGGCCCCGGGCCCACCAGCCTCTTCAAGGTCCCCACAGGCTTTCACAGCAGCGCGGGTGTTAACAGCAACGCTATTGGGGTTTTTGTTAATTTTTGCAGAAAGAGTCGCGTTGGCTTTGGCCTTTGCTTTTTGTTTTCCCGATGTCGGATGAATTTTTTATGGTGCAGATGAGTTCAGTGCACCATCGGGCAGGTCAAAAAAAAAATTTTCATTTGGGATAGGTCCCAAGTCAGTTTTGACTGGAGCTTTGGTGCAGCGATTGGGTGAGATCAAATCTCCCATCAGATCCTCAGATTGAGTGGCCCACTTGGCATGGGCTTCCCAATCTGATTGGATGATAGATTCTCAAGTTGCTTCCACCGCGAAGGTCTCCATGTCCTCCTGGTGTTGTGAGTATGGGATGGCGGTGGTGGCCTTGGCTGCTTCCTTGGCTGTGGCCCTACAGGCCTGCTTGGCCTTCTTTCGCTCCTGTGGGGAGATGGGCTTTACCAATAGGTAGCAGCCTTGTGCTCCCCACGGGAAAGCCTCCTTGGTGCTTGTGGTTGGTTCATAGTGCGCCTCTCCGCTGGCCATGGCCGCTGAGGGGTGCTCTTGGAATGTGATGCCCTCCTTGATGGGGCATGCGTGCGCCTTATGGCTGAACGCATCACAGTGGGTGCAAATGGGGGGCGCGCTGTCCACGGTTACCCAGAATGGGTGGGTGGTATGCCCTGCAATATCAATAAAAGTGGAGTGCGGGATCTGGGTTAGGTCCTTTGTGATCTCCTCAGTTGGGGTCAGAACTGCGATGGCTTTGCCAGTGCACAGGTGTGGCATCAGCGTGAATTGTTGCATTTCAAAAGATTTTATTTTGCCATATATGGCGAGACCATCTTTCAGGTGTTGCTCCAAAATGTCACGTTTTACCGTAGTAGGCAAAAAGTCAAATGTGAGGAAAATTTGGTTTGATTTTGTCCATCTGGTGCGTTTGGTTTCGATGACCCATTGCCCTTTGGGGAGGTCAACCACTATGCACACTGCTGCAGCCTCGTCTGCTGCTATTTTGCTTTCAAAACCTAGGTCCAGCCAACCGCGTGACATGGAGTGAGGTGCAACGTACACCACGGTCAGGAAAATTTTTTGTGTACATCTTCACAAAATTTTTCCCATAAGGCCGTTTTTTGGATGTCCAGATACACACGGACTCTGAATTCCACTGACGAAAGTGGCTGGGAGTGTGGCGTGTTGATGTACTGGTTTCATCGTGCTTGCCACATGAGTATCTCTGGGGAAATTGTGACCACCAGTTTTTTGAGATTTTTGTCTATTCCGCCGGATTCTCCAGGGCGTTTTCAAATGTTGGAGGCTGCGGGCCTTCCGCCTGCTCCTCTTACCTTGCTTGCCCAACTGCTCCCTGACATGGGCGCAGACTAATCTCCTCTGTGAGATTATCAAACTAGATTTAGTCTTGAATTGAATAGGTTGCAAAAGTGTTTGCAACGAGAAAGAAAAGTTTTTACTTTTTACTATTATTAATTTTTTGTTATTTCTACCTTGGCCACATCAGCTTAAAACATTATAGGTTTTTTATCCCAAATTTAAGCCTATGGTCCCTAGCACTTCAATAATATCTATGCACTGCCACTATTCTGAGTATCATTCTGGTTTATAATGATGGGAGTAGCTTTTGAAGTGGATCAGTTTTTACCTTAGCTTGTTATAAGCTACAATAATAAAACCCTTATACAATCCAAGAGTCCTTATGAATTTTATTTTAAGGTCACTGTGGCATACAATTCCATTTTTTAGTTTGTGTAAACTGCCCTGTGAAGTTGCAATTTTATACCCAGGTACCAATTGAAACATACCCAGCCTGTGCTGCTAAGGAAACTTTCTAATCCAAAAATGTCATCAGTATGGGTGGCCACATAAGCTCTATTACACTGGACGCAAGTTATATTTAAACGTTTGCTGGAGCTAGGGTGAAAGGATCTTCAGCTGATCAAGGTAAGGAAAAGAAACATGCAGCATACTTTGTTATGGAGAAATTGCCTTGTTGCAGGGATAGGAGCACAGACCAGCTTGCATCAGAAGACTCTTCAAGGTAGCTTCACGGTGAATAGTTCCACTACTCATCTAAGGATGTAGGTACAATGGAAGGTTGGCTAGAAGACTAACAACCTTGTACCTAAATCAGCAGGTATGGAGGTTTTGAGTGCATCCGCTTGTTCATGTAAGGGTTGAGTCTTAAATACTGAGGATTGATAGCTTGTTAAATATCATGCTATCCAAATGAGGAAGTAGTTTAGTTGACTGATCCTCGATTTTTAGCCAGTGTCTTATGGTATATTGGCGTTTGAAAATACACTAAGCTTATCTATATTAATATGACTCTTCTAGTCAATTCGGGCTAATTTTTTTTACTAATTTAGGGCCTTCTATTGATTCAGAAAATGATACAAACTGGTGATTTCACTCCTAGCAGTTTGTCAACACTCTTAATAGAAATTAACTCTGAAAAAAGCATAAAAAAATAAAAAGATTATATATCTTTTATTAAGATATATTATTTGGATATATGTTCAGATTATATTACATGATTTACTGCTGGGCGCCGGTATTTATACCTCTAGGGCTCTCCTGGCCATACTTCAAGCACACAATTTTCCTCAGATATTTTCCACTCCAGTTCGGCCCTTGAACTGATACAACCATGACCTTTTACTAGGGACTATTGGTGGCAAAAAACTATCAAGCTATGGAATGTTTCAGGTACAGAAATTGCAAAATTGAATGTGCAAGATTGTTCTAAGGTCAGCTTGATTAGAGTTTCATCAAACAGCTGATATAATACAACTTCTGGTAAATTTAGCATTACTTTAAAGATAGTGATGTACTCCTAATTGGAACATCAGCAGGTTTTGATAACACTAGGTACTACAATTTGGGCTGTCCATTTGTAAGTGCTATCATGCCATTTTCAAAAATTAAAATACACATTTTGCTGTAGGGCAGAAAATTTATTGCAATGTGTATGATGGCAAACTTTTTGTTGTTATTAACCCATGGAAATCTTAAAAGTGAACTTGGATATCAATCCCAGGTCACTTACTTGATTATTGTTGGGATTTTCCCTGGATCAGGTGAAAGCCTTGTCCAGGGGGAAAATCAATATAATCATACAAAGGGCATAGTTTGAAGATGGCCCAATAATTTGAGAATGGAGTTTGATTCAATTATAACACCGAATTTGGGACTTTTCCCAAATTATGATGAATTTGGGGAAAATGTACATTTCCTATCCATTATCTAATCTCTATCCACACTTTTTTCTATTCCCACATATCCTAGCATCGGGACTTTCCTACCAGTCCCATGACACTACCCTTAAATATCCCTATTCCTATCCTTACAATTCTGATTCCTATCACTGTATTTTAAAGCACTATAGATAGTGCTAAATTATTCTAAATATAATACTTCTTACCAGATCTCTTAATTTTACTTTAATGGAAGCCATCTCGTCTAAGGCTGCTAACTTCAAAGCCTGACCTTCAGATGATTGTGCTGCCAATGATTCCTCCCTGGCGGCCCAACAAAATGGTGCTCCCTACCAGGTTGCTTCTGAGTTGCACCATGAGGATATAGCCTCAACCTTGGATGAAAAGAGTTTTGAATCCTCAGTAGGTACTCCAGACCCTGACCTTTGGGCATACCTACACTGGAATCGCTGAGATGCAATCACTGTGGGAAGTGATTTTAACAAGAAGAGCTTTATGTGTCCTAGAGAAGAAGGTCCTATACAGTTCAAAACACCAGGCCAACTCAAGCCCTTATTAGATTTATTGTATATGCCTGAAATAATTGATTTAGATGAAAAAGAGCAATATAGCCAACATCATAAAGTGAAGAGATTGAAAAAGGCAATACTTTATTATATGTAGGAAGCGAAATATAGCAAGGAATATTGGGACAATGATTGAAGAGACGCTTGGAAAAATATCACACAGAGAAATAACTACTGGCCTATAGGATGAGTTTCCCATTATGAGGAAAAACTCTTTTAAATTTCTCACAAAATTGAAGCAAGATAAAAAGAAGCTGACCAAAATGATGCTTATCCTTCAATTAAAGAGTGAAGATCAAACAAAATGGAATACTCAAAATTTAAAAACAACAGATGATTTTAATACTAATAATAATGTTTATTTAGGCGACCAAAACCGTTTCTCTGCAATGACGTCATTTTATAGTTTCATTTAGTGAAAGAAATCAGAACAAATTTTATTGAATGTTTGGAGTTAAAAGTGCCAAACATCAATTCAGATGAGCATCATCTGACCAATTGGACCAATAAAGTTGGGCCAACAAGTCAAGAATTAGCTTCCAAATTTGATGCAGGGCAGCAAGCTGCAGTAATTTTTGGGAAGCACCAAAAACAATTGGTGCATTAATGCAATTCAAATGCTAGGCATATACCTGGAACTTACCTTCACATCCTTGGGAATAAGCTTTATGACTCTCTTCCTGTAACGCTACTGCTTTCTGACTTTGATGGCGCCCCTCCAAAAATTGGACCAGATATTACTAAGATGAACGCTAATCCCTAAGAAAACACAGGTCCTGAAAAAGCAAATCTCAATAAACCCTTTCTGACAATCCTATCGCTTTCTGACTTCAATGGCTCCCCTCCTGAAATTGGGCTACAAATCACTAAAGCAAAAATTCTGGATTACCTGGTTTAGCTCTCAGATGGGGATAGCACCAATCCCTATGAAAATGAAAGTTCAGAAAAGTGAAGCTCGATAAACCCTTTATGACAATTCTATTGCTTTCCAACTTTGATAGATCCCCTCCAGAAATTGGGCTACAAATCACTAAAGCAAAATTTTGGATTACCTAGTTCAACCCTCAGATTTGGATAGCGCCAATTCCAACAAAAATGAGAACCAAGAAAAAGCGAAGCTCAATGACTCCTTTTTGGCAATGCTACCACTTTCCAACTTTGATGGCTCCCCTCCAGCAATCAGGCCCAACATTACAAAAATGATTGCCAATCCTGAAAAACCTGCCAGTATTTTGGCCCATCCTATCAGCTGCTGCCCAATTTAGAGATGCAGATCATCTGTTTTAGGCACAATGAGCTTTGCCACAAGTTACTTAGCAACATGTTTGCGCTACATCTGAAGTGGTTAGCAAGGAGAACCTGCACAAGAGTGAGGGAGGATTGCTTTAAACTCCATCTCAACCTCGAAACTGACAAGAACACCATCGCCCTCCTGGATCCCATCGCCAAGAAGATTTCCAAGATTGTGCCCAAGGAACTGACCACCTTTTTTCTGCCATCTGGTCTCAGCGGGTGCTCAACGACCATCTGCAGGCGTGTTCCCTATAAGCTTTACAATGCTGGGGCAGACGAGCACCTCTCTGAATCAAAACACACCTTGGCCAACCATATCAAGTTCTACTTTCACAACTCCTGCACTAGCATCACCAACCTGGACTGCATCAAGTCACAATATACTCCCTTAGGACAAGGCTTGGGTAGGGCGTTGTTGGGATTCTCCCTGGATTAGGTGAAAGCCTTGTCCAGGGGGAAATCAATATAATCATACAAAGGGCATAATTTGCAGATGGCCCAATAATTTGAGAATGGAGTTTGATTCAATTAGAACACCGAATTTGGGACTTTTCCCAAATTATGCTGAATTTGGGGAAAATGTACATTTCCTATCCATTATCTAATCTTTATCCACTCTTTATCTATTCCCACATATCCTAGCATCGGGACTTTCCTACCAGTCCCATGACACTACCCTTAAATATCCCTATTCCTATCCTTACAATTCTGATTCCTATCATTGTATTTTAAAGCACTATAAATAGTGCTAAATTATTCTAAATATAATACTTCTTACCAGATCTCTTAATTTTACTTTAATTTAATGGAAACCATCTCATCCAAGGCTGCTAACTTCAAAGCCCGGCCTTCATATGATTGTGCCACCAATGATTCCTCCCTGGCGGCCCAACAATTATAAAGTCAAATTTTGCACAATAAAAGGAAATAATTGCCATGCTACTGTCAGGGTAATCATTCAGAATTGATGGTGTTCAAAGGATTGTTTTTGAGTCATCCACCAGAATTTGACAAATAATACTGGTGTTATGTCAGAAATGCGCCTGGGGTGGTTTTGCTCCAGGACAAAGTGAAGATCAGCCTCAGTGGGCTCCAAGGATGGGTGTTGGGATTTTTGCCCATATTTCCAGCCTGCTAGATTACCAGGAATCGCTAGGGGATAATTCCCTAAGGCGAGATGAATTAGAAACTTGCTGGATCAAATTTTGGAGTAACTATGTTTGGGGGATTTTGGGATTATCGCCTGGTCGCATCCATCAGGGATCAATATGGACAACTATTTAAGATCTCATTGGGTGGAGTTACTAACAAAATAGGGGCATCTGATAATGATTAACTATCAGGTGTAGCAATAGGGATCAGTCAGGTTTCATCACCAACTGATTGGAAATAAATAGCAATTTGTGAGGCGAGTGATGCTGCCTGCAACTAGCAAATCAATTAATTGGTGCGTGACCTGCTTAATTGGTAATTAGTCCCATTACCTAAGCAGTTCGCTAGCCAAATATGGTTGGTTCACTTGGATCAAGAGGAAAACTTTAGGGACAAATTTTCTGGCTCTTTCCATTTAGGGTCTTGAGGATGTCCAATGACGGAATCCTAGCCAGGATTGGGAAGACCATCGCTGCCAAGACGAGTATGGGTGATTCAATGGCAACAGCTGACGTTTCATCAAAGAGGTTTCAACTGAGGGTTAGACGACTGAATCCCCACTATAAATTCCTTAGAATTCACTTATAATAAAAACAGATAGTTAGAACATATTACAGATATATAGTTCTATAGCTGCTCATCCTGTATATTGTTTAAGTAGTAAACTATTATCAGCTTTCAATTGTTCTATTCTTCTCAAGGATATTAATGCTGTGTGCGATAATTGGGAGACTCTTTTGGAAAAAGAGTAAAGATCTGAGCGGGGATCTAGTGAAGAATGAGAAACAATCAAGGATTGCTGCCAACTGTGTGTTGGACTGAAGAGACTGTCACCAGGGAATCTCAGAGAAGACTGTGTTGGAAAGAACGAGGGAACAAATCCCTAGATCATGACGTCTCAAGTATTTAAAGCAGGAATACTGGCCAAGCGTTGGGATGACATATAAGAATTCTACTCAACTACAGATAATAGTCATCATACTATTATCAACTGATAATCTAGTATACAACGCAGACAAAGTGCACAAGAAACCAAACCTGTGCAGTAAAAAGATTACTGGTGTTGTTTTCAATAATAACATAAAACAGTAAATCTTTACAAGTTGGTGCTCACTACAGGGGTTTAGTTTAGTTAAAAATTTATAAGAATGTCACACAAAGACGAGTTATGCAAACTGTGGACAGAGTTAGCCACTGTGAATCGGAATGCCCTAAACTCACCGGATCATTGGGAATTTGCAGCCTTGGAAGAATGAGTTGCTAAGATGGAGGAAGGGATCGATAATGTTGCAAGATTTGGGAATGAGTTACTTAAGAAAGTAACTTCGTTGAAGAAGAAAGAAGGGGACCTCGTTCAAGAGGTCTTATATCTGAAAACAGAGTGAGAAGCGGATCACATTTGTTTAAGAAAATTTAGCGCAGATATAGAGCGACTGACCAAACAGGTGGAGGAACTTAAAACTCACAAATGCGGTTGTGAGCCAGATATGGCAAGCAATGCCAAAGAAAGAAGTCCTCGCATGATACTTGGGAAGTCAGTTACCCCAAAAAACATGCCGCCTGCTTTTGCTGCCATTTTGGAGATGATGCCCGAAGTCACTCCTCAAGTGAGCTGAGTGGCTGAACTTAGAGAATTGGCAGAGTTAACTTGGAGGAATTTAAGGCTATGCCAAAATTGCCAACGTTCTAACAGGATAATTCTTCAGCATTTTTCTGACTGTTTGATATGACCATGTATGGCTATGGGGATCGTTAAAAGGCGTTGATGGTCATGAATTGCCTGGACACTGACTATCAAAACTTAGTGTTACCTCACCTAGAGGGGGACAGCTGTTTGTATGCGGAGGCAAAGGCAGCAATCATTAAGGAATTCAGGAGTCCTACGCCCATGTCAAAGTGAAAACAGGAGTTTATGGGAATCCAGTTCATAAAGATGAGTGTCTAGCAAGCTTTAGGGATTGGTTCTATCAGAAGTCGCAGATCCCGGTTGGAGCAAAAGTACTGGACAACTTCGATGCCAGAATCGCCTTACAAGTGGCCCATTTTTCCCTATCATTATTGCATCGCATTATGTCTTATGTGTTCATGATGGAAATAACTACCTCTAAAATGGTAGATAGTTTTGAAGATTTTGGGAGCAGCATTTGATGCCCCAAATAGAAGTTTCAAATCTAATCCAGTATGCAATTCAAATCCCATGAAGGGGGACGAATGTGCTAAAGAGATGAACAACTGAACCATGCTGGGGAATAAGCCCAAAGAATTCAGATGGTTGAATAAGAAGGAAAAGGTCTGCTACCAATTTGGTGGGAAAGGACATTTCACCGTGCACTGTAAGAAGCCAAAGGATCAAATCAACATGGTCCGGCAAAAGAGTCAGCTGCCACCAAGAAATTGGGAAAAGGGCCTGCAGCCTAGATGAGGAACAGTCTAGAGAGCTGCGTAGAATCCTGTTCCTCCTGACATCATGACCAAGAAAATTGATATCAGCAATCTGTTTGTGGATGACGACATACAGGATCAGCTGTATCAAGTGGTCAATTTGGATGTAATTTTAGTGACCAGATCTAGGGCGAAGAGAATTGACCCCAAGATAATCATGGAAGTTGCTTGGCTGTATGCCCTGCAACTGGTGGAAAAATTTGAACTGCTGAGAATCCCAAAGAATTATCTGAAGTCTGATTAGATGAGGCCAATTGGTGATCCCCCTCAGCATGATAAAGTAATCGTTTCCTGATTTATTGGCGCAAATTATTCACACCCTCAATTCAGCCAATAACGCCGCTATACACTCAGTAAACACTATATTTCAATACTCTGAGTGTACGAATTATATACACATACAAGCAAATCAAGTTAGAGTGAGGGTGATTGTCAATAGCGGAGCACCCATAAACATTATCTTAACCAAGCTGGTAAAGAGGATGAAGATCTCGCCAGACTTTAAACATAAGAAGGTGTACGGGACAGCTGGGCTGAATACCACCATTTCCTGTGGAGCATATAGCACTTTTCCATTACAATTTGGGTCGCTGATGGTATCTGCGCCAGCAATAGATTTAGCCGCCAAAAGTATGCCATTCTAATTGGAACAAAGTTTCTACACAAGTACAGTGTTAAATGTAACTTTGAGGATAATACGTTGACCATATTATGTCAGACGTTACAATTAGTATATCAGAAGGATGGTGAAGCTCCGCTGAATAGTAGAAACAACTTCTTCAATTTAATATACAATGATGGCATTTTCCCAATTTGGTACCAATTAGTTGGTAGGAAGCGACAAGAAATGCCAACAGAAATCCTAGAGAACTGGGGAATTCCACTGAAGATCAAGAATGAGAAGACCATACCACCAGGATCACAGCTGATAGCTGACACAGAGTTGACATTGGAGATACCTGAGCTGTTGTATGGGGAGGTCGGAAGCCCATGGAAGAAGTCCAGAGTAGAGCCTTGGGTGGCTCCTGAAATAATAATGCTGGGCCATGGAGAAATCTAAGTTCTCCTGGCGAATTTAAGTGAAAAACTGATGAAGATTAGGAATAATCAGATCATCGCATTTGTTCATCTGATCCTGAAGGCTGAATTGAGGAGAGTCCACTATTTGTGACTAACAAATGAGATGGGATTACTGGTTGGGGTAACTGAGAGAATTAGCCTAGTGGTTGATTGAGAGCAACTCGCTGATCTGTCAGAAGTTCAGCAAGAGGAGATGCTCAAATCATTTGAAAAGTATCGGGAAGTGTTCACTCAGGATGACCACAATTTCGGATGCACACAAGATGTGATCCACAAGGTCGACACTGGGGAAAATTTGCCAATCAGGATGAGACCAATCTGACGATTGAAAGCAGCCAAAGAGGTAATGGAAGATGAAATCAGTAAACTAGTGAAGCATGGGCTTCTAGTTCCGTTGTTGAGTCCCTGGGCGAGTCTGACTCTAATTGTGAAGAAAAAGGATGGATCCAACCGGGTGGTGATTGACTAGCAAAAGCTTAATAAAATTATGAAGAAGGATTTGTATCCCCTACCAAGGATCAATGATGTGCTAGACCGATTAGGAGATGCAAAGTATTTCTTCACAATGGATCTGATCTCGGGATATTGGAAAATTGACTTGCCAAAAGAAGACCAGGAAAAATGCCTGATTATTACCGTTCAGGGGCTATACCAACTAACGAGGATGCCTAAGGTCTATGTAATGCGCCTGCAACGTTCCAGAGGGCCATGGACGCTATACTGAGCGACTTGATGTTGTTGTGCATCCTGGTATACTTGGACAATATCAATGTGTTCAGTATGACGTTTACTGATCACCTACACCACTTGGAAGAAGTATTCAAGCGACTGTCCACAGCTAACCTGAAGATTAAGCTGAGGAAGTGTCACTTCTTCAAAAAAGAGTTGTAATATCTGTGATTCGTGATCAACTCTAGTGGATTGAAGCTGCAAGCCCAGAAGATAGAAGCCATAGAATGGATGGCTGTGCCAAAGAGTGTCTGAGACATCCAAGTGTTCCTTGGGATGGTCAGATACTACAGAAGATTTATTTGGGACTTCAGCTGAATAGCTGAGCCCTTATTCCATCTGTTGAAGGATCCAAAAAAAGGATTTGTATGGAATGAAGAAGCGCAGGAATTCTTCAATGAGCTACGCCAGTATCTAATAGATTCTCTGATTTTGAAATATTTGAATTCGGATTGAGAGTTTATTATACAATCTGATGCTTCATTGATAGCAATCGGTGCTGTACTAAGCCAAGTAGACAAAATTGGGGACAAACATCCGGTGTTCTATGTGAGCCAGACACTATCAACCGCTGAGAGGAACTACACTGTAAATTGAGCATAAATTCCTTGCAGTCATTTACACATGTAAGCAGTTTTGGGTGTACATCCATGGAACGCACTATAAAATTGTGATGGACCACTCTAGGTTGCATTGGCTCCATAATTTAAGAGAAACAGAAGGAAAACTGGCCTGATGGGCACTTAAGCTACAGGCTTATGATTACGAGATTGTCCACTGAGCGGGGGCTTCTCACCAGAATGCAGATGGCTTATTGGGGTTACCAATGGTCCAGATGGTATACCTGCAGGCAGATAATCTATTCTAAAGAATGGTCAATGGAGAAATCTGGAACGAGCCCTAAGAAATCCAAGGTGCACTTCAGAAAGTGATGGAAAACACCAAGACCATGGATGGACATGTTTTAAGATGATTAACAGGAAGCGGCTATTATTCCCAAAGCTATCAGAAAGAGAAACTTACATTCAAGCTACTCATAAGGTTGTTGGGCATGGAGGCCTGAGAAAAACAACTGATCATATCTGCCAGTACTATTACTGAGAGTCCATCAACTACAATGTCACGGATTATTTAGCTTGTTGCGTAAAGTGCCAGCTGCACAAACCACATAAGAATAAAGCTGGATACCAACTGGTCTGCCCTGGATTTGCCTGGCATACAATGTCCATTGACATAATGGGACCACTGACGATGAGCACAGGGGGAGTCAAGTACATAATAGTTGCCATCAACCATTTAAAGGATGGGTCGAGATGAAGGCCCTGGCAAAAGTAGATGCTACCAGCACCGCAAGGTTCATCCTGGATCAAGTAATATATAGACATGGATGTTCGCAAGTTCTGCTTAGCAATAATGGGACAAACTTCATGTCTCATGTGATCCCGCAATTGAATGAGATAATGGGGATCAGAGGAGTCATGTAGTACCCTACCAGCTGGAGATGAACAGACTGGTAGAATGAGTGAATGGAATGCTGGACGTGACACTGAGGAAGCTGGTTTCAGGAGGAACTTCCATGTGGGGAATGACCTGAGTTTGGTGATGTTCACCTACGATATTAGTCATCATTTGGCGAAGGAAAAAATGCCATTTGAATTGTTATATGGGAGGAAGGCCGCGTTGCCACCAATTTTATATTTGGTGGTGGAACCAACGTCGTGGATGAGTGCCAAATAGTACTTGAAGTGACTGACAAATATCCTGATCGATATACAATCACTAGCATTCAGTACTACATTGAAGAGAAGGATACAAGCGAAATTGACGGATGATAAGAATTGACCAGCCTTAGCAGAATATCGAATAGGCAAAAGAGTAGCCTATTGCAATATGCATGGTTTCAGAAGAAGAAACAAACTAGATGAATTGTGGTCAGTTCTGTTTGTTGTTATCGCCAAGATGGCAACTGATGCCTACTCCATCAAGAATTTCTTGGATGGAAGAATTGTGAATCAAGTCCATGCTAAGTATTTGAAGTAATAGATCAATGAAAAAATTAAAAGAGTTTCCAAAGGACCAATGAACCATTAAGTTGGTCATGTCCTGATGATTAGGTCAAGTCTGAAAAAAGGACCTTTGAATCAATCTAGATGGTTAAGTCTGAAAAAAGGACCTCTGAACCATAGAAAACTAACAGGTTTAAGTACCCAGGACCCAGTTTGGGGAAAAAATAAAAAGATGGACCGCTGAACCAAAACAAGGTCAAGTCCCAGGGAAAAAAGAATAAACATAAAAGATTGATAAAAGATATTTGGAAAATAATTTTAAACTGCATAGAAAAAAACCAATATAGTTTTATAATTTTTAATTTTATTAATTGTCCTCATTATGGGGATGATTCCGCCTATGTTGCCTCTTGGGGAGGGAGGATGGATCGTGGTAGGAATAAACAGCCTGTTGAAATAGATGTGAGATCAGACGCTAGCAAGGGCTAGACTTACACAAAACCATGTTCTTTGAGTGGACGCATATCCCTGCGAGAAAGTGACTAGGGGAAGGGAAATTGAAATGTCAGAAGAAGCCAATCGCAAAACCCCAGAGTGGGGAGGAAAGCAACAGTATAAAAAGAGGCGGTTGGCAAATAACCCCAAGTAATCCCAATATGGTATTAGAGACAGAAGATTAGTCTTGAGTGCTTGATGATGGGCTTCATCAAGAGCATCAGACATATGGGCCAGCAGCAAACAATGGATGCTTGATGGGGGCTGCTAAATCATGCCCCCTACTAGCGCCATGAGCGCAAGATACCATTGGGAAGCTCCAGAGACAAGATAGTTGTGCAGGGAGTGAATGACATTGCAAGCGACAACTATAGGGTTCTCAGAAGCTGAAGCTGATCAAGCGGTGAAGCCCAGGAGAGGCTGGCAGCTTCATGGACCAACTTCAAAGAACTTGGCCAGCAAAGTGAAGAGCATAAGCGGCGATATCCCAATCTAGGATGTTCTCAAGCTCAGAGGGATTCAGCGCTAGGGACAAAGCCTTGGTGACTTGGACCTGGAGTTCAGCGTAGGGTAGTTCAAAATTAATACTGTTACTGATGGTGAGCTTGGTAGCCAGAACAGCGGGTTTGTATTATTGTTTGAGTCAGAAGAGGAACTTAGGAAGCAGGTCTGACCTGGCAAGAAAAGAGCAATCAAGAGCACAAGGCATAGTCTTAGGAGCATCCATGATGATGGTTGGTGCATCTGCGAAAGGAGCCAAATCCAGGAGAGTTTTGAAATCTAGCTCTGGAATTGACAACAGAGGAAGAATCAGCCAAAAGTAGTTCAAAGTGATCGCAAGCCTGGTTTCAGAAGGATTGGTTACTGTTTCCGGTAATTTGATAGAAGAACAAGCTGCTGGCGCCAGACTAGGTGTATGAGTCCTGGAAGGACCATAGAAGAGGTTCCATCGCGCATCTCGACTCATCTGCTGGAAGAGCTAAAGATCTTGATCTGACAAACTATTTAGAAGCTGCTGGTACCACGACTCAGAATTTGACATATGAGCTGGATGAAAGGGGGATGTCGGACTTATATGGAAGTTGACATTATGTACTCTACAATCCGTTAATCTCCAAATTTGGAGAAATTAATCTCAAAAGTAATGGGATAAGCTCTCCAAGAGATGAATTAAGAATGACTTGAGCCAAGAGGTATGAGAGAAATAGCAAGGGCAAACATAAACAAGTATTCCTAATTGGGCCATGAAATGAACATTGATGAAAAGAGTCTCCTGTCTAGGATGAGGAAAAAATTAGGAAATCAAGGACGCCAGACCAAGAATCCTGAATATGACAGTGGGTCATATGCCCTAACGGGGGGAAAACTGGATCCCAGGACTATATTTTCATGAGTAAATCGATCAGCCTGGCATGACAGTAGATCATGGGAACTGCGCTCTGAGTAGGTGGTAGTGAGGAGGAAGATGAAGAGCGCCATATGCTGAAGGTCATCCTGAGCAGCGTTGAGTATTGATGACTGTACTCCACTTGAGCCAATGAAGAATTCAAACAAGTGTCTGAAGTGGTTTTCTCATGCCCTGGTCCTTTTCTCACTGGAAATCTAGGCAAGAGGGGGATGTGTTGGGATTTTTGCCCATATTCCCAGCCTTCTAGATTACCAGGAATCACTAGGGGATAATTCCCTAAGGCGAGGTGAATTGGAAATTGATTGGCCCAAATTTTGGAGTAACTATGTTTGGGGGATTTTGGGATATTCTCCTGGTCATATCTGTCGGGGACTAATCCAGACAAATACTTAAAATCTCATTGGGCAGAGTTACCAACAAAATAGGGGCATCCAATAGTGATTAACTATCAGGGGTAGCAATAGGGATCAGTCAGGTTTCATCACAAACTGATTGGAATGAATAGCATTTTGCAAGGCTAGTGATGCCACCTGCAACTAGCAAATCAATCAGTTGGTGTATGACCTGCCTTAATGGGTAATAAGTCCCATTACCTAAGCAGGTCGCTAGCCAAATATGGTTGATTCACTTGGATCAAGAGGAAAACGTTAGGGACACATTTTCTGACTCTTTCCGCTTAGGTCTTGTGGATGCCCAACGACGGAATCCTAGCCAGGATGGGGAAGACCATCGCTGCCAAGACGAGTATGGGTGATTCAATGGCAACAGCTGCCGTTTCATCAAAGAGGTTTCAACTGAGGGTTAGACGACTGAATCCCCACTATAAATTCCTTAGAATTCACTTATAATAAAAACAAATAGTTAGAACATATTACAGATATATAGTTCTATAGTTTTTCATCCAGTATATTGTTTAAGTAGTAAACTATAATCAGCTTTCAATTGTTCTATTCTTCTCAAGGATATTAATGCTGTGTGCGATAATTGGGAGACTCTTTTGGGAAAAGAGTAAAGATCTGAGCGGGGATCTAGAGAAGAATGAGAAACAATCAGGGATTGCTGCCAACTGTGTGTTGGACTGAAGAGACTGTCACCAGGGAATCTCAGAGAAGACTGTGTTGGAAAGAACGAGGGAACAAATCCCTAGATCATGACATCTCAAGTATTTAAAGCAGGAATACTAGCCAAGCGTTGGGATGAGATATAAGAATTCTACTCAACTACAGATAATAGCCATCATACTATTATCAACTGATAATCTAATATACAACGCAGACAAAGTGCACAAGAAACCGGTCCTGTGCAGTAAAAAGATTACTGGGGTTGTTTGCCAATAATAACTCAAAGCAGTAAATTTTTACAATGGGTAAGGGTGGTTCCTTACAGGAAGAAGTTGATAGCATGAGATTACTTGAACACTTGGTGCAAAAACAGTTACAAACTTCCAACACCACAAAGAGGAAGATAAGTACTACCATCACCACAGTAATGGTGCAGTTATACCTGGTGAGAAGGTTTTTTGATCAAGGGTTTTACAAATTATCTAATAATGCATAGATAAGATCTAAAGAGTTTATTTAATGTCATAGCCTGCTTCTATAATATGGCACACCCAATTATTGGGAAAGCGTGTCCTCACTTAGCTTAGTTATATAGTTTTGCAACCCATCAGATAGAGTTGGAACTGCACATAATTTACATGATGAATTTAGAGAGTGCTGACTAGGAAAATACAGATACACAAAAAGAGGCGTGCAAAGTTAAAAACTAGATATTGCACCTTGGCATATGTAGCCTCAGTTCCTTGGTCCATAATTAGATAGGCCAATAAGGCCAAAGAAAATTAATAATAGGTTTGTTTAAACTTTAAAATTAAACTACTAATCGTTGGAAAGGAATGCTTTTAAAAGAAATTTGCTAGTGGCGTAATTCCTACACTAAGTACCCTTGAAAAACTTTCAGATCAGATAACTCTTCAATAATTGGATGCCAAAGGTAATTTAGAACCTTCAAATTAACATCAAACAAACATGTTTAATCTTCTAGTAGTTTGAGAGTCACCAATTTTGAGATATGATGCTGATGTTGAGGTGTTCAAGATTATTGAATTGCTATTGATGACTTTAAACTGGAACACATCATCAAAGGTTTCAAAAATACTTTCTGTCAGTGATTGACACCAATATTTCTGATGTGCTAGTTTTCCATCAGGTTCAAAGCTAAATTTTCCTGATACTTAAAAAATATGAGAGCAATGTCTTGACAAAGAATATCCTGGATTGGGATAATCAGCCTAACCAGACTAATCTGATCTGGTATCTTGGATGTTACATCTGTTATGGATAACCTATCTTTGATAGTTTAATCCATATAGAACTTCACTCATATTATCTGGTCCCATGCTAAGCTGCTAAATCTTGCAGACTCACTATCTCACCAAACAGCCAATCCAACCACCTTGTACTGGGTAATCCCCCTATGGGCTTAAAGCTCCAAGTGATAATTCTGATGGATTTCCCAAAACATTGCAGGTAGATCATAATGCATCTTACTTCCTTGGGTGACATTGTTATAAAACATATATCTGTCCTAAACTCTCACACGGGTATATGGATCAATTAGTTCAACACCAGCTTAGCTTATCTTATCTATAAGCATTACACATCTAGAATCTTTTATATGCTCTAAACTGGCTTGTTCTGTTACCTTTTTAAATATATCAGATCTATTTGAGGTTCTCTAAAGTCACTATTTAATTTACAAAATTATGCAAGTGAAAGCAGATCTTCACTCTAGTGTACAATTGGTGGTAAGGATCTGAGTTGAACCATAACACTCAATGCCATCTTACAACTTATCTTTTTAAGAGACTATCATCTTAACTCAGCATGCTCATGATGCAAGCCAACTTTCAAAACAGTTATAAGAAACACTTTTAAGTGACCCATTAAGTCACTTTCAGACATTTGGCCCAGCATCATCCATTAAGATAAAGGTTCAGGCCCCTTTCTTATATGCCCCATCCTCAACCACATCTAATCTTAATCTTTCCCCAAGTATATATTTATTTGATTTTATAAGGTGATTTGACACTCAAGCAACTATGCCAACATGCCATAACTTTGCCATTGAAATCAAATCAGAACTAAGTCTATGTATATCCTAAATAGGTCAAATTAAAGGCTGTTGAGATTACATCTACACAAGGTTGGATTTTAAAGAGCTTATCTCTATTTATAGGGGCAATAAGGAAGTAAAAACCATTTAGTTATATTGATAAACCCACTATGATATGAATAGTATTTAAAATAGGGTTCAAGCTGTAGGTAAGATGAGCGGCAATATGATAAGACTTCTGCGGTGGGGAATATTATGCATTCTCTGGGACGAGGGGGATGTAATTCAACCATCCAAATAAAGTTCAGGGCAACCAAAGCCCCAGGCATATAGGCATTAAAAAATTATAATTTAATTTAGTCTTTGATTAGTAGAAAAGCTCCTTGATTGGTGTATCCATGTATCTTATCTATTATAATAGAAGCAACAAAAAATTATATTGCAAATGTAACATTTATTTTCTTTAAACAAAATTTTATAGTTTCAGGTAAGAACTCTTAGAGAAAATCTCCTTGCACTTCCAAGCCAAGGACTATACTAATTTGCTACTAAGGGATTTTGCAGTATTAGTTACATCTTTTGAACAATATTCAATTGCTTAATTTGATCTTGGACCCTGACGTCAAAAGGTTTTTTTAATTCTATCTGGGGATCATCCTGTTAATAATATTAGCCAAACCTTTAGATCCAGGTTAAATCCCATCATCAGATTAACTTAAATTTTCAGTTTATGCCAGATTCCTGACAACGCCCTCTTCTAGATCTTGGCATAGGAGATGAATGGTCACAAAAATGACTGTGTACTCAATTTATCACAGTCCCCTGAGTGACCTCCACAATAGAGTTTCACCTACTCATTTATAATTAACTTTAAAAGGTCCTGACTAATTTGTACCTAATTTATATCACTTCCACCAGGTCAGTGATAATAGAAAAGGACTGATTCACCTGGATGAAAGGTATGCAGAGGAGCGTGATTATCGTTAAGCTGATTAGTTTCTCTGGTGGTAGCAGACAGCTTTTTGTAAGCTAAATTATGAATCTGGATATTCTCATTAATGATACGTCTCATAGTAACTTCAGAGGCTTCAGGAAAGCTTGCTCTAACATGGCTTTCACTTTAGAGGTCATTTGGGGATTCCTTAAATAAAGGACTAGGAAGGGGGACATTTTTATAACTCAATGATAACTTATTTGACAGGCATAAATCACACTAGGCAGATATTGCAGCAAATGTAGAGGGTCAGTTAAGGCCATTTTTGGAGGGTTGAGGTTAGTGTAGCATTTACTCATCCTACCATTCCATTGGTTTTATGGTGATAAAGAATGGAAAACACTTGAAGGGACCCAATTAATTTAATTTAATTGCTCACCAGCGATGATCAAAATTATTTAGTATAATTGGAGAGAATTATGTTAGGTCACCCATGTTGGGTGACTATTCAATTATAAGGAACATGGCGGTAACTTTTTCTAAAGCGGAGGGTAAGGATATGGCTTTGATATAATTGCTAAAAGATCAGAACGCCGGAATGAAGAATTGATGGCCATTAGATGCTCGAGGAAGTGGGCTCACAACATCAATATTTATAGTATGAAAGGGTTCACAGGGCGAAACCACTGGATGTTGTGGTTAAGGATTAGGTCCAGCCTGACTTTTAAATACCAGACGGGACTCCAATATATTTTGAATTGATAAAAGCATCCCTCCTAGTAACATTGGGTCTTGAGCCACTGATTTTGTTTCTGAATTTCTCTATGGCTAATTTTTATATGACCTTCTAGTTTAACATTTGTGTGAGCAGAAGCCCAAATATAGGGTAATAATTGTTAGACATAAGTTTATAAAGGTTACCATCCTTGTTCTAAATATTTGAAGATCTTTCTCTAACTTTTATTTTAACAGTAGGTGACTTATTTCCATAATGAGGTTGTGTTAAAAGATTGTAGAGTTGATCTTCCTCAGGGTTAAAAGAAGTTAGTATGGGTAACCTGGGTAAACAATTCATGTTTTAGTGTATTGTCTTGGTAGATGGATAATGGAAAAATCATAAATTTAGAGTTTTAAACCTCTTCAGGCAAATATCCCATCAGATACTTCATATGATGGAGCCATTACAACAAAGCATGTTCAGTAATAATGTAAAATTATCCCCATATAATATATGGTTGGAAATGCTTGATAGCCAATAGTACCGCCAAACTCTAACATTTGCTAAACTATAGTTGCATTCAGCTTTTGATAGAGTTTTGCTATAATAAGCAATGGGATGGTCCACAAGATTTTATGTTGTTCTGGGATAACATAGCTCATATAGCTATATTTCTAGCATCAGTAAATAGTAAAAATGTTTTTTCAAAATTAGGATGTATGGGTACAGGAAAACGGGAGAGAGAACATTTAATAGGTCAATGACCTGTTACTGTTCTTCCTTCCACTGTAAAGTTATTCCTTACTTCAAATAAATAAGGTTTTTAAATGGATCTGTAAAGTGTGGAACAAATTGGTAATAATATCCAAACTCTCATGAAAGAAATGTAAATCATGATTTAGCTTAAAAGAGAAATCTTAGAGATGGCTGTAACTTTGTCATCCATTTGGGATATTCCTGACCTACTTAACTTATGGCCCAAAAAATCCAATTTAGCTTTGTAAAAAGTCACATTTATAGGGTTTAACTTCAGAGAAACTTGGCGTAAGTGCTGAAAACCTCTCTTAGGTGTGCCAAGTGAACAGTAAAAGTTTGCAATAAAATGATATGTTGTAAAGATAGACTAACACACAAAAGCATTTTTAAATCCCCTAATAAGTTGTTCATTGCTCTTTGGAAGGTGAAAGGGGCGTTGCATAGCCCCTGCAGCATCTGGATAGGCTCAAATAACCATTCACAAGAGATGATGGCATATTTATTGCAGTCTTTGGGGATAATTTAATTTTCTAATAATCACTGAAGTGGTCAATTACTAAAAACTGTGATCCAGGCATTAGACATAAGGAGTCATCTATATGAAGTTTGGGAATAATATCCTACAAGTATTAGAAATTAGTTAGTAATAGTCCATAAAAACTCGGTGTCCAATCTCTTTTTTATGACTAACAAAATTGAGGAAGCCCAAGGGCTTTTTGATGGTACAAGTAGACCAGCTCCAAGTAGTTGTTTTGATTCCAGAGCTACTTAAGCCTCCTTGACCTTAGATTTTGGTAAGCTCAAGATTAAAATGGGGGATGTTTTTCAGTTTTGATTTGTAAAATTATTCCAAAAAAATTTCCAATATATACCTGGTCCCAACAAAAAATTATCGTTATATTCTCAAGGAGACTTTCTACATTCTGGCGTTCATTGGGTGTGAGGTTGTCCCTAATCTTACTTTCAAAAGTTGTTATGGTTCTTAAAGGATCAAACCTTAAGTCTTGTAGAGTACCAAAGCTACTTGAAGAAGTGATAAATTCAATAATACAGAGGTTTGTATAGGCAATGAGACCATGTTTAGGAACTTGGAGTGTCGAATAAGTAAGCTTTTTAATAAAATGGAGAAGGATTTCCCATAGGAAGGTCTAAAGTCCTAGGACAAGTCAGCACCTCTTTGATAGAAGGATTAGGGTGTCTATATAACTCAAAAACATGGTTAGTGGGGATGTAATCTTGAATCCTGAATCAATGTTAGCTTAAGAACAAGGTGGTGTATGTCAGGAAAACGGCATAAGTTTAGACCAGACTTCCATTTGGGAGTGTAAGCACCCAAAAAGCAATCCAGAATACCAGTGGCATTGCTGCTCAAACGACGTTATATGGTGCGGGAAATTGGGTGACAATAGCTCATTGATGTAAGATGAGTGTGAAAAGAAACCTGGCAATGAACCAAACAGAAACAACCCCAGACCCTGTGGGCCTTGCAGCAGGGTGTGGCACTACTGGATTAACTACTACGTGATCTTCAGTGGATGGGTTGGATACCAAAGCAGAGACAAGGGGGCATATCCTCTCTTGAAGATGAGATATGTGAGGCCACAGGACTCTGATATCCTGATAGCGAATATCTTCATTAATAGGACTAACTCCCAGAAATTCCTTGCACGATGGATCCAGTTGACTATGGTGGGAGTGATGGCGATCATAAAAACTGGTATAGCCCATCCAGTGTAGGGTCAATGGGCCACCAAGTTAGTGCCATTGGGACTTTGGCAAGAGAATTATAGAAAATTAAAATTTTGGGTACAAGTGGGAACTTTATTGGAAAGTGAAATAAAGAGAATTGACCTACTAATTTCTCAGTATGATGCAACTGATTAAATAGCGTACAATTTGGTAGTAGGTCAAAGCAGGGATTGGGGCCCTTTAATTTGACCTAACCTGGTGAATTTTTGGTGGAGGTAAAAAAAATCTAATTTGAACTGCCATTGAAGAATTTAGGGCAGGATGAGTCACTAACAGTTTATCCACAAACGCTTGAACTGAGGCTCAACTGCATTTATGTTGGTTGGTGTGATGGCGTCTGGCCCAATGGGCCATGGAAATCCCCCAGGGCCACCCCAAATAGGGGCAGTCCCATATGGTTGGAAACGGGTTTGGATGGCTAACCTGCCCATGCCCAGTTGCTGGAGCGTTCATTTGGCCAAATGAATTGCATCAGGCACAAATCCTGATTCTTGAACTAGGGGTTTCAAATTGTTGATGACAGTCCCTGATGATGATCTCTGCTCATCAGGGATTGTCCATGACAATTTTGAGGGAGTTTGGCATCAATGATCATACTTCTTGATAGCTCGATGTTATCTGAAATTCTGGCCAATAATTCACTAGTTGTCTCTTTTCAAAAATTGGTTTTTTGCCCATTGGACTTTATTCCCATTGAATGTGGACATTTCAGCTTCGATTCTGAGGATTTGATGCCAACAGTTTTGTAAAGCCCCTCCCTCTCATGAGGAAGATGGTTACCAATGATTTTGGCGTAGATTTCCTCAATTTGGAAAACTAGTTTGGTGGAGGCAAGCACAGGGACTGGGGAGGAATCTTCAGAGGGAGCTCTATTAAACATCGCTCATCTACCACTTGGGTGAGGTCGCTATGGGTGATGAGGGGTACAGCCGCCCTCTTCAGACCCCTCTTATTTGGGAATGGGAAAATCGTCCGATCCATGCAAAGGGGAAGTTCCCCTGGACTTACATTACCCTTTCCTTTTTCCAAAGGAGGGGCACCTCTGCCAGAAAACTACGTAAGGGCTACATTTTTGTGCGCCTTGTGCAACTTGATCTCCATCAAAGTTGCAAATTTTGGGGGGAACAGGGGCATCAGATGGGACTCATGAAACGCCTCAACCAGTTCCATGCAGTTTTCACAATTGTGGGCCTTGACCCAACTGTTCTCATAGATAAGATATCCCATCCAGGTGATGAGATAATGAAATGCCCTCTGAGATTTTCAGGATGCTAAAATGCTTTTCACCTCGGCTTCCTCCGCATCCTCAGTTACTATTGGCTCAGAGTCTGTGGGGACAGTCCCTTTGAATGGGGACAACTGAGATACGTGGAAGATGGGGTGCTGTTTCCAGGGAGCTGGCAACTTCCTCTGGAAAGCACCATTGCCCAAGCCTTCCCTCCACCAAGTGGGGACCCATACGATTGCTTGCAAACTTCTGGGAAGGTATCTGCATCTGCAAATGGCGTGTATCAAGAATTACATATGGATCCACCACTATGTCATGGTCAGGAAGCCGTTTTTGATTTGCAAACTGATTGTAATCACTTATAGGTTTAGTGAGATACTCCCACACTAAGGATTGAGTAGACCAAATGTGCTCTGCATGATTTGCAGCAGCTGGGACCTCTGGACACAAAAGGGACTGACCAAAAATGAGGGATTATACCCCAACGTCGCTTCATAGGTAGAAACCCCCATAGAGGCATGAGTTCCATTGTTATAGGCAAATTGAGCTAGGGGAGGTCATTGGCCCAGGTATCCTGTGCAGCCGCAGCATAGAAGCGCAAGTACTGTTCCAAGATTTGGCTAACCTGCTCAGTTTGTCCATTGGACTGGAAATGATATGCTGCAGATTGGCAGGGGGTGATTTTTAAGATGGATAAGAGATCATTACAGAACTGCGCTGTAAACTGGGAACCACAGTCACTGATGATCTCCTGCGGGAGACCAAACCTAGAAAACACATGGCTCATGAAGAGATGAGTGGTTTCTTCTGACATAATCACGGAAGAGCATGGATTAAATAGGGAAAATTAGAAAACTGATTGACCACCACCATCACTGCCGTAAACCCATTAGAACAGGGAAGTTCAACAATAAACTCCACGGGCATTGATGTCCATGGACCCTCAGCTTGTTGTAAAGGATGAAGAAGGCTATTTCTTCCTGATTAATCTGACTTGTCCTATGTACAGATAACGCAATTGGAGATCTAAGCCAGTACTTCTTTTGATACACCTACCCAATTATAAGCCTGCTTAATAAAATCGGTAAATTTCTTATTTCCCAGATGACTGATTGTGGGACTACCATGATGCGCTCAAAACACATCAGCTTTAAAGAGAGGGTGACCCAAACCTGCAATCAAAAATAAATGAGCCCCTCCACCAAGGAATATAGGGAATGTTTGTGAGTTAGAAGGTACAATTGGTCTAATAACTCCACTCCTTTAAGGCAGGTCATTTGAGCTGCTAAAAACCCATGAAATAAGAGGAGCATCAGGAGCTAAGTCTACTGAAAAGACCATGGGGAGGTAAAATAGATAAAATTTTAATGGTGGGAATCATGGTAACCAGGTCCGCTTCATCTGAGTCTGTGGGGCAATGAGCAGGGTTGCAGCTAAGGAAATTAAGGAGCACTTTTAACGCACCTTTCAAGAATTCATAATTAAAAATGAAACTACATAAATACTTATAGATGTTAGCTTGCCTATGTGCCAACTTCTGTGGTTTGCAAAAATACAGAAGAGCTTGGTGATCAGTATGCACCGTTAAATCATGTTGAGCGCCTTGTAACAGATACCACCAATGAGTCAAAGCCCATGCTACAGCTGCCAACTCCTTATTGTAGATGGCCCAGAATTGTTCAGTAGTGGAGAAATTTTGGGAAAATTAAGCAACCGGATGTTCTAAACCATTGTGCTCCTGGAGCAGAACAGCCCCACTGCAACGTATGAAGCATTGCATGCAATGATATATAGTTTGGAGGGGTCAGCATTTTTAGTATGGGGGTGGTAAGAACTCCTCTTTAATTAACTCAAACGCCTGCTGGCACTCAGGTGTCCAACAAAAGGGAACATTCTTACCTGTGAGGGGGTGAGGTGGATTGGCTAACTGGGAAAGAGCTGGAGATCATTTATTCAGGAAAATGATGGTGCCCAAGAAACTCTGTAATTGTTTTTGGGTTGTTTAAGTTGGCCATTCGTGGATGGCATCTAACTTGTTCATGGAATTGCATACCCATCTTTTAGGACAAGATTCCCTAGAAAGGTAAATTCCTCCCTATAAAACTCACATTTCAAAGGCTTGATAAACAGGCCCTCCCTGTGCAAATCAGCCACTACTGCTTCCAATCCTTTTGCGTGCTGTTTGGGAATTGGAGATTGAACCAAAATGTCATCAATATATGCAACCGCGCAAGTAAATTGGAGGTTGCCCAGTACACTAGCAAACATTCTTTGGAATTTGGCTGGCGCATTCTTCAACATGAAGGGCATTACACGAAATTTAAAAATACCTCTCTTCGTTCAGATCTCAGTAAGCCATTATTGACCTTCCATCACCCAAATTTGGTTAAAGTCATTAACAAGATCAAGCTTGGAGAACACACGAGACTTGGCAAAAACCTTGACTGATAGTTTGCTTAAGGGGCAAAGGGTAGGGATTGTGCACTTTAATTTTATTCAGGTGTCCATAATCCATGCAGGGACGGAGGGAACCATTGGTCTTCTTAGTAAAAAACGATGGGAGAAGCAACTGGTGATGTCTCTTTAAATAACTACCCTTTCTTAAGCATATCGCCTAACCAAACTTTAAAAAGCAAACTCCTCCTCCTCTGTGTTTGGATACAAGGGACAATTAATACTTACCCAACTGCATCGTTGTTTAGAATCCTAAATCAAATTTAGTGTGAGGGGAAGATGGTCCGCCTTCACAGAATCAAAGATACTTCGATAAAACATCAATTCCTTGGGAAAATCTGATGGAAGGCCCACAGGGGAAACGAGGGAAGTGATTGAGCTGCAGCCTTGAGTTTTCTTAAGGGTATCCACTAGAGGAAATTCCCCCTCCGTTTGATCATTACCAAATGATAACTTATTAGACTCCAGGTGAATTCTAACATGTTGTCAGCGCCACTATTTAACTCCCAAAATTACAGGAAACACCATTTTTGGCATTGCAGAGAACTTATCAAAAAAGCCTATCTGATGAACTGAGAAAGATACCAGCTGTCAAACTAGTATAAGGTCTGGGACGCTGATGAATCAACCATCACTGAAGGACTTATGTCCAGGTCAATCTCCAATTGTTGGGCTAGCTCTACACTAATAAAATTACCTGCTGCTCCGGTATCCACCAAAGCCTAAAAGGATATCTGGTGAGACCTGATAATAATCTTCATGGTTAATAAAAGATAGGCTAAGTTGTGTTTATTGGTAGTATTGGTCATCTCTGCTGTAACTGAAGAGATAGCTAGTAAATCAGGGGAAAGTTTGGGGTCCTTTTCAGGAGTACAGTTGGGAAGAGTAAGGGCTTGGGAACCAGCTACTTCAATCTGGGCTTTTACTGATTCATTAATATGTGAATCAGGATAACATAACTTAAGCGTGAGAATATTGATGGGCTCCAAGGCCAGGACTAATACTGGTTCAATGGTAAGAACTGATTCTGAGACATCATTAGGTATCCCAATCATATAATTTCCCGCTTGAAAGCGGGGATCATGGTGATGGAAGGCATTGATAGAGGTCACAGCCTTACACATTTGTTCCACTGTCCTCATAGGGGTGGACCAAACTTTGTGATGAACAGAAGCAGAATTCACCTCTGATCTAAAGATTGATTAGAGCATATTATTGGAGAACTCAAGCGCCGGGCCTGTTCATGGAAGGTTGTAATTAAAGAAGCCAATCTAGGGGCTATGGCCATAGAGAAGCAACTGTTATAAGCGGTCTGAACGTGACACATGGGGCTTTAAAGCAGCAGATACTATTGCAACAAGTGAGGTATAATCTCTCACATGCGCAGTAGAACACAGAAATTCTCGCACCCATTAATGGGCATCCCCTTCTACAGCATTCAATAGGGAAACACCTTTTTGGGCGTTGAATAGTGCAGCGGCATAGTTAATATAAATGGCAGAACGCATTTGCACCTCAGCAAGGGTGGTGAGGACTTGATTAACAATGTCTCAGGAGGGAACACTCAGATTCCCTTCCTGAGCATGAGTTGAAGGAAGAGTAGCTATCCACGGGGCTCTGCTGCCATGAAGAAGTTTCTCTAAGGTATTGTAAATGCTGCTCACAAAGTCAATGACTGACCAAACAATTAACAGAAAACAAACAATTGACTGCATGTTCATTTGGTAAAGGATAACAACTGTGGCGCCCAGCTTGAAGAGAAGGGTGGAAATGGCAGGAAACAATGGTTAATTGATTATGTCAGGAAAATGGCAGAAGAAGTTTAGATCAGCCTGCCAGTCAGGATGTGTAAGCACTCAAAAAGCAAGCCAGAAGTCCAGTGGCATTGCCACTCGAATGACGTTGTATGGTGCTGGAAATTGGGTGATAGTAGCTCGTTAATGTAAGATGAGCGTGAAAAGAAACCTGGTAATGAATTAAATAGAAACAACCCCAGACCCTGCGGGCCTTGCAGCAGGGTGTGGCAATACTGGATTAACTACTATGGGATCTTCAGTGGATGGGTTGGATACCAAAGCAGAGATAAGGGGGCAGATTGATACTTGAAGGTGAGATATGTGAGGCCACAGGATTCTGATATCCTGATACCGGATATCTTTAATAATGGGATTAAACTCCCAGAAATTTCTTGCATGATAGATCCAGTTGGATATGGTGGGAGTGATGGTTGTTATAATTTGGCAGAATCTGGAGGATTTGTCATAAGAGTTTTGCATGGGGTTTTGCCCACTGAGCAATAGAATCCACAATATGACAATTGTGGTCCTTTGTAACAACAAGATAAAACGTAGATATAATAACTATGGGGCACTTGCTCCCACTATAATACTTTATTTAAATAGAGTAAACTCCTTGGATCATCTCTTCTTGCTCTCCTTTTCTCTTTAACCAACAACTCTTCTTAATTGCCCATCAAGCTCATATACAGCAGCTTCAGATGATACCACACTCATTGCTTAGACTGTTTGGTTCCATCAAATCTCTTCATTTCGACTAGTTTTCTTTTGTATCCCTATTGCCTAATTTTTAGGCGATTCAATTCTTATTCATTGAATGTTGACATTGCCCAATCGCCTTATTCAAGGCGATTTCCCATTAACCCAGTATCACCTCAATTCGCGGCTTAAATTGCCATTACTGGTTTGATTCCAATGGATTCCATACATTCGCCATGATGACTTTGGGCTTATTGTCCAGTCATATCAGAATCATGACATTACCCCCTCCTTGACTGGATGATAAGGCTCCTATTGCTTGTATGGTCGGAGGAACTTCATGTGTACCTAATTAATAATTCAACCCCCCACAGGTTCCTTAATGGTGTAGGCGTCAACCCCAGTTTTCTCAATGATCTCAAATGGCCAACTCCATATGCTGGCAAGCTTGTTCCTTCTTCTGAACCTATGTTGGTCATGAAACAGGACCAATTCCCCTACCCAAACTGTGGAAGGCTGAAGCATCTACATTGGTCAGCCGCGTGATCCCAAACCTTCTTAGCAAGACTAGTAGAATATGCCTCAGTTTGGAGCTTGATCAGCATGTTCATTAAGGAAGACAAATAGAGGTGGGGTTCAACTCTGCTGGTATACTTAATGCAGGAGTAAAGCAATGCAGGCAGCGCTGGATGTCATCCATAGAGCAATTGAAATGGACTCTTACCGGTTGCTGAGTGGTAGCTGATATTGTATGCAAAGACAGTGGTGGACAAAAGGGTGCTCCAATATGACAGCCACTCATTTACAAGCTTGTGTAGAATATTTACCAAGGTCCCATTGACCCCTTCCACCATACCGTTAGATTCAGGGTGGTAGGGGGTAGTTAAAGCCCCATGGATTGCCATGAGCTCGTTCAACGTGGCCAATATATGGGATGTGAAATTGGTTCCATTATCCGTTAGGATAAATTGTGGGCAACCATGGTGCTGTATGACACACTCCAGTATGAACTTGGCAGTAGTGACAGCCCCCAAATCCTTGATAGCCCTTGCTTCCACCCATATTGTCAAATGGTCGATGGCTACTATTATATATTTGGAGTGGTTTGCACTAGTTGGCAGCGGCCCCACCACATCTATCAAAACTGTATGCCATGCAACTTGAGGCTTAACTAGCTGGTAGGTGGTCTTCCGGTGGTATGGTTTCTCCACTTGGCACTGATGGCAACAACCAACCATCTCGAGCACATCATAATGCATACTTTCCCAATAGTAGCAGTGTCACAAGAACTTCAGCGTCTTTTTCAACCCTCCATGACCTACTGCTCTATGGGCATCCATAATTATTGCAGGCCTGGCAGAGGGTTTTGAAAAACTCAGCGTTGATTCCCCAATCCGCTTATATAATTCCCCATTGCGCAAAAAGGTATCCTGCCTAAGCTCATCTAACACTTTGATCACGGGTGGCAGCTCGTTGTGATATTTGTCCACAATTTTTTTTTCGTAATGATATCTGCCATATCTGCTGTAATGGCGACTGTGGGTAATTGGGAAAGAAAATCTACATCCTGATGATTTGCCCCTGGCCAATGCATAATCTCAAAATCATATAATTGGAGCTTCAAAGCCCATCACATGAGCTGCCCTTCAGGTTCCCACAGATTCTGTAGGCAGCGCAAAGAGGCATGATCCATTACCACTTTGAATTTTACCCCATGGAGGTAGACCCAGAATTGTTTATATGCATAGATTACTGCTAAACACTCCCACTTGGTCATGGTGTAGTTCTGTTCAGGGCTTTTAAACTGTGGCTGCAATAGGCAATGGGGTGCTCCACACCATCATCGTCTTTTTGGGACAAAACAGCCCCTACAGCGGAAAGTAAGGCATCCATTTGCACAATAAACTCTTTTTCAAAATTGGGGTATTGCAAAACAGGCGCGCTATCAATGAAGTTTGTAATACATCAAAAGCGGTTTGACACAGATCCGTCCAGGTGAAGGCAGCGTTCTTCTTAAGTAGCTCAAAGAGTGGAGCCCCAATACAGCTGAAGTTGGGAATGAACCGCCGGTAGTAACTGACCATCCCCAAGAACACCTGGATATCCCGCTTTTTAATTTGGATGAGTCATCTGGTGGATGGCTTCCACCTTGGCCGGCTGTAGACTTAGCCCTTTGGAGACTACCACAAAGCTGAGGTATTCCAACCGTTCTTTAGAAAAGTGACACTTTTGGGGCTTAATCTTGATATTAGCTTCAGCTAGGTGGCGGAATACTTGCTCCAGGTGTCCAAGATGCTCTTTGAATGTTCGCGAAGATATGTTGATATTTTCAAGGTATACAAGAACGCAAGACAGCTTTAAGTCACCCAAAATAGTGTCCATAGCCCGCTGGAATGTAGCCAGGGCGTTGCACAAACCCTGTGGCATATGTGTAGGCTGAAACAATCCCTTTGAGGTAATTATAGCGCACTTTTCTTGTTCCGCCACTGGCAACTCAATCTGCCAGCACCTGATATCAAGTCCCTGGCCAAGAAATACTTGGCCCCTTCTAACTGATCTAAAGCATCATTGATTTGCAGAAGTGGGTAAGAATCCTTTTTTGTAATGTTATTAAGCTTCTGATAATTGATTACTACCCAATTGGAGCTGTCTTTCTTTTTTACAATGAGCACCAGAGATGCCCAGGGACTCTTTGATGGTTCCAACATTCCCTGTTCCACCAATGCATCTATTTCTGCTGACACAACTTCTTCCACTGCCTTTGAACAATGGATAGGCTGTGACCTGATAGGGGGATGGTCTCCTGTGTCCACCCAATGCTCAACCCTATAAGTGCAACCTAAGTCATGATCATCAGTTGCAAAAATACTATGATACTTTTTGAACAGATTCATCACCCTGTCCTTATGCTCCTCTGATAGACCAGTGAGCGCCTCCTGAGGAACTACAGTCATTACGCCAAAGGGGGTTTTTAAAGGCAAGCTGAGATTTTCCCAGGAACCAAAGTTGTGTATATGATGGACCTCATTAATTGGGATCAAATGTAGGTAGGCTAAAACTTGGTGTTGCTGAACCTGCATCAATTCCTTCTGCATATTTGCTACCAACACTTTTACTTCCCATTGCCCGGGTAACAGTAACCTAGGAGCCACATGAGGTTCGAGTCATGATTGTTGATAGGGCCCCACAACCTCTCCATAAAGACCACCCAGTATATCAATTTCAAGCTCAGTTCCAATTATGACCTGATGCCCAGAAGGGATAGTAAAAGCATTTGCAGCTCGTAGCAGAATCCCTTTGTACTCGTAAATCTGTGTTGGGAGCATCTGAGTCTTCCGCTTCATCCGCCAATATTTTACAGGTATCATACCATCGCTATAGGTGAGATTAATTTGACTAGAGTGGATTGGGTCATCTAGCACTCCTCTGGAAGTAAAATAGATGGTAATCCGTTGTCCCAGGATGTCTATGGTCTCTTCCATCATTTCAACAACAGCCCCATAGTGTCACATAAACGCAGTCCCAATCAGAAAATCATAGTGGCTATTTGGTAATATTACTGCCGGTGCCATGATAACAACAGATCCAAACTGCAAAGGAAGTGCACTATATGCTCCCTTGGAAACTGTGGTTTCCATTCCAGAAGTCCCATACACCATCTGGTGTTCTATGTTAGGTTTTAAAGCCAACTTTGCCACCAACTTAGTGGAGACAATGTTAACAGGAGCGCCCATATCAATTATAGCTCTTACTTGTGATTTGGCTACCACCACATCACAGTAAGTGAACTCTGAGTAAGATGAAAGCCAGTTATTTAATACGTGTACATTCAGCGGTTCACATTTTCCCAGGAAACCTATAATATCCACAACAACTTTAGGGTAGCTTGCTATAATAGCATCCACCGGGAAGGAGACCTCTACTTCTCTTAGAGACAATGCATTCGCAAATGGTTCCAGCTGGTCTAACAGGTTTTGGTCAAACATTTGGCAAGTGTAAGGCTTTGGATGCTCCAAAAACCCTGGGTTGGCCATATTTTCGAATTATGCTTGAGTCAACACATTTACTCCCCCAACTAACTGTTGGTAGAGGAATGTATCATCATACTGGGAGGTGTCTACTTTCTTCAATACAATTGATTCAGAGGGGACATATGACTTTGAGATAGCAGAAGTAGAGAGTTTCATCTCTACTCCGCTCCAACTTTTTCCCTGATAACCTTGATCCTGTTGTACGCAAGGAATCTGTCAATTAAGGCACCATCATCCCATGTGCCTGGTGCAACCGCAATTAAAGCAACTTACTCCATAGGGCTACATCTGTGCTTAATATAAGTTGGCCTGCTTAGAAAGTTGTTCCAAAGATGATCAGCGAAACCAGACCCACATTAATAGACTGCCTGCTGTTGAGCATCATAGTAAAGTCCAAAGCGGTAGTTGGGCAGTTGTTGCTCAACAGTTATGGGACAGTTGGTGATCTGCGAGGAGTAGCCTGGCATGATCTGCATTAACTGGTTGCTTTCCTTCCCCTGGTTAGGGTAGGCCCCAGCGACAGTGGGACTCCGCTTGATATCGGGTGGAGGGAAGTTGGCAGATATCTGGTGCAGAAACAAACAATTTTGAGCAATGGCACATCTTCATCCAATAATGAGGCCATGACGTTGTAAAGCTCAGGATATGGCTTTACTGCAGAGGCCATTGCAATGCATACATCAGCTTCAGCTAGAATCTCAGCCCCAATCAACACATGTGCTTCTGCCATATACCGCTCAGCAAATGTGGTGAGACTCTCATTTTGTTGAAACCTGATGGTCAGAAACTCAGCTTTCCAGTGAGACATCTTTTCTTTTCCGCCAAACAACCATATCACTGTCTCCTTGACCTCTTGGTAAGTAACAGAACTGTCTGAAAGGTAACAAACAACTTTATTGGCACTTCTAACATCCAAGGTAGAGATTAATAGTTTTGCCCTGCGCCAGTCTGAGGCACCTTCTGTTGCAAACTCAAATCATTGAAGGAATCCATGAATATTGCCGTTGCGATCAAAGGGCGGCAGCTGAGCACAACAGACTTCCTGGAGCAGCTCATCTTGTTTTTTGAGCACTGTGTCCAATGCGAGTTTCAACTACTCAAATGAAATGGTTCTATTGTCTTGTGCAGATTTCTTTTCAAAGCAACCTAGGCGAGACATAGCAGGTGAATTAGATTTTATCAATTTATTACTGATCAATGGGCCCCCTGTAGTGAATACCACTGTTATAATTTGGCGGAATCTGGAGGATTCTCCATAAGAGTTTTGAACAGGGTTTAGCCCACTGAGCAATAGAATCCATGATATGACGATCATGGTCCTTTGTAATAACAGAATAAAAGTTGATATAATAACTAGGGGGCACTTGCTCCCACTATAATACTTTATTTAAATAGAATAAACACCTCAGATCCTAAATTTTTGCTCTCCTTTTCTCTATCAACCAACAACTCTTCTTAATCGCCCATCAAGCTCATATACAGCAGCTTCAGACGATACCACATACATTGCTTGGACTGTTTGGTTCCACCGATTCTCCTCATTTTGACTAGTTTTCTTTTAATTCCCTATCACCTAATTTGTAGGCGATTTAATTCATATTCATTGAATGTTGACATTGCCTGATCGCCTTGATCAAGGCGATTTCCTATTAACCCAGTATCACCTTAATTTGTGGTTTAAATTGCATTTACCAGTTCAATTCCAACAGATTCCATATATTTCGCCATGATGACTTCGGGCTTATCATCTGGTCACATTGGAATTGTAACAATGGTGATCATCAAAACTGGTATAGCCCATCCAATGTAGGGGCTGATGGGCCACCAAGTTAGTGCCATTGGGACTTTGGAAAGAGAATTATAGAAAATTAAAAATTTCGGGTACAAGTGGGAACTTTTTTGGAAAGTGAAATAAAGAGAATTGACCTACTAATTTCTCAGTATGATGCAACTGATTAAATAGCGTACAATTTGGTAGTAGGTCAAAGCAGGGACTGGGGCCCTTTAATTTGACCTAACCCAGTAAATTTTTGATGGAGGGTAAAAGATTTCTAATTTTGAACTGCCATTGAAGGATTCAGGGCAGGCCAAGTCACTACCAGTTTATCCACAAACGCCTAAACTGAGGCTCAACTGCATTTATGTCGGTTGGTGTGATGGCGTCTGGCCCAATGGGTCATGGAAATCCCCCAGGGCCACCCCACATAAGGGCGGCCTCAATTGGTTGGAAATGGGTTTGGGATGGCCAACCCACCCATGCCCAGTTGCTGAGGCATTCGTTTGGCCAAAGGAGTTGTGTTGGGCACAAATCACATTTATTGAACTAGGGGCTTCAAATTATTGTCAACAGTCCCTGATGGTAATCCCTGCTCATTGGGGATTGTCCCTGACAATTTTAAAGGGAGTTTGGCATCAGTAATCATACTGCTCGATGGCTCAAGGACATCTACAATTCTTCCTGATAAATCACTAGTTGTCTCTTTTCAAAAATTGGTTTTTGCCCATTGGACTTTATTCCCATTGAATGTGGACATTTCAGCTTCGATTCTGAGGATTTGATGCCAAAGGTTTTTTAAAGTCCCTCCCACTTGTGAGGAAGATGGTTACCAATGATTTTGGTGCAGATTTCCTCAATTTGGCGAACTAGTTTGGCAGAGGCAAGCACAGGGACTGGGGGAGGAATCTTCAGAGGGAGATCTATTAACCAGCGCTCATCTACCACATGGGCAAGGTCGCCCTGAGTGATGAGTACAGAAGCCCTTTTTGGACTCTTCTTATTTGGGAATGGGAAAATCGCCTGATCCATGAAAAGGGGATGTTCCCCTGGACTTACAGTATAATAAAGGATGGGGGCGTACAGAGGTATCTATCCTCAGCATCCATGGCCTTGGGAGCCACTTAGTTTTAAGCCCCATGTTATGATACTCTATCTTACAGGTAGAGGAGGGATTTTGATGAGGCAAGTACATTTTTTGGGGCCCCTTGTTTCTAATTTTGGAGATCTAATAGTGGTGGTATATAATACCAAGAGTGATAGGTAATTTACTTTGTGATTAATTATGCAATTAAATTCCCAAATTAGTTGCACTCCAAAAAGCAATCTAATGTTATCATTTTCTAATGCTTTAGTAGGGCGGTAATCACGAGCTTCTCAAATTGGAGAGATAATGCAGATTATGCTCTGATCGCCTTACTAGACTGGTTTCCCACCGTCCCATATTCAGCTTTGGGGATCAAGTCAGGAGTCATTTAAACTTTCTGTATAAGTTTTTTGGACATAACGTTAACTGTGGATCTGGTATAACTATAGCCAAAACTTTAACTTTGTGAATGACTACTTCCACCTGTACCACTAAAGATCCAAATTTGGAATTAACGGCTAATAAACAGTTGGTAGGTAATTGAGGCAAGGTAAGTGGAGAATTTGCCTCAGTTATGCTTGGGGCTTCATCTTGTTTAAAAAAAAATTTGGTTAATGCTTGGCTCTCACTAGTGTAGTTGGCTTAATAAATTTGATTGAGTAATTTCCCAATTTTAAAAATTAAAAAAAAAACTTAAGGTCTTCATTGCCTTTAATAGTGAGAGGTACTTTGACTTCAGCAGGAGCTGCTAATATGAAGCAACCTAGAGTACTAGGCATAGAGTAGAAGTTTTTGGGACTTAAGTTTCATCAGCTGAGGGAGCCTCTTGCCCTATCCTGACTGATCTTTTGCTACCTTAATTTGCCGAAGTTTGTGGCTTAAGTTTATGGTGTGGTTATCTTCTTACAATAATTATAAACTTACTTGGGTGTTGGATATTTGGGGGCATCACTGTTGAAAAATTTTGAGGCCAAGGCTTATTGTTTGGATGGGGCGGCCTTATAGATTTAAACAGTTTGGCAGGAATCTCCATTATGGCTTCCTTGATATGCAGGGGGATATAAGGTTGGGCTTTACTTTAAGATAGACTTGGATTTAAGCATGGTTTTGAATGCAATAAGAAGGTGGTGATAGCATCATCTAACATATGACAATTTACTACAAGAAAGTCTGGCCTTGAGATAAAACCTTTGGGCGAACTCAATAATGATTTCTACCCAGTTGAGCCTGATTCCCATAAACTTCAGTTTCTGGTTGGATAGTGTTAAGTCACTTCTAAACTCCTGAAGCGGAGTAGACTTGGCATTACTAAAGGTAAAACAGACCATCAAATGGGGTGCCATTATGTCCTGTGCTATGTGGCTAAGGCAATTATTCATGTGTTTGAGCTGTTGGTAATTGGTAGCTTCCTCCATTGCACTTTTGTAGAAATACAAGAAGGAGGAAATTCTCCCTTCCCCAGTGACATACTTCTCCTTGGAGAAGGTTTTAAATATATTACTTGGAGAAGTTGGAAGCTGAATGACATAAAATGACACTGGAGATGCTCCCTTCAGCTAAAGAGAAAAACTTTATCCCGAGAATATTCATGAGTATAGATAGCATCCACTTGACTCTGCAGATCATTACATCTACAAAAACTAAATCCGCTCACTCATGGGCAGCCAAAGAGCTATTTTGGTGGTGAAGAGCTATGTCAGCTGCTTGATTTCATTCTTTAAACTAGCAATTGTGTCTCAAAGTTCAATTCAATACTGCTCAGTGGCAAGCATTTGCTGTTTTAATCCTCATACTATGGAGGGTAGGGCAGCCAAGGTTTCAATTTATCTGCGTTGAGCACCTAAAGAAACTTCATAGCGAATAGGCACCCTATCTTGAATGAGTTATGCACCTTGAGCTATGCATCCTAGTTGAAATTGAGATATTAGATCTGTTAAATTATCATTTAGAGTCAATTGTCAGGGACCTCTGAGCCAGTACTAGACTCAGGAGGCCCAGGAGGCCCCAATGGGCTAGGGGGTCTAGGGGACCTATATTGGCTGGGCATTCCATTGTGACCAGGTATTCCAGGTTCACCAGGCATTTCAGGAGAACCATGCAAGTCCAGGGAAACGTCCCCTCTGCGAAATCGGGCGATTTTCCCATTTCCAAATAAGAAGGGTCCAAAGAGGGTGGCTGTACCCCTCGTCACCCAGGGCGAACTCACCCGTGTGGTAGATGAGCGCTGGGAAACAGCGTTCCCTCTGAAGGTTCCTCCCCTGGTTCCCATGCTTGCCTCCACTGAACTAGTTTGCTGGATTGAGGAAATCTGCACTGAAATCATTGGTAACCATCTCCCCATAGACGTAAGGGATTTTATAAACCTGAAAGAACTAAATCCTCAGAATCAAAGCCAAAATTTCTGAAATTAATGGAAATAAAGCCCAATGGGCAAGAAACTAATAGTCAAAAAAGGACAAGTATCAAATTCTCAGTTGAAATTACCAAGGGCATTGAGCCATCAAGCAGTACGATTGCTGATGCCAAACTCCCCTCAAAATTATTGGGGACAAAGCCCAATGAGCAGGTACCACCATCGGGGGACTGTCACTGACAGTTTGAAACCCTCATTTCAAGAATTGGGATTGGTGCCTGACATAACCCATTTGGATGAACAAACGCCCCAGCAACTGGCACGGGCAGGTTGACCATCCTGAACCCGTTTCTGACCCAATTGGGACCACCCCTATGTGGAATGGCCCTGGGGGATTCCCATTGCCCATTGGGCCAGATGCCATCATGCCAACTGATGTAAACATAGTAGAGCCTCAGGTCAGGTGTTTGCAGATGAACTGATAGTGACAGCCTGCCACAAAATCTTTTGATTTCAATTCGAATTAATATCTTTTACCCACCCCAAAAAATCACTGGGTTAGGTCAAAGTTGAGGGCCCCAATCCCTGCTTTGACAAGCTAACCCTAATCAAACACTATTTAATCAGTCAAGTTGCACTGAGGAAATTGTTGGTCAATTTTTAAACCTTTACTTTCAAATAAATTCCTACTAGTGCCCAATTTTTTTCATTTTACCCCAATCCTTCTTGCCAAAGTCCTGATGGCACTAACTTGGTGGCCCATCGGCCCCTATACTGGATGGGCTATACCAGTTTTGATGATCACAATCGCTCACACCATAGCCAGCTGGATCCATCATGCAAGAAATTTCTGGGAATTTAATCACATTATTAAAGCCATCCGCTATCAGGATATCAGAATCCTGTGGCCTCACATATCTCACCTTCATCCAAGGATCTGCCCCCTTGTCTCTGCTTTGGTGATGAACCCTTCCACCGGAGACCCTGAAGTAGTTAATCCAGTAGTGCAACCCCTGCAGCAAGACCCTCAAGGTCTGAGGTTGTATCTGTTTGGTTGATTGACAGTTTCCTTTTTACGCTAATCTCACATCAATGAGTCATTGTCACCCTTTTTCCCGCACCATACAATGTCATTTGAGCGGCAATTCACTGGCATTCTGGCTTGCTTTTTGGGTGCTTATGCATCTGACTGGCAGGCTAGTTTAAATTTCTTATGCCGTTTTCCTGACATACCAGCATCACTGGTATTCCAGGTAGTCCAGATAAATCAATATTGTCCTGGATATCTCAAATATCACAAGTTAACTCCTTAAGAAATTAAAGACATCTATCCATAGAGGATATCAAGTTATTAATCTGGATTTGTACTCCTGTGGTACAATCTATAATCAGGTTATGTATAATTTTTCTAACTGACTGAAATGATTGGAGAAGGGTGGTTAGCTGGCAGGTTAAATCCTGCTGCAAGTCCAAGGGAACGTCCTCTGTGTGTTGACCGGGCTCTCTTCCTGTTTCCAAACAAAAAGGCTCCAAAGAGGGTGGCGGTCCCTCTCATCACCCAGGGTGATCTTGCCCACGTGGTAGATGAGCACTGGGTAACAGCCCTCCCTCTTCAGGTCTTTCCCCCAGTGCCCACATTCTCCTCTCCTGAACTTGTATGCCTGATTGGGGAAATTTGCACCAAAATTGCTGAAATGAAGTCAATCAGTCTGAAAACGTGTGGAAACGAGCCCAATAATCGGGATCCACATAGTCAAAAAGGAATGAAGATTGACTCATTAGCCAGAATTGCCAAAGGTTTTGATTCAGTCAACACCTCGATCATCAAAATTAACCCACTCCCAAAATCGTCAGGATGATCCCCAACGTGCAGGTAGCATCATCAAACACCATCAGCAATAGTTCAAAGCTCCCTTCCAGCCAATTGGGTGTTGCAGCTGATGTAATGCTTTTAACTAAACAAATGGCCCAGTGACTGAGCACAGGCAGGTTGAGCATCCCAAAACTGTTCCCAACCAATTGAGACTGCCCCTACATGGGGTGGCCTTGGGGATTCCTGTTGCTCATTGGGCTAGACGCCGTTGCACCGACTGCTGGAAATGCAGTCAAGTATCAGTTTGAATGTTTAAGGTTGAACTGACAGTGACTCAGCCTGCCACCAGTTTTTTGATGTCAGTTCCCAGTGAACTTATCTACCCCCATTCCCAAATAATTTGTGGTTAGGTAGAACTTGAGGGACCCAATCCCAGCTTTTTTCCTCTCCAATTGACCACTATTTAATCAGTTTCATCACACTGAGAAAATTAATGATCAATTTTTCTTTCTTAAAATTTCCATTAAAAACCTTCCCTAAAATTTGCGTTTTATATGCTGAAAAATAAACCGCCTTTTCCGCCAACCCTCACACACCCCTTGGGGGTTAACAGCTGTACTCGTCTGGTATTTTATTTATGTGCCTGTATGAGAGTCTGGTTCACCGGCAGATATTGGTGAAATCCCTTTTCAGTTTCATATCCGTTGTATCAGCAGCAGTGCCTTTGGCATTCTGGTTTGCCATTCAGGTGCTCTGGCACCTAGACTGGCAGGCTGGTCTAATTATTACTTGCTGTTTGCCTGACATGTCTGCCCAACCATTATTTTTAACCATTTCCGCCTTTCTCATAGATATTGACATAGCAATAGTCCCTCCTTTTCTACTGAACCAAGTTGTGAAGAAGATTTTCCCTTTCCACAATGGCCCAGTTCCACTCAAAACTTCAAACCCACACCCCATAGTTGCCGCGGCTATTTTGCTCATGTCAGTAGGGTCTGACATCCCAATGTGCAACGAGTTTACCCCCATAAGAGCCTAGCAGTTTCCCCTGACCCCACTACCATCTCTTCGGTATCACTGGATTCATCCACAACTACCAATAAAGAGAACACGCTTACTTCTTATTATCCATGAAGATTAGTGTTGGGTCCCATCACGTCTTCTTTGAGGCCCTGGTGGACACTGGAGCCGCGGGTAATTTTATGAGTGTAGAATTGGCCCAGCAATTGGAGCTTGACCTGGATGCAGGCCCACTAATAATGGTTGCATCATCAGCCTCCCAAACCTCATAACTGGTTCGCTGACCAGTCAAATTTTCAATACACCAGTTCAGCTTCTGTGATCGCTTTTCTGCTATGTCAAACTTGGTGATTCTGGTGATCTTAGGAGTGGGATGGTGGCGCCGGCAACATGTCAAGATCCACTTGGAGTCTAACATGCTGTCATTCATTAATGATCAACTGGAGGGTGAATTTCCCATTATTGACATTCTTAAGAAAGCTCAAGGTCGCAGTTCTATCACTTACCTCATCTCTTCTGCGGGCATACCGTCCAATTTCCCAGAAAGTTTAATGCACTATTAAATCATTTTCGATTCTGAAAAGGCAGATCATCTGCCTCCTTACACTAGATTCAACTGTGGATTCCGTATGATGGTGAAGTTGGTGAATATCAACTGTTCATTGTATCCCCACACAGCAGAGGAGGAGGCTGCGCTCAACACTTGTTTGTATGATATTCTGAGAAAAGGGTGGTTGTTTAAGGAGACATCGCCAGTCGTGTCTCCCATTGTCTGCTAAAAAAGCCAATGGTTCCCTCCGCCCCTGTGTGGACTATGGACACTTAAATAAAGTCACAGTTTCTGATCCCTACCCCCTGCCTTTGGAGCAGACAATAAGCCAAGCAATCACCAAATCTCAGGTGTTTTCCAAGCTGTATCTCGTCAACGCTTTTAACCAGATTCAGTTAATGAAAGGGCAAGAATGATTAACAGCGATCCAGACAAAGAGAGGCATTTTCCAATTCCACATAATGCCCTTTGGGCTGAAGAATGCTCCCGCTACATTTCAATGTATGATCAACAATTTACTGGGTAACCTCCAGTTCACTTGTGCGGTCGCATATATCAATGACATTCTGGTTCACTCCCCCAACTCCCAAACAACACGCTATTGACTTGGAAGCGGTTGTGGCCACCTCACATAAGGCAGTCTTGTTTGTTAAGCCTTCCAAATGTGAGTTCTATAAGGAGGAAGTTACCTTTCTTGGGAACCTCATCCTTAAAGATGGCTATGTGATTCCTCCCAATAAGTTGGACGCTATCTGAGAATGGCCAACTCTGACAACCCAGAAACAATTATGGAGTTTCTTGGGAACCTTCATTTTTTTAAAAAAATTCCCCAGCACTTTCCCATCTTGCTGCCCCACTCCACCCCCTTACCAGAAAGAATGTTCCCTTTTGCTGGACGCCTGAATGCCAACAGGCGTTTGAATCAATCAAAGAGGTGTTTTTATCCCCTCCCATTCTGAAACACGTGGATCCCGCCAAGCCATATATTGTTGTGTGTGATGCCTCCTCAGTAGCAGTGGGAGCAGTGTTGCTCCAAGAGCATGATGGCTTGGAACATCCAGTCGCCTATTTTTCCTGAAAGTTCACCTCTATGGAACAGTCTTAGGCCATCTACAACAAAGAGTTGGCGGCCGTAGCATGGGCATTAAATCATTGAAGATACCTGTTACAGGGTGCTTCACATGAGTTAATGGTCCGCACGGATCACCAGGCTCTCTTGTACTTTTGTAAACCCCAGAAATTGGCACACTGGAAAGCACAAACCTATCAGGACTTGTTCAGTTTCAATTTCAAATATGAATTTGTAAAGAGTGCGCTTAATGTACTTCCCGATTTCCTCAGTTGAAACCCCACCCTTTGTCCCACAGATTTGGAAGAAGTGGATCTTGTTACCATTTTTACCACTGCCCAAATTTTGACAATTGTTCCCCCCATCATTTCTTCTGCCGCCCTCTCCCCTGACGCCCCACTTGTGGCTCAGGTCTTAGCCAGTTAAACAGCCTGCTCTGAAGGGGTGGAGTTCTTTGAGCAATTGACCCTTCAGAATCATAAACACTCTCTGTACTCCTTAGTGGATGGACTCATCTATTTTAGGTCAAGAATTTGGGTTCCCCCTCTTTTCTGAGCTGAGGTATTTTGTGCGCATCACAACCCTCCCACGATCGCCATCCAGGCAATAAAAATGCATTGATCTGATTAAGCAAACCTATAACTGGGCGGGCTTGACAAAGGAAGTTTAAATTTGGATTGCCAATTGCGTTACCTGTGCTCGGGCAAAGTTAGACCACTCAGGAAGGAGGGGACTCCTACACCCATTACAACAGGTGGAGGGTCCATGGACATCGATGTCTGTGGACTTTATTGTCAAACTGCCCTGTTATAATGGGTTCATGGCAGTGATGGTGGTAATTGATCACTTCACAAAATTTCCCTTTTTATTACCTTTAATTCTGCAATCACATATGAAGAGACAGCTCAGCCCTTTGTATGCCATGTGTTCTTGATGTTTGGTCTCCCACAGGAGATCATCAGTGACCGTGGACCCCAATTTACAGCGCGTTTTTGGAATGATTTATTATCCATCCTAAAAATCACCCCCTGTCACTCCACTGCTTACCACCCACAGTCTGACGGGAAAACTGAGTGGGTCAGCCAAATTTTGTAACAGTATTTGCGCTGTTATGCTTCTGCCACCCAGGATACTTGGGCTGATGATCTCCCTCTCGCCCAATTTGCTTATAACGGTACTCATGCCTCTACGGGTTTTTTCCCTATGAAGCAATGCTAGGTTATAACCCCTCCTTTTTAGTCAGCTCTTGTATACATCGAGAGGTTCCTGCTTCCACAGATCACATTGAGCATATCCAGTCAACCCAGTCCTTAGTATGGGAGCACCTCACAAAAGCTATCAATGATTATAAACAGTTCGCAGATCACAAATGGCTTCCTGGTCACAATATCATAGTGGGTTCTCACGCCATGTTGGACACTCACCACCTGCAGATGCTGGTACCCTCCTGGAAGTTTGCAAGCAAATGTTTGGGTCCTCACCTGGTGGAGGAAGACTTAGGCAATGGGGCTTTTTGGCTGAAACTGCCAGCTCATTGGAAACAGCATCCCATCTTCCATGTGTCCCTGTTTTCCACGTTCAAAAAGATCATCCCCACCAAACCTGAACCTATTGTGATCGATGATGTGGAAGAAGCTGAGGTGAAAAACATCTTAGCATCCCACAAATCCTGGCGGTCAGTCTGTATCTCATAGCCTGGAAAGGGTATCCAGCTTACAAGAACAGTTGGGTTAAGGCCTGCAATTGCGCTAACTGCAGGGAGCTGGTTGAGGCATTTCATGAATCCCACCCCAATGCCCCCATCACCCCCCCCCCAAAAAAAAGTTGCAACGGTAATAGTAATTAAGCTACCCAAGGCGCACAAGAAGGTGGCCCTCATGCAGTTTTCTGGTGGCAGTGCCCTCCCTTTGGAAAAAGGAAAGGGTAATATAAGTCCAGGGGAATATCCCCTGTGTGTTGACTGGGCTCTTTTCCCATTTCCAAACAAAAGGCTCTGAAGAGGGTGGCAGTCCCTCTCATCACCCAGGGTGATCTTGCCCACATGGTAGATGAATGCTGGGTAACAGCCCTCCCTCTTTGGGTCCCTCCCCCAGTGCCCACATTCTCCTCTCCAAACATGTATGCCTGATCAGGAAAATTTGTACCAAAATTGCTGAAATGAAGTCAATCAGTCTGAAAACATGTGGAAATGAGCCCAATGATCAGGATCCACATGGTCAAAAAGGAATGAAGATTGACTCATTAGCCAGAATTGCTGATGGTTTTGATTCAGTCAACACCTCGATCATCAAAATTAACCCCCTCCTAAAATCATCAGGATGATCCTCAACATGCAGGTAGCAGCATCAAACACCATCGGCAATAGTTCAAAGCTCCCTTCCAGCCAATTGGGTGTTGCAGCTGAATCAATACTTTTAACTGAACAAACAGCTCAGCGACCAGGCATGGGTGGGTTGGGCATCCCAAAACTGTTCCCAAGCAATTGGGACCACCGCTACAAGGGGTGGCCTTGGGGGATTCCCATTGCTCATTGGGCTAGATGCTGTTGTGCCAACCGCCAGAAATGCAGTCAAGTCTCAGTTTGGTCATCCGAGGTTGAACTGACAGCAACTCAGCCTGCCACCAAATTCTTCAGTGTTGGTTCCCAGTGAACTTATCTGCCTCCATTCCCAAATAATTTGCTGATTAGGTCAAACTTGAGGGACCCAATCCCAGCTTGTTTCCTCTACAATCGACCACTATTTAATCAGTCACATCATACTGATAAAATTGTTGGTCAATTTTTCTTTCTTAAAATTTCCATTAATAAGCTTTCCTAAAATTGTGTTTTATATGTTGAAAAATAAACCGCCTTTTCCACCAACCCTCACACCCCTCGGGGTTAACAGCTGTACTCATCTGATATTTTATCATGAGCCTGTATGAGATTCTGGTTCACTGGCAGATATTGGTTTATCCCTTTTCAGTTCCATATCTGTCATACCAGCAGCAGTGCCTTTGGCATTCTGGTTTGCCATTCAGGTGCTCTGGCACCTAGACTGGCAGGCTGGTCTAATTATTACTTGCTGTTTGCCTGACACCTGCTTCCACTCTAGCGCAGGTTTTGTTCAACACATGTTCAAAACTGTACTGGCTATAAAAAAATTGTGGCGTGGTATATTTGACCCAAGGTCAACCTGCCTTGATTACTTTGAAATGATTGGAGAGCTCCAGATGGACAAATCCTATTATTCTTTCAAGCTATATTAACACAGCCTGCATCTCATTGATGATTTGCCAATTTTTAATATGGTACTTCAATTCTCGCTGCTAAAGAAAGAGGTAGAATGGTAAAATTGGGGGAATTGTGGATGCAAAGTCTCCATTAGCTGTAAATGCTGAAGCAGCTCCTGATGATGGAACCCAGCTGCTTGTAATAGATGGTACAGGGTGGGATACATAAAGTGATGCGAATACTGCTCTGAATGTCCTGCCCTGACCTGATCTTCAAGTGCAGAGCTGGTGGTTAAGCCCCTCATAGGGGCTAGTACTGTGAGAACTCATCTTCTATTTGCTATCCTCCTGGTACAAAGGCCCCAGCGAGGATGAGCTGAAGGCTTCCATGAATTCTGAGATTTATAGCTGATACTGCTCTGCAAAAGGGGTGGGGAGGTCCACCTCCATAGATATGGATAATAAAAGGTTGCAAGTCACTGTCACTTCTATATGTATAGCAACTACCCACTCACTGAGGTGAACGGCATCATAATCTGAAGAGGTGTATGATGCTGAATCATTATTGTTTATTGGAATTATAATTTTGGCTGGAACTTGGGTGACCTGGCAGGGGTCAACCTCAAGTTAAATAGAAAACGCGATCCAACCCATTGTCACTATCTTTACCAGTTTAACCCTTCGCGGTTGGAGCCTCTCGACAAGCATGTGTCACTGTGGATGAGAGTATTGGAGCACGCAGTAAAGAATATATATATATATATGCATTATAAAATCTAAAGCTTTATTTTAAAAAACTTTTCCATAAAATCCAACAAAAATATAAACAAACAAATTGAAAACAGACGACAAAAGGAAATTTGGGTATGTATATGACCCATTTGATATTCCTGAATTGAGTGGTATCGTTTGAAGCAGTCACAATATGTGCAAGGCCAGCTTAGCCAAACGAGTAGCACAATAATATCTCAACGCTCCTCTTCCATGTTTTACTTCTTGATTAGAACATACTACACAGGCTTTACTCCTTCCTGTATCATCTCACCAAACGATATGTAAAAGACCGTTCAGTCAATCTGCTGTTCCAGAAGTTGAAGGATTCATGGGTTCAGTATCTCAAAAATAACCAATTTATTGCGCCACCAAGCGACGTACAAATAATAGATGGGTTAACTTTTTTATATTGTATTTCTTCTGATGGTTCAAATGTAATAGATACGAATTTATGACAACTTCCAAGCCCCCGAAAAATAAACTGAATTGGGTAGCTATACGCTGACTCGCATCAGCAACGGTAAAAAGGCTTGGGTGGCTATTTGCTGACACTCGACCGCAAAGGGTTAAACCTGTGCCACGGTTGGTAAAAGTGCATCCTAAGCGGCGGAGGGTCGGCGGAAGTAAATGGGGTGGGTAAGGTTGGACCTACCAACCCTTACCTAAAGCTAAGACTTATATGTTTATTACCCAAGTTGGAAGTTTGGAATTGGGATACGACGATGTGAGGTTAGGATATGTGGTGAAAAGTGCGCCTACAGTTACAAAGCGCATGGGTTGCAAATCGCTTATTTAAGATATCTCTGATGTCAAGCTCACTGGGTAGTTTTCTTAAGGTCACCTTAACTTGGTCTACGGATGAAGTGGCTCTTTAGACCAAGCTAGCTGTATAGCTATCCCACGAAAGGTCGATCCCTATACCCAACCTATGAAGCTAGTCAGCTAGGCAGATGGTTTTAGCTACCCTACAAACTTAAACTCGGATGCTGGGCTTTGCAGTTCAAGGGTTTGGAGGGGGTTCATATTTAAACGCAACCTTAGATCCCATTTGTAATTTAAACCAAAAGCTAAGATCTGCAGAGCCACTTGGAAGGCATACAAAATCTACCCGCTCCAGTCTAGCTTGACGCCTAAAGGGGCCAAGAATGGGTAGTTGGGCGGTTGATAGATTCGGGTGGGGAGGTTCAACCGGGGTGAAGCCTCAAACTTTAAGAGCTAAAGCGAACCGCATCGGGAGCGGGCTAGGCTAAGGGCCCGGGTATAACCACGGACCCCACCAACCTAAACCCGAGCAACCGGGGTTTTATTCACGTTAATGAGGGGTAGGGAGGTTAGACACCGCCGCTGCTCGGGCGGCTCCGCTTATTCGAGCCTACTAAACGTCAGCCATAACTTCGCAGCGTAACTTACCCGGGAACCCCCCGTAGTTGGGCAGAGGCCGCGCGCCGTGGTCCTCGGGGTACATCGCGGGGGCTAAACCCGTCAGAACCAAAGCGGATTTAAATTACCCTGATGAACGGGGGCGGCGGGAAGTTGAACTGGGCGGGCGGCGGGGCGAAACCTTGCCGAGGCCCATCCTCCGCGGCGTCCTTCCTAAGGAAGCCGTCCAAGGTTTTCAGGAGATGCTCCACATCGACGGCGGGGCCTAACATCAGGTTAGCCCCCACGGACCAAACCCACTCACCGACGTACTCGTGAGCCTTGGGGATCTGGGACAAAAAGTAGGCAACCGCCTCGGGAAGCTCCAGCGGGTGGGAGGTGGCGGGCAAAGCCGGGGCGCTGGGGTTGGGGGACTTATTTTCGAAGTCGCTGGGGTTGAAGGGGGGACGGCGATCCTCGTCGGCTCGGAGCTCGGCTTGTAGTTGGTCCAGCGTGAGAAGTCGGGCCGGGTGAACCGATCCGAGGCGATGGAATCCAAGGAGTTCTTCTTCCCGTTCTGTAACCCGAGCCCCTCCAACGCCAATTGGCTCACGAACACTTTGGGCTGGGCCCGAGTGCGCGTATCTACAGGTTAATTGGATAAAAGCTGCTTAACCTCGATAGCCCAACTCTTCCGTGGCGTAAGCGTCGACATAGCTGAGCCTATCGGCAATCAGCTGGGAGGGCGGGACTCCAGGTTAAGCCAGATCGCATACGCTTACTGTGGGGGTAGGCCTCGGAGACCCGCCGGTGGGTCCTTTCAAGGTTTGAGGCATCTCCGAGGTAGGCCTCGAACCTCGAGATCTTTTCCCAGAGCGGGAGCGCCCTACCCTTCGGTACCCCATCGATCGACTTTTCAAACAGCGCCCGCGCGTCTACACCCGTCAGCCTACAGCCAAACCATTACTGTTGGGGTCCTTCTTCTGGATGAGGTACTCGAGGTGCTGCGCGACGAAGCCCGGCTCGGTGGGGAAATGCCTCTGGCCGAGCTGGAAGATGTTGTCGGGGATTTTGGGGTCGGCCTGGTTGAAGTGCTCCAGCAGGGCTGATTTTAACAAAACCTAACGCGGGTACCTGCCTCGACGAACACGTGGTACGTCGCGTGGCCGGACTTGCGCGCCTCCCCGAATACCCGCCGCAGGCCCTTGATGCCCTAAGGGGTTAACGCCCGCCAACCGCGCCTTACCTCGCACCGCCGCGCCGACCTCATGTAGCTCAGCCACACCAGCGTTATGCGCCGCTTCACCGCGTCCACCTCGACCGCCTTCGCCTCCTCGATCTCGGCCCGCTGCTTCTCCCGCTGCTTCTCCCGCCGCCTAAGTAGCTCCTTAACCTCGCCATCGATCTCCCGGGACTCCTGCCCCTCCTGGCCCGCATCCTTAAGCGGGGCGTCGAGTTCGGCGAGCTTCGCGCCAAACTTGGCCTGCACCCGCTCCAGGTCGCCCGTCAGCGACTTGATCGCTTGGTCGTAGATGGCGTGGGCCTCCTTCTCCCGCCGCTGAAGCTCCTCGTATTCGGCGTAGGCGCAGTTGAGGAGGACGCTGCATCGGTTAGCGGCAACCTAGCGGCTTCACCTGGAGGGGAGGGCCTTACAGCCCAAAGCGAAGGTATTTGCCGCATCCTTCTTCCGATCGACCTTCACGTAGAAGCACGCCAAGTCCACCCTAACTTGGGTCAGCCACATAACCTAGCCCATTTACCAGAACTCGGGGTAGAACCGGAGGCTGAGGAGCGCTTGGGTGTACGCGAAGATGACGCGGGCGTTGAGAGCCTCGGTATTCTCCAGCCGGAGGGGGTTGGACTTCTCCCAGCTGAGGTAGGCCTGCCAGTCGTCGGCCTAGAGATGAGCTAGATTTAAAACGGCATACCAGCTTGATCTCGCGCGCCGACCAGCTGGGAGGGGGCGCGGTGGCCTTGAGTTGGGCGATCGGGTCCGTCAACGCCCGCAGCTCGCGCAGCGCGGCGCGGGCGATGGCGTAGGTGGGGCTCCGCTCCGCGATTAGCCGCTTCGCCTACGCGGTTAACGTGCCAAAATTGATTTACCGTCGCGCGGTTGACGGAAAGCTCGAACTGCTCGTAATCCTTCCAGATCGTGTCGAGCAGCAGGGTCGGGATCGCTGTTGCCTGGTGGTAAACCTTGCGGATCTTGTCCACGGCGTGCTGCTGCTCCCACGCGTTGTAGGTCTAAAGCGGTGGGTAAGTTGGGAAGATGGTTTTAAAGGCAAGGGGAAAAACTTAAACGAAAGCGCCGAGCCAAAGATCTCTAACCCAAGATGGGCGGGAAGCCTAAACCATGGGCCAAAGGTTTAACCTTTGCCAACCCAACCGCATCTAAAACCGCACCGACTTTAATCATAACGACAAATTTGAAACCTTAAGCGCTCGGAAGCGGGGGTAAAGTGGGGTGGCTCACCTCGACGCGCTTGAGGAAGGCGATATATTCCAACCAGATGGGGCCGGCATCCTTATCGAACCCGACGCGCAGTAGGGCGTACTCGTAAGCCAAAGTGATGACGTGGCGCTCGGTGGGGCCGCGGGGTAGGCCCTCCGGGGTGGAGTTGGTCTGCTTAATGTACTGGAGGTAGAGCTTGAAGATATCCAACGATATCACATGGGGGGTGCACCGGGTGAACAGGGCCTCGGCCTTTGCCAGCTGCCGATGCTTGAGCTCGTAATCCACGTAGTCGAGCCAGTGCTGGACCTTAAATTTAAAAAATTATAAATTTCCAAAATATATTCCCCCCAATAAAGGAGGGTTGGGTGGGATTACCGAAGTCGGGTACTTCTCCAGGAGGCACTCGTAGGTCTCGCGGACCGATTCCGGGCCCCCGGTTTTTAAAGCGGTGGCGACCCGGTGGTTCCAATAGGCCCAGCTATAAGTATTATCGTAAGGTAAGCTAGTAAAGGTCTCCATCGTTTAACCGCTTTGAAGAAGCCGCTCGAGTTCCAACTTTAAACCCCTAAGCTTATTCACTTGAGGTTATATCAATCCCACCCTTAACTTGATCTGAAAAGTTGAGGTGGTGAAGGTTGTTTAAATGTCGATCTCTTGCCCATCCCCCGATACGAAATCGTTGGCTGTATTCGAACCCACGAACTTAAATTATAAATTGAGTTGTCCAGTTTTAAATTAATTGGTCTCCGTCTTAAAATAAACTTATCCCAAGTTGACCCCATCCACCTCTTACAAATTTTATAAATTCATTTTTTAATCAAAAAACCCTTTTATTCCTCCTAATACCTTATTTTATCCATCTTCCAAAAATGGGATCATACGGATACCGGATCATCCCCTATAATAAAATAAAGCTATCCAGTCTCAGGTTGATTTCAACCTTACCAACCCATTGGTTTAATATTGGACCGCCTAACTAATTTAAACCTAGATCCCCTACTGGCTTAAAGATGACTGACCACCCAACACATAACACTACACAGGTTACCAATACCACCTCAAAACAGATAACAGCATTAGATAAGGTGCCAAAACCACCTCAAGTTACTATCCAGCTGGAAGCCCATTACCTCCCCAACAGATGGGTGAGCCCAACTTGGATGGTACCCTAAACCCTGTAGGAACCTTATCCCACTGATCAGTTGTGATACTATTATTCTTATAAAGTATATGCCACCCTAGGATCTCAAAAAAAGTTTACCCCCTGGACCTAATATCAGATAGTTAGATAACTTTAAAACTTGATGTGGCAATCATGATATGAGTTACCAGCCATGACTCCAATGGTAAGCAGCCTTATAACTTGAAAGAAAAAAATGTGGGATAGTACCAACAACAGTAAAATAAAAGAGGGGTTGGTAAGCCCGTGCCAAAACAGGTTTAAAGTTCAACTATACAACTAAATTTGAATTCTTTGAAAAGATATCTTATGGGCTTTGGCAGTATCAGCAAGCTTTTAAAAAATTTAATATTTATGCCTCTTTAAATAAAATACATATATTATAAGTCCCAGGAGCACCCTCTGCACCTCAATCATGAGAAGTTCCCATTTTGGACAAGGAAGGGGGTTAATAAGGCATCTGTCCCTCCCATTTCCCAGGGTGACTTAGCCCACATGGTAGATGAGAGGTGGTTGATAACCTACCCATAGAAGGTTGCACCCCTGCCTACACTTCTCACCACCCAGGAGTTGGTGCAGAAAAATGAGATGTGTCTGGAGGTGGCACCAGCAGAAGCCATCATAAGCAAAAGATTGGCAGCTGCTACACTCCCTCATCAATCCCATGCCCACTGTGGATCATTAAGTCTAATAAGTTGGTACCCAGCATGATTGGTTCATCTGTTGTACGCTCAGGTTTGTAACTTATCAAAACCTTTCTGCCCTTCAAGAAAAGGTGACCCAGCCCCCAATAGGTTCAGGTATGATAGATCCCTTCAGCATGCAATGGGACCTCCCATGTGTACCGGGCCATGGGCACACCCAGTCATCCACTGGAGGAAACATCACCAATCCGCCAAGTGAAAATATGCTGGGAGGGAAAGTTTAGTGGTGAAATTTGAGCCCAAGTCAGCTGGAAAGATTGCGACTGATCAGGTGCCAATAAGATTTCAGAATGTCAATTCAGCAGAATAAAATGTGATTGCATTACCCACACCCGATGCAAAATTTTATGATCCACCAAGCCCCTAGCTCTTAAGACAACTATCCATCACCGGTAGGTTTATCAGGCAATCTTTCCCCTTTGTTTTAAATAAACAAAATATGCATGTAAATTTTTATCTTTCATTTGAGCTCTCTGCTAGCCGCACACTTGTTTGGTGCCATGTTATCTAATCTACATAATGGCTGGGCTATAGTAGCCATAATTAATAGCTTGCTGCCCTCCCTCCTTGAATGAGGATATTGGTATGGTGGTCATCTGGGGGTTGACCTCCATTTTAGTAGCCATGTGGCGCCATGATGTACCCTTGCTCCTTGAGGTGATCCCCACTCGATGAGCTAAGTTTCATAATGCTTACACGCGCTCAGACCCTCACATTCCTGTAGTGAAGTCTGGACCCTCTGGGGGCCCAAGGAAGCAACCCAACAGAATCTGCAGCCACTTTTCCTGCATCTGTGTGTTTTCTGGCAGGTATGTTAGCAATGTTATTGTCAATCATCAACCCAAAGTTGTTCCCCTCCCAATGAGATACCATGTGATTTAGAAAGCTATGCCTCTGGAATTCTATTTGTGTTCTGGGTGTCCACTCACCCTGACTGATAGGCTAGTCTCAACTCTACTAGATTTTTCCATGGTATAATTGACTGACCCTTAGTTTTCGCCCTCTCCAAACTTCTGCTAGAAGTAGGACATGTGATGGTATCATTATACCACATGAATCTGCAATTGGTGCTTAGTTTAGTTCTTTTTTATGTTCAGCTGTTGCATTTTTCAGGTGTTCCCATGTGGTGGTGTTTCTGATACAATATTCTTCCCACATGATATGATTCATATTTCACCCCACACTGGAGGATTCATCCATCCCCTTTTTGGAAGTGGCAAACCAGGTTTTTAAGCCCTGAAAGGGTTGAACATGAATTTTCAGTTGATATGGCAGTTTCCTCCTCCCTTACAGATGCTAGAGGAGCGTAGCTCTATTGATGTAGTGGAAGGGCATGCATGCTGTTGGGAGCATAGGATCCTGCACTTGGTCAACGAAGTGGGAGTTTCTAACCCATTTAATACTTTGGTGTCATCAGTGGTTCAGGTGTCAGTTTCAATATCAGCTCACCAGCTATGATTTCTCACCTTTGGGTAAAGCGTCCAATGTTCATCCATTTGTTGAAGCTTTCCAGGGTCAGGCACCTAGGTTAGGACTTCCGTTGGAAGTTTATATTGCAGTATTATGTGCCACCTTGGATCCTGTTTCTGCCAACCATTCCACTTGGGAATCTCAGCTGGGTTCTTTAGCATAGGTGAGTGCAGTGGCCATCTGTAAGTCCTGTGGAACGTCCTCTGGCTGTTAATGGCCATTTTTCCATTCCCAAGTAAGAAGACACCAAAGAGTATGGAAGTACCCCTCATTACTCAGGCTGACCTCGCTCACATAGTAGATGAGTGCTGGGTAACAGCTCTTCCACTTTGGATCCCACCCCCAGTACCCACACTTATCTTGGCAGAACTGTTATGGGGAATCAGCAAAATCTGCACCAATATTGTCAAATTGAAATAAATTGAATTTAATTTGAGGGGTAATCTGGCCAATTCTCAGATCTCAAATGGCTGGAAAAGCATGAAGACTGAGCTATTTGATGGAATGACCAATGGTTCAATTTGATTAATGGGTCAATTAAACAAATCACCTCTCTACCAAAGTCATCTGGGGATCATCCTCAACGGCAGGCTATAGCATTGGATGCCATCGATGAGGGTTCAAAGTCCCCTGTTGACAATTCAGGTGTTGCAGCTGATGTGATGCCACTGTCCAAACAAATGGCCCAGCAACTGAGTGCGGGTGGGTTAGGCATCCTGAACCCATTCCCAACCAAATGGACCTGCCCCTATATGGGGTGGCCTTGGGGGATTCCCATCGCTCATTGGGCCAAATGCCATTGTGCCAATCATCAGAAACATAGCTGAGCCTCAGTTCGGACGTTCAAGGTCAAACTGACAGTAACTCAGCCCACTGCCAACTTTTTTGATGTTGGTTCCCAAGGTACAAACCTGCCCATTCCCAAATAATTTGCCAGTTAGGTCAAAATTGAGGGTCCTGATCCTGGCTTGTCACTACCCCAATTGACCACTATTTGATCAGTTGCATAGCACTGAGAAGATTGTTGGTCAATTTTCTTCCTTTTCCTTCAATAAAAATTTTGCCAAAAAACCAAACAATTTTTTATTGGATTATTCCTTCTGACCGCATCCCTGATGGCGTTTCCTGGGTGGCCTGTCAGTCCATATACTGGATGAGCTCTACCAATACTTGTGGTCACTATAGCCCCCTCCATCATCAATTGGATTCAGCAAGTATGATATTTTTGCTCTACAACCCCGTTATCATGAGCTTCTGGCAACAGTACATGGGAATCTTGTAGCCTTATATCCACCAATTGCAAGAGAGAATCCATCTCCTTGCCTCCTCAGTTAAAATGACCCCATATGCTGATGAATTCATAAAAACTATCTCTGTGATCCCACCCCCTGCGGCAAGACCCCTGGGTCAGAAGTGGGCTCATCGTGGTTCGTTGTCAGGATCATACTCACTATTATATTACACCAACGATTCATTGTTTCCCAATGCCCAGCTCCATATCAAGTCATTTGGTCAGCAATGCCTCTGGAATTCTGGCTTGCTTTCTGGGTGCTTATGCATCCCAACTGGCAGGCTGGTCTAAACCTCTTCTGCCATTTCCATGACACCATCTCCATCAGCACCACGCTTCTGCATGCACTTGGGGGTAGGAGGGGTACCAAAAAAAATTCTTCACTAAAGCAGCTTTGAGTGGACCATGAATAAAAAGGTGGCATGCCCTTTGTCTCTTTACCAATGTGTCTTTCTGGCCAGGCTCCCATGGTATGTGTCTTGGTTCCTGAGGATGCTCCATTATCTCCCCGTCAGGTTGCTTCCCCTTCCTCTTCCCAGGCGCCAGTTGGGGAGGTGGTTCCCATGAAGGAACTGGTACCTTCCAATCCCCTGGTGCCCATGTTATCAGCATCCCAACTAGAACCTTTTTAATAGGCTCTTCCCACTATAAGGTTCCAATTCCCTTCCAGATTTCAACTTTCCCAGATGTCTCAGCAGTTATTACTACTCAGCCGGTGGTTATCCATGCTTTTGCCAATAAACAGGATTTTGCCCATTTTGTTACCTCTTAAATTTTGGTTGGGTACACACAAGGTGTCTAATTGAGGCTCACATAAAATTGGGGAACAGAAGGAAATTTATGAGATTAAAACTATTGCAGGATTTAGATTTGGATCTTGAAGTGGGTGCATCAGTGTTGGGCGCGTCCTCAACTCCAATGGCTTCATGTAAAATATGGCATCCTATACCTTTTTTGGTGCACCAGTTTTATTTTTGTAATTAGTTTGCCACGGTGCCAGATCCGCTCTTCCCAGTTATTCTGGGGGTAGGTTAGATGTCAGCAGCAGGTTAATATCAATATGGTTTTATTGTATTATCCTTTGAGAATACCCAGTTGTGGGGGAAGTTTCCACTTAATTATACATTCACGATGGAATGGGGGGTACCATTATGTCAATTTCTTCTCCCACAGGACTTCCACCAGATTTTCTCCTGGCATTGGTAGCATAGCAGGATATATTTGGTTTTAAATGGCTAACTGCCTTCCACCCCATTCTGGTTATGACCTGGCTTTCCATTTAATGGTGGGTGTGATCAACATCAACTGTCCACTGTATCCCTACATGGCGTAGGAGGATAATGTGTTGGAGGTGTGGTTAGAAGATATGTTTAAAAAAGGGTGCGTGTTCAAAAAGCCTCTCCCACTGCTTCCTCCATAGTTTTTGCTTGGAAGGCTTATGGAATGTTGTGACCCTGTGTAGACTATGGAAATCTAAATAATATCAAAAGTCATGACCCCTAGCCCCTCCCCCTCAATCAGATGATTAGCCAGGGTACTTGCAAAATACTGGGAGTTTTCAAAGCTCAATCTCTTAAGCGCATTCAACTAAATCTGGGTGGTGGAAGGCCAGGAGCAGCTTATGGTGATTTGTACCAGAAGGGGTAACTTTCAGGTCCGTGTGATGCCCTTTAACTCTAAGAACATCGCAGCCACATTTCAGCATATGATCAATGACATTCTCAGAGCCATTCAGTTTACCTGTTCAGTGGCATACATTAATGATATTCTCAATAATTTCCTCATTCCCAAGAAGCATGAGAAGGGCCTTGAGGTGATGCTGGCTGCGTTGCACAACGTAAAACTTTATGTAAACCCCTCCAAGTTTGAGTTTTTGGGAGGAGGTTAACTTTATGGGTAACCAGGTCTGAAGGATGGTTACTACATCTCCAAAGCAAGTTCAAAGAAAATCTCAAGTGGCCAGACCTACAACCCAGAAGCAATTTCAGAGATTCTAGGGAATAGTTGCAGATGAGGCTGTGAGAGTACCAGTGGATCATTTATTGACTGGGCGAATAAACAGACCTCAACCCAAACTGGCAGAAATGTGGGAAACTTACCCACTGCAGATGGAGTTTAACATGTCCCTTTTCATAGAAGCAGGCAAGGGAATGTTTTACTCCATGATTAGAGTAAACATGCGAAATAAATTTCCATCTGAAGCTTCAGAAGATTTAATATATAAATATGATACATCGCCAAAGAACACTATTAAAATTGACCCCCTTTTATATCTTTGGGAGGCCAAAATAATTTGCAATTCACTAATGATGAAGCGATGATTCTGACCAAATTACCCCAACGGGAATGATTGAGACTCTCATCTGAATATTAACAAATCCAGCAAGCAACTAATTTCAAGAATTACTCAAAATTTGATGTGAGGTGCATTAAAGGATGCCATCAAATGACCCAATGTCAAGAAGAGTATTACTAAATCTCATAATAAAGTAATAAACTAATAAGATTCTACCACCCACAACCTTAAGTGGGGACAGAGGAAAGTTCCCATGGGCATCCAAGTTCAGGGGTAATTGCTGTGAGAGAGAGCTCAGTGATACAGGAACTATCTCAAATAGACAAAGCATCTAAAGTGACAATAAGACATCACCCCACTAGTGGATCTTGAAAAGCCCCAAGATCATACCTAAACTCCTTAAGTTATTTTACAAATATCATTTATTTTATTTCTTGATTTAAATAGAAGCCTAAAATTCTTTACTTTTTAACATTATAAAAACCTTTCCAAAGAATCTCAGTTGTATTCTTTTTGTTTCTCTTATAGTGGTTTAAGTGCTCTAATTTCAAGTAGCCAATCTAAGCTTAGAAAGTAGTAGGATACATAATCAGCTTGAGTTCTTTTTTGTTTGAACAGGATACTTAATATTGCATATGCCTTTGGATCTGGGCTGCCAAGGGAGTAGTTGAATTAGATTCAATTTTGATCTGAGGACCAACATAAAGAAAACATGTCAGAGATTTCAACAAGAGAATTTGCAAGGGCGCAAACAGTCTAATAAAAAGTTCAATGCTACAACGGGTAGCATCAGAGGAGAGTTTTTTCTATGAGGATGATTGTGATATAAGCAATGGTTTTCTGGTGCCTAATCTTCATGGATAAGACCCCTGAGGAGCAAGTCAGCCTCACATGTTAATCAAGCTGAGGTCAGTGAGCTGACTGGATTAATCATATTTTTGAAGAAATTTTTCTTCACCCTCTCACAGCTGGCCACGCGCTGCATCCCTTAATGGAAAATAATGTTTTGTTATGATGGATGGAAGATTGCTAACGGACGTTTGACACCATCAAGGAGGTGTATTTGGCACCTCTAGTTCCTTAAACATACTGACCCAACCAACCCTTTTATCATAGCATGCAATTCCTCATCAACTGCCATGGGGCAGTGCTGCTTCAAGTACATGACAGGTTGGAACGTCCAGTCGCTTATTTTTCATGCAAGTTAACTTTGTTTAACAATACTATGGAATTTAAAATAATTTATTTGGCTGCTGGGATGGTCACTTACCCACTAGCTGTACTTCTTCAGGGTTCATGTCATGAAGTGATCTTGTGGACAAATCATTGGGCCCTTATATATTTTTAGAAAATGCATAAGATGGGTCATTGTCAGGCCTGGGCATATTACAACCTCTGCATTTTTAACTTTATATTGAATTCATAAAAAGTGCCTTAAATATCCCCCAATATGTGAGCCAGAACCCTGCTTTGAGTCTAACGTAGGAGTACAAGCAGAAGCTAACTATGGCAATTTCGCCAGCCCAGACCTTGACTATTGCTCTTTCCACAATATTGGTGGTAGATTAAGCCCCAGATGTGCCTTTAGTCTACCAGTACTTGGCGCATCAAAATTCCTTCTTGGAGGGACTGGAGCTGTTTGACCAGCTGGTACTTCTAGCACATAAACAGATTCATTATTTATTGGCAGAGGGGACAATTTGGTTCAATTCAAGACTGTGGGTTCAACCCTAACACCGCACCAAAATAATTTGTCCCATAATGGTCCCCAGCAGTTGGCCACACAGAAAATAAAAAATCACTTGATTTGGTCAGACAGAAGTTTAACTGGCTGGGTGTAAGTCTCAGGGAACGTCCATTGGCTCTTGATTGCTCCATCTTCCCATTCCCAAATAAGAAGATACCAAAGAGGATGATGGTACCCCTTATCACTCAGGGCGACCTCACTCATGTAGTAGATGAGCAATGGGTAACAGATCATCCGGTTTGAATCCCACCCCCAATACCCACACTTACCTTGGCAGAACTGTTGTGGGGAATTAGAAAAATCTGTGCCAAGTTTATCAATCTGAAATCGGTCAGATTTAATTTGGCTGACAATCTGGCGGATGCGCAAAATTTGAATGGCTGTAAAAGCATGAAGGATGAGATATTGGCCAGATCGCCTGACAGTTTCAATTCAATCTCCAGACCAGTTGAACAAATATTGGGTGCTATCGATGTAAGTTTGAAGCCCTCAAATAGCCATTCAGGCGCTGCACCTGATATGCCGCTCTTGACCAAACAAATGGTTAAACGACTGAGTGTGGGTGGGTTGGCCATCCTGAACCCGTTCCCAACCAAATGGACCCATCCCTATAAGGGATGGCCTTGGGGGATTTCTCATCACCTATCAGGCCAAATGCCATCGTGCTAATTGTGAGAAATGTAGTTGAGCTCTGGTTCAGACGTTTGAGGTTGAATTGAAAGAGACCCAGCCTGCCGCCAAATTTTGTGATATTGGTTCTCAAGAATAAGCCCCCCCATTCCTGAACAATGTGCCAGTCAGGTCGAATTTGTTGAGCCCTGACCCCACCCTGCCACTACCCAATTGACCACTATTTAATCAGTTGCATGGCACTGAGAAAATTGTTGGTCAATTTTCTCACTTTCCTTTCCCAATAAAATTTTACCAAAAAAAGAAACTTTTATTTATTTATTTTCCCCCTTAACTGCATCCCAGATGCCATTTCTCTGGTGGTCCATCACCCCACATTTTGGGTGGACATTACCAACTCTTTTAGTCACCATGGCTCCCTCTGTCGCTGATTGGGTCCAGCAAGTACTCCTTACCCTGCTGCTACGTCACCACTTCATTGTATCACACTTCCCAGCTCCATATCAAGTCGCATGGTTGGCAATGCCCCTGGCATTCTGGCTTGCCTTTTGGGTGCTCAAGCATCCCAACTGGCAGGCCAGTCTAAACCTCCTCTGCCATTTCCATGACATAATTGGCCAACCATTACTTCCAGCCATTTCCGCCTTGATTTTTGAATTGGGCGCTGCAGTGGTTACCTTCTCAAATATGAACAACTCTGTTCAAGCCCAGACAGAAGAAATAATTTCTCCCACACTGGTACTCCCAATTGTCACCTCAGCTAAAAACCCTGACCCTGGGTTTGACATACCCCGCTATCTCTTCAGTCGTTCTTGAGCCAGCCAAATCTCCAAATAAACAGAATTCTGCTTATTTCCTTGTCCCTATGAGAATCAGTGTTGGTTCTCATCATGTATCCTTCAAAGCTCTGGTGGATACCAGAGCGGCGGGGAACTTCATGAGCGTCGAGTTGGCACAACAATTAAAATTGGAAATGGATGTGGGCACCTCAGTAATGGTGGCCTCATCTGCTTACCAGTCTTCATATGTCATTCGCTGGCCGTTACACTTCTCAATCCACCAATATAACTTCTGCAATTGGTTTTTGGCCATGCTGAACCTGGTATTCCTGATGATCTTGGGTGTGGGATAGTGGCATTGACAACATGTGAAGATTCATTTAGTGTCTAGTACATTGTCATTTACCAATGATGATTCAGAGGGAGAGTTCCCTTTGATCAACACCCTCAAAAAAATACAAGGAACCAGCTTTATCACTACCTTAGTTACCTCCGCAGGCATCCCGGCCAGTTTCCCTGAAAGCTTAATGCAATATTGGGAAATCTTCAATATGGAAAAAGTGGACTGTCTGCCAAAACATTCCAGGTATGATTATGGATTTCAAACAACCGTGGAATTGGTGAACATCAACTGTCTGTTGTATCCTCATACAGCGGAGGAAGAGGTTGAACTCAGTACCTGGTTGGATGATATGTTAAAAAAAGGCTGGTTGTTCAAAGAATTCTCTCCCGTCGCCTCCCCTATTGTATTTGCAAGAAAATTGGATGGATCACTCCATCCTTGCGTAGATTATGGTCACCTGAACAAAATATCAGTTACAGATCCCTACCCATTGCCCTTAGAACAGACAATCAGTCAGGCAATTGCCAAATCCCATGTTTTTTCAAAATTGGATCTGATGAACGCTATTAATAAAATTTGGGTGATGGAAGGCCTGGTATGGTTGACTGCAATATGGACAAAGCGAGGCATTTTTCAATTTCGTGTAATGCCCTTTGGGTTGAAAAATGCTCCTGCTACGTTCTAACAAATGATTGACAACACATTAGGGGATCTCCGGTTCTCTTGTGCTATTGCATATATTGATGATATCCTTGTCCATTCCCCAACCCCCAAACAACATGCTATTGACCTGGAAGCGGTGGTGTCCACCCTGCATAAAGCAGGGTTGTTCCTCAAAGCTTCCAAGTGCGAGTTTTATAAGGAAGAGGTTACTTTTCTCGGAAACCTAGTTCTCAAAGAAGGTGTCATTATCCCTCCCAACAAATTAGATGCGATCTGAGAATGGCCAACTCTGACTACACAGAAGCAACTTTGGAGTTTCTTGGGAACTATCATCTTTTTAAAATTTTCCCCCGCACTTTCTCAGTTGGCTGCTCCGCTCCATCCCCTCACTGGGAAAAATGTACCATTTTGTTGGACCCCCAAATGTCAGCAGGCTTTTGAATCAATCAAAGAGTTGTTCGTGTCTCCTCCCATTTTGAAACACGCTGATCCCACCAATCCGTACTGTCACATGTGATGCTTCATTGGTAGCAGTGGGTACAGTGCTGCTTCAGGACCACGACGGTCTTGAACATCCGGTCACTTATTTTTCCCAAAAATTCACTACTATGGAGCAGCCTTGGGCCATCTATGACAAGGAACTGGCGGCTGTTGCATGGGCTTTAACTCATTGGTGATACCTGTTACAGGGTGCCCGTCACGAGCTAATGGTTTGCACAGATCATCAGGCTCTCTTGTATTTCTGCAAACCTCAAAAATTGGCGCACCAGCAGGCCTAAACCTATTGGGACCTGTGTAGTTTCAACTTCAAATATGAATTTGTCAAAGGTGCGCTCAATATCCTCCCCAACTTCTTAAGTTGTAGCCCTGCTCACTGCCCCTTGGAATTTGAGGAAGTGGATCCCGTTACCATGATCCCTGCTACTCAGATCCTGTCAATTGTTCCCTCTGTTGTTTCCTCCGCTGCATTGTCTCCCAACAAACCGTTATTGGCCCAAGTGTTGGCCGCTCAAATGTCTTGCCCTGAGGGCGTGGAGTTGGTCAAACAGTTGACAAACTCGAGTCCCAAACACTCCCTATATTCTTTTGAAGAGGGGCTCATTTACTTCCGTTCTCATGTGTGGGTTCCCCCCCTTCGCCCAAAAGTATTCCATGCACACCATGATCCTCCCACAGTTGGACACCCCAGTAACAAGAAATGCATCGATCTGATCAAGTGTACCTTCAATTGGGCAGGACTGACCAAAGAGGTTCCAGCTTAGATTGCCAATTGTGTTACCTGCGCTAGGGCCAAGTTGGATTGCTCCAAAAAGAATGGCCTCCTACACCCTTTACAGCAGGCGGAAGGTCTGTGGACCTCAGTATCCGTAGATTTTATTGTCAATCTCCCCTGTTCTAATGGGTTCACAGCAATAATGGTGGTGGTAGATCACTTCACTAAATTCTCCCTTTTTATCCCTTGCACTTCTGCAATTATGTTGGAAGAAACTGCCCATCTTTTTGTACAACATGTGTTTTCAATGTTCAGTCTTCCCCAGGAAATCGTTTTTGACTGGGGCACTCAGTTTACTACATGCTTTTGGAATGAGCTCCTATCAATCCTGAAGATAACCCCTGTTGATCCACGGCTTATCACCCCAGTCTGATGATCAGACCAAGCGGGTTAATCAAGTCCTTGAACAATACCTGCATTGCTATGCCACAGCAGCGCAGAATATCTGGTCTGGTGACTTGCCTCTCGCTCAATTTGCATACAATAACAGGATCCACGCCTCCACAGGGTTTTCACCATATGAAGCAACGCTGGGCTATAACCCATCATTTTTAGTCAGGTCATGCTTGCGACCTGAAGTTCAAGTTGCCGTGGATCATGCTACCCATATTCATTTAACTCAAGCCTTGGTACGGGAACACCTCACCAAAGCAATTGATGACTATAAGCAATTTGCGGACTGTAAGCGCCTTCCAGGTCACGATTTTACGGTGGGTTCTTACATCATGCTTAATACCCAGCATTTGCAAATTCAAACCCCTTCCGCAAGTTCGCCAGTAAGCGTTCAGGCCCTCACTTAGTGGAGCAAGTATTGGGTAATGGGGCATTTTGCCTGAAGCTTCCCACACATTGGAAGCAGCACCCAGTCTTCAATGTTTCCCAGTTGTTGCCCTTCAAAGGTGTAATTCCCATGGACCTGGAACCAATCATCATCAATAGCGAGGAAGAGGCTGAGGTAGAAGCTATCTTGGCATCTCGCAAATTGCGGCGCTCAGTTCAATTTCTCGTGGCCTGGAAAGGATACCCAGCTTATGAAAATAGTTGGGTCAAGGTGCACAATTGCGCGAATTGCATGTCTCTGGTTGAAGCCTTCCACGCATCCCACCCCAAGGCTCCCCATCCCCCTCAGAAAATCGCGATGATTATGGCTATCAAGCTACCTAAAGCACAAAAGAATGTGGCTCTGGCGCAATTTCCCAGTGGGGGTGCCATTCCTTTGGAAAAAGGAAAGGGTAATGTAAGTCTTGGGGAATGTCCTTTGGCTCTCAATTACTCCATCTTCCCGTTCTAAATAAGAAGATACCAAAGAGGATGATGGTACCCCTCATCACTCAGGGCGACCTCACTCACGTAGTAGATGAGCGATGGGTAACAGCTCATCTGATTTGAATCCCACCCCCAATACCCACACTTACCTCGGCAGAACTGTTGTGGGGAATTAGCAAAATCTGTGCCAAGTTTATCAATTTGAAATTGGTCAGATTTAATTTGGCTGGCAATCTGGCGGATGCGCAAAATTCAAATGGCTGTAAAAGCACTAAGGATGAGTTATCAGCTGGATCGCCTGATAGTTCCAATTCAATCTCCAGACCAGTTGAACAGATATTGGGTGCTATTGATTTAAGTTCAAAGCCCTTGAATAGCAATTTGGGTGGTGCGCCTGATATGCCGCTCTTGACCAAATGAACGGTTAAACGACTGAGCATGGGTAGGTTGGCCGTCCTGAACCTGTTCCCAACCAAATGGACCCATCCCTATAAGGGATGGCCTTGGGGATTCCCATCACCCGTCAGGCCAAATGACATCATGCTAATTGTCAGAAACATAGTTGAGCTCTGGTTTGGACGTTTGAGGTCAAATCAACAGAGACTTGGCCCGCCGCCGAATTTTGCAATGTCAGTTCTCAAGAATAAGCCCCCCATTCCTGAACAATGCACCAGTCAGGTCAAATTTGTTGGGCCCCGATGCACCCTGTCACTACCCAACTGACCACTATTTAATCAGTTGCATGGCACTGAGAAAGTTGTTGGTCAATTTTCTTACTTTCCTTTCCCAATAAAATTTTACCAGAAAAAAGAAATTTTTATTTGTTTATTTTCCCCCTTAACCGCATCCTAGATGGCATTTCTCTGGTGGTCCATCACCCCATATTTTGGGTGGGCATTACCAATTCTTTTGTCACCATGGCTCCCTCTGTCGCTGATTGGGTCCAGCAAGTACTCCTTACCCTACTGCTATGTCATCACTTCGTTGTATCACACTTCCCAGCTCCATATCAAGCTGCACGGTCGGCAATGCCCCTGGCATTCTGGCATGCCTTTTGGGTGCCCAAGCATCCTGACTGGCAGGCTGGTCTAAACCTCTTCTGTTGTTTCCATGACACTGGGTATCTCCAAGGATATACCAGCGTGGATCACTCATTGTGTGATGTGCATGAGGGCAAAATCAGATAGATCAAGTAGGAATGGTCTTCTCCATCCCCTGCAGCAGGCAGAGGGTCTGTGGACCTCAGTAAAAATTAATTTCATTGTTGAGCTTCTCAACTCAAATGGGTTTAATGCGATTATAGTGGTCATGAACCACTTCACTAAGTTTTCACTATTTATCCCTTGTTTATCATCTATCACCTCTGAGGAGACAGCCCAGCTCTTTGTGCATATTGTGTTATCAATGTTCAGCTTGCCTCAGGATATAATGAGTGATGAGAGCTGCAGTTTACAGTGCAGTTTAAGAACAAACTCCTGGCTATCCTGAATACTAATATGTGTCGCTCTACCACATAGATCCCCAGTCCAATGGTCAAACAGAGTGGGTTGACCAGATACTCAAACAGTAACTTCACTGTACACTTCTGCCGTGCAGATACCTGGGTGGATGATCTCATGTTGTCCCAATTTGCATATAGTAATGGCACTTATGCATCCACTGGTTTCTCACCATAAAAGGCCATGCTGGGTATAACGCCTCATTTATTATTGGCCCGTGCCTTTGACAAAAGTCCCTACTGTAGCGGACCATGTGCAGCACATCCAGAGCACTTAATCCCTTATTCAGGAGCACCTGACCAAGGCAATAAGCGATTACAAATGCTTTGTGGTCTGGAAATGTTTCCCTGCTGTAAGTCCGGGGGAATGTCCCCTGTGCATGGATTAGGCGATTTTCCCATTTCAGAATAAAAAGGGTCCAAAGAGGGAAGCTGTACCCCTCATCACCCAGGAAAACCTCACTCATGTGGTAGATGAGCGTTGGGTAACAGCCTTTCCTCTTATGATTTCCTCCCCATTACCTGCGCTCACCTTGTGCAAACTTGTCCGCCAAATTGAGGAAATCTGCACCAAGGTTCCTGAATCAAAGCCAAAAGGTCTGAATCCAATAGGAATAAAGCCCAACGATCAGAAAACGTATAGTCAAAAAGGGATAAGTATCAAATTAAAAGCTGGAATCACTAGCAGTTTTGACTCAGCCAGCAGTATGATTATGCCAACCACCCTCAAAATCATTGGGGATGATCCCCAATATGCAGATGGTATCTTTGGGAACTATTGCAAACAATTTAAAACCTTTATCCAATGATTCAGGAGTTGCAGGTGACATAACTCATTTGACCAAACGAATGCCCCAGTGACAGGACATGGGCAGGTTGGGCATCCTGAACCTGTTTCCAACCAATTGGGACCGCCCCTATATGGGTAGCCCTGGGGAATTCCCATTGCTTGTCAGGCCAGATGCTGACGCACCAACTGATTAAAATGCAGTCAAGCCTCATTCCAGGAGTTCGCGGTCAAACTGATAATGACTCAGCCCGCCGCCAAATCCTTTCATGTCAGTTCCAATTGAGATTACCTGCCCCCTTACCTGAAAATTCGCTGGATTAAATCAAATTTGAGGTACCTGATCCCTGCTTTGACCCCACTACCAATCAAATACTATTTAATCAGTTACATTGCACTGAGGAAATTGTAAGTTGATTCTCTTTTATCTTTTCTAATAAATTCCTGCTAAAATCTCAGATTTTACTTTATTTAAATTCTTCTTTCCAAAGTCCCAATGGCATTAAACTGATGGCCTATTGGTCCCTACACCAGATGTGAATTACCTGTTTTGATGATTACAATCACTCCCACCATTGTTAACTGGATTCAATGTGCGAGAAACTTCTGGAAATTTAACCCTATCATTGAAACTATCCGCTATCAATATACTGTGATCTTGTGGCCTTACATCCACCATTTTTAAGCAAGGATCCGTCCCCTTGTCTCTACAATTGTATTGAACCCACCCACCATCAACCCTATAGAAGCCAACCCAGTGGTACAATCCCCTGCAGCAAGACCCCAGTATCTGGGGTTGTTTCCATTTGGTTTATTTTCAGGTTTCTTTTACACTCATTATAAACCAACGAGTGGTTGTTTCCCAATTCACAGCTCCATAAAACGTCATACAAGTGGCAATGGTACTGGCATTCTGGATTGCTTTTTGGGTGCTCACACATTCTGACTGGCAGGCTGGTCAAAACTTCTTCTGCTGTTTTCATGACATAATCAACCAACCATTGTTTACTGCCATTTCCGCCCTTCTCTTCGAGGTGGTCACCATGGTTACCCTTTACCAAATGAACGTGCAGTCAGTAGTCTTCTTTCTGTTGTTCATTTGGTCACTCACCAATTTTGTGAGTAGTATTCGCTATATCTTGGAGAAATATTTTAGGGAAGCAGAGCCCCATGGATAACTACTTCTCCCCCAACTAATATTCAAGAAGGGAATCTGAATGTTCCCTCCTGAAATATTGTCAATCAAGATCTCAACGCCCTTGCTGAGGTGCAAATGCGTTCTGCTATTGCCATCAACAATGCCGCTGCACTATCCCATGCTCAACAAGGGTCGCTCTTTTGGATGCGGTAGAAGGGGATGCCTGTCAGTGGGTATGAAGACTTCTACATTCTACTTCGCAAGCAGGAGATTCATCTCGCTGGTCACAGTATTATTGGCTGCTTTGGGACCCTTGTGCAGCGTTCAAACCATTTATTTCAATTGCTTCATACTATGGCCAAAGCTCTCAGCATGGCTTCTTTAATATCAACCTTCCATGAACAGGCTCCTGCACTTGAGTTCTCTAATGATATGCTTCAAGAAATCTTTAGATCAGGGTTGGATCCTGACTCTGCCCATCACGAAGTTTGGTCCACCCCTATAGGGACAGTGGATCAGATATGTAAAGCTGTGACCACTATCAACGCCTCTCCTCGCCATGCTTCTCACTATCAAGGGGGGATTATATTATCAGACTACCTAATGATGTATCAAAATAAGTTCTTACCATTGAATCAGTATTAGTCCTGGCCTTGGAGCCCATCAATACCACTGCGTCTGAGTTTTATCATGGCTCACGTATAAATGAATCAGTAAAAGCCCAGATTAAAGTAGCTGGTTCCCAAGCCCTTGCTCTTCCCAACTTTAACCTGAAAAGGTCCCCAACCTTATCCTGATTTACTTGTCATTTCTTCAGTTGCATCAGAAATGACTAAATCTACCAATAAACAAAACTTTGCTTATTTCTTATTACCTATGAAGATTAGTGAAATAAAATCAGATGTCATCATTAAGATATGTTGTGTTGTTCACACAGGTTGAACCCATTGAGCAGCAGACAGATGATGTGCAGATTTTCGGCCTTCAGACACACTTGAAAATATACTAAAAATAGGAGTAATTGTCCCAATCGATTTTTTTATGTTATTATTATAAATACAGTGACCTTTCGCTGTTAAGCTCTCTTCTTTCCTAAAAAACCCTACCTTTCTTAATCGACCATCTCGTTTATATATAGAAGCTTCAGACAATAACGCTCTTAAAGCTTGGGCTATTCTATTTCACCGATTCTCCTCAATTTCAGCTTGAAATTCTCTATCTTTTATCACCCTAATTATAAACGATTTACTTCATATTCATCAAATGTTGACATCACCTTATTGCCTTATCACCTTATTTAAAGGTGATCCAATAATAACCCATTATATCCCAATATTGCCTCATCTTGATGCACTCAATTAATTGTAGCTGATATCATGTTTGGCGGAGTCTTCCCAATCCGCCCTGGCTGTCCCATGATTATCATCCAGTCATATTTGAATCACGACATTACCCCCTCCTTGACTGGACAATAAGGCGCCTATTGTTTGTATGGTCAGAGGAACTTCACATGTACTCAGTTAATGTTCTGACCACATGCGGGGTCCTTGATGGTATACGCATTGACCCCAGTTTTCTCTATACTTTGAATGGACCAATCCAAATATTGGCCAACTTAAGTTTCTGCCTGAACCCATATTGGTCATGGAAGAGAACCATATCGTCTTCCTTGAACTGCGCCAACCCACTATGACATACCTGATCAGTGGCCTGATTCCTGATCTCCTTGGTTAAGCTGAAGGAATATGCTTCAGTTTGCAATTTGATCAGAGTTTTTTCCAGGTTAGTGTAATGGACCAGAAAAACCCCAGTTCCAACTGCCTATATTAAAAATTCCTTTAGCGCACCGACAAGCAACCAAAGTGGCCTAACTAAAGCAGGAAAGAGGTTTGGAGCACTGACAGCACCAAACATTTCACTTACATTGGTTACGCAAACCTTGTGATTGGTCTGACCCAACCACACAAAAGCTCCTTAGAAATGAGAACCCCTAAAAGACCACAGGTATGCGAGGCATGTAAACCCCAAAACAACCTTTATTTTTATTCAGGAACCGTAAAAAGGGGCCTGCCAACCAGATCTTGGCTGGGGAGCAACTGACAATGCTCCCCAGGAAGGGACATGTTAGGGTAAGAATTCCAAACTGAGGTTTGGAATGGACAGGCGCGCATTATAAAGGCAGCGTATCAGGGACCTCACCCAAGCTATCAATTAGGCTTGTGCAAGCCTAATTGATAGCTCAGGTGAGGCACAACCCAATGTCTGAATTGACCAAACACAAAAATGTTTTAAAGCAATCTGACTCAGATTCAGAAAATCCAAATTTGAGTCAGAATGTAATGAATGAGACAAACTCATCCGTTACAGTTATTAAAATAACAGTGGGGTTCCATTCTGCCAGTGTCTTCTACATACAAATAAAGTAATGCCGGAAGAGCCAGGTGTTGGCTTTATAGTAGTTGGAAGGGACTCTTTCCTGTGGCAGGATGGTAACTAATGTTATAATAAACATGGCAGTGGAAAGGAGAGAGCTCCAATTGGAAGGTCGATCCGTTACTAATTTTTGTAGTATGTTCACCAAAGTCACATTCACCCATTTGACCATTCCATTGGATTTGGGTTGGCATGGAGTCATCAGAACCCTGCGGATTCCCATAAGCTCATTCATTTTGGGAAGGATGTGTGAAGTGAAGTTGATTTTATTATCAGTGAGAATAAACTGAGGGCAGCCATGTCGCTGAATAATGCATTCCATCACAAACTTGGCCACGATAACTGCCCCCAAGTCTCATATTGCCCTCGCTTCAACTCACCAGGTCAAATAGTCAATAGCCACAAGAATGTACTTACACTGGTTGGCTCCTGTTGGCAAGGGACCAACGACATCAAAAGAGACCGTGTGCCAATCAAAGTGTGGTTTCACTACCCAGTATGAAGTCTTACGGTGGTATGGCTTCTCCACTTGGCACTGATGGCAACAGAAAATAGTTTTGAGCACATCAAAGCTCATACTTTCCCAATAGTACTGGGGCGCAACAACTCCACTGTCTTACGCACCCCACCATGTCTGACTGCCTTGTGAGCACTCATAGTATTTCCCAGCCTTGCTGAGGGTTGTGGAAAATTCACCGTAGAATCACTGATCCACTTTTACAGTTCCCCATTTCATTGGAAGGTATTCGTTCACATCTCATTTAACACTTTGATCACTTGGGGCAGTTCATCGTCATATTTTCTGCTGAGCATCTTGTCATAAATCACATTACTGAGGTCCGCTGTCACAGTAACAGTTGGCAATTGAAATAAATAGTCAGCGTTATGATGATTTACTCCTGGGCGATTAAGAATCTCAAAGCCATAAGCCTGCAGCTTAAGAGCGCATCAAGCATAATGGCCTTCCATTTTTTAGGTTCTGCAACCAGCGTAATGACGCGTGATTTGTTATGACTTTAAACTTTACCATATGCAGATAGACTCTGAATTGCTTATACATGTAGATCGCTGCTAAGCATTCCTGCTCGGTCACAGTATAATTACGCTCAAGGCAGTTCAGACTTTGACTACAGTATGCTACAGAATGTTCCTCTCCCTCATCATCTTTCTGAGAAAGTACTGCCCCAATAGCGGAAAAGGGCGCATCCATCTGAACAATAAACTCCTGATTAAAGTTTGGATAGCATAACACCAGTGTGCTGGGCAACACCATATGAAGTGTATCAAAAGCATATTGATGACATTCCGTCCATTCAAACACAGCGTCTTTTTTAACAGCTCCAATAGTGGCCCCCCAGTACAGCTAAAATTAGGGATAAAACGCCGGTAGTAACTGACCATTCCCAAAAATACTTGAATGTCGCATTTACTATTAGGTGTAGTCATTTTACTGATGGCCTCCACCTTAGCAAGCTGTGGTTTCAGCCTTTAGAGTCTACCATGAACCCCAGGTATTCCAGCTGATCTATGAAGAAGTTATACTTTCGAGGCTTAATTTTAATGTTTGTCTCATCCAGCTGACAGAATACTGCTTCTAAATGATCAAGATGCTCTAAAAAGGTTTGAGAGAAAATGTAATATTGTTAAGGTATACAAGGACGCATGAGAGTTTCAGGTCACCAAGAATAGTATCCATGGCTTGCTGAAATGTAGCCGGGGAATTGCACAGCCCTTGAGGCATCCATGTCAGTTAAAAAGTCCTTTGGAGGTGATAACAGCGCAAATTTCCTGTTCTGCCACAAATAGCTCGATTTGCCAGTAACCTGATATCAAGTCCATCACTTAAAAATAACAGGCTCCCCCTAACCAATCCAGAGCATCATCGATCCTTGGCAAAGGGTACAAGTCCTTTTTTGTAATACTGTTGAGCTTCTGGTAGTCTATTACTATGCAGTTGGTGCCGTCCTTCTTTTTTACAATCAGAACGTGTGAAGCCCATGGGCCTTTGGGCAGTTTGAACATCCCTTGCTCTAACAACTTGTCAATTTCATTAGTGACAAAATCTTCCACTTCGCTTTATTGGCAGATTAAATGGGACCTTATAGGGGGATGATCTCCTGTGTCTACTCGATGGACTACCCCCCAAGCACACCTAAGTCAAGATTGTTGGCAGCGAAAATCCCCTTGTACTTCTGAAAAAAGCTATTGCTTAGTCTTTTTGCTCTTCCAATAGTCCTATTAGATTTCTCCGCAGTACCACCATTAGTATGCCAGTCAGTGCCTTTACTGGTATACCAAATTTATCCAACGACCCAAAATCATGAACTTGACCTTATCTATTGGAATCAAATGTAAATACACTACAATTTGGTGTCGATAGATTTGTATTGGTTAGCTCTGGAGGTGTGCTAAAAAAACCTTAATCTATCCATGTTCTGGAAGTATAATCCCTGGAGCCACATATGGCTCAAACCATGTTTGATGATAGAGCCCAATGACTTCCCCATATAGCCCAATAGGCACTTCCACCTCTAACTCAGTGTTCGCTAAGACTTGATGTCCAAAAGGAATAAATATGGGCCCTGAAGCTGGAAGAGGTATCCCTTGATATTCATATTTCTGCTGGGGATGGGGCTGAGTCTTATGCTTTAGTCGGTAATAGTGAACTGGCATTATTATATCACTATAGGCAAGGACGATATGGCTCATATGCACCAGATCCTTCAGTACACTGCTAGTGGTGAAGTAAATTGTGATCTGCTGACCCATAATGGCGAGGGTCTCTCCATCATAAAAATAACAGCCAAAATATGGTAGAGGAAAGCAGTTTCGATTAACAGGTCATAGTTTTCATTTGGCAGCACAATCGCTGGAGCTACAATGACAATGGACCTAAAGCACAGAGGTAGCGCACTGTAAGCCCCCTCAGAGACAGTGCTTACTGATCCAGCAGTTCCGTACACCATTTGATGCTCCACATCATGTTTTAATGTCAACTTCGCCATCAATTTAATGGAAACTATGTTGACTGGAGCACCAGTATCCATTATAACGCAAACCCTATTTTTCACTACAAAAATATCACAGTACGTACACTCAGAAAAAGAAGAATACTGACTGTTTAATATGTGGACATTTATGGGATCTCTTTTTCAAGAAAACTCATTAAACCCTCATCAACTTGGGAGTATTCTTTGACAATGGTGTTTACCAGAAGGGCGACGTTTACTTCTTTCAGAGTTGGCACATTTGCGGCATAATCAAGCTTGTCCAAGGAAGCTTGATCAAGGATTTATCAGTTGTATGGCTTCAGTTGTTCTGGGGACTCTTCTTCTGCCGCTGACTTGGCTTGAGCTCATGTCACTACGTTTACTTGGCCACACTGGTTGCTGATATAAAATTCCGTCATTGTACTGAGGGACTTCCGCAGGATATACTACTATTGATTTAGGGACGTTTTTGAGTTGGTATCGCAGAGTTAGAGGGTCCCATCTCTACTCCGCTCCATCCCTTCCCTGATAGTATTGATCTTGGTGTACATAGTTCACACGGCAGTTATGGCAGAATTTTTCCAAATGACCAGGGCAGCCAGATTCATAGCAGTTAACCCCACAAGAGCCACATCCTTGATTGTCATAAGAGGTTCCAGATTGGAAAGTTTGGGGTCATTCGGCATAACCAGGCTCAGGTCAGTAAGATGATTGTTGACGTTTGGCATAGCTAGGTCCAGGTCAGTAGCTGGGTTGCTGACAGTTTTTGTGACCAACCCATTGACGCTGATTGAACTGTTGAGTATAATTTGGCTGAGGATGAAGCGCAGAGTTATATAAAGGCCAAGGTTTGCTAAATGGAGCTGGAGTCATATTAGAGTATTCTCCTGAAAAAGAAGGTGCAGTAGAGGCAGTAGTCTTCCATTCCATAATTGGAGGCGGGAAGTTAGGGGATATGCGGCGCAAAACCTGTACAATCTTAAGCAAAAGTACGTCATCATCCAGAAGTGGCGAAATGACATTGTGAAGCTCTTGATATGGCTTCACTGTGGAGGTCATGGCGATGCACACGTCAGCTTCTGCTAAGTACCCTGCCCCAATCAGCACGTGGGCTTCCATTGTGAATTGATCAGTAAGCTCCAGGAGTGTCTCATTTTTTGGCGGAATCCAATTGTTAAGAATTCTGCTTTCCACTGTGACATCTTTGAGGTACCGCCAAACAGGCGAAGCATGGTATCCTTCACATCCTTATAGGTGACAGAGCTACTTGGGAGGTAACAGGTGACTTGATTGGCACTCCCAATGTCCAAGGCAGATATCAACAATTTAGCTTTCCATCTATCAGATGCACCTTCTGCACCAAATTCAAACCATTTAAGGAAACCATGAATGTTCTCATTTCAATAAAATGGAGGTAATTCTGATATTAATCCTCCTCATCCCGCTCACGGTTTTTTGGCCCATACTGAGGAATATGTTGATATCTGAAAGCAGTTTCCCGATGAGAAGCTGGACCACCAGAAGTTGGGATGTCCGCTGCTTCAGGGGTAGCGTGACCTTCTGCCATGGGCAGCATCACCATTACTTGAGGGAATTGGCACTCCAACTCATAGTTGTATCCCATACTACCATCCTGGGTGTAGTAGCTCCAGCCAGTGTCATATTCTTCCTCATATGATGCCCCCTCTTGATGGTCATCCTCATTCCAGTGAGAAGACCAAGAGGCGCTGGTAAATTTTCATTTTGTATACTGCAGCTGTTTGGTAGTATCATCCTACCAGTTAGCGAAATCCTTGTTTTGTTGTCCCAAAATTTGCATTTGGCTAAACGTGCTATCAAGCTGGTGCATGACAGCATTTCGTTCTTGGAGGAGCTCATCTTGTTTGTTGAGCACCATTTTTAAGGTAAGTTTTAGTTCATCATATCCAGCTGGTGCAGTGTTTCATGAAGTTTCCCCAGCAGCACAGTCTGTTTATGACATAGCTGGCGACTGGAGTTTTGTAGTACTTGGTGGTTGTTCAATGGGCCTCCTGTAGTGAGCTCCACTGTTATAAAATTGGATGGTATTGTTAAGATCTGTCGTGTTGTTCACACAGGTTGAACCCACTGAGCAACAGACAGATGATGTGCAGATTGTCGGCCTTCAGACACACTTAAAAATATACTAAAAATAGGAGCAATTGCCCCAATCGACTCTTTTATTTTATTATAAATACAGTGACCCTTCGCTGTTAAGCTCTCTTCTTTCCTAAAAAACCCTACCTCTCTCAATCACCCAACTCGCTTATATACAGCAGCTATGGACAATAACGCTCTCATAGCTTATGCTATTCTATTCTGCCGATTCTCCTCAATTTCAGCTTGTTATTCTCTAATTCTCTATCGCCTTAATTGTAGGAAATATACTATGTATTCATCAAATGTTGACATCACCTTATTGACTTATTGCCTTATTTAGAGGTGATCTAATAATAAAACATTATATCCCAATATTGCCTCATCTCAAGGCTCTTGAATAATTGTAACTGATATCATGTTTGGCAGAGTCTTCCCAATCCGCCCTGGCTGTCCCACAATTATTGTCCAGGTTTATTGGAATCACGATATTTAGTATCAGGTCTCATCACATCTCCTTTGAGTCTTTGGTAGATACTAGAGATGTGGGTAACTTTATGGACGTTGAGTTAGACCAACAGTTGGAGCTGGACCTGGACTTGGGTCCTTCAGTGATAGTTCCTTCTTCAGCCTCCCAGACATCATATATCATCCATCAGCAAGTACCTTTCTCAGTACATCAGCTTAGCTTTTGTGATTTGTTATCTGAAATGCCAAACTTAGTGTTTTCTGTAATCTTGGGGGCCAGATGGTGGCGCCACAACATGTTAGAATACACCTGGAGTCAGATATATTTTCATTCATTTAATGATAAAAAGAAGGGGAATTTCCATTAGTTGATACTCTTAGGAAAACTTAAGGTTGCACTCCATTACCTCTCTAATTTCTCCTGCAGGCCTTCCATCTGATTTTCCCTAGGAATTAATGAGCTATTGAAGCATCTTTAACTCTGAAAAGGTGGATTGTCTTCCCCCTAACAATAAATTTGACTTAGGATTCGGAACAATGGTATAGTTGGTGAATATCAACTACACTTTGTATCCACACACAGCAGAGGAGGAGGTTGCTCTTAACACCTGCTAGACGATATGCTTAAGAAAGGGTGGTTGTATAAAGAGACATCACCAGTCGCATTTTTCATCGTTTTTGCAAAAAAGACTGATGGTTCCCTCCTTCCCTGCATGGATTACGGACACTTAAACTAAATCACAAACAATCCCTTTTCTCTTCCCCTAGAGCAAACTATCAGTCAAGTAATTGCTAAATCTTGTGTGTTATCCAGGCTAGATCTTATTAATGCCTTCAACCAGATTTGGGTGATGGAAGGGCAAGAATGACTTACCATGATACAAATGAAGTGAGGTATTTTTCAATTCCATGTAATGCCCTTTGGGTTGAAGAATGCGCCCACTACATTTTAAAGAATTATCAACAGTGTGCTTGGTAAACTCCAGTTTACTTGCGTGGCTACATATATTGACAACATCTTGATTCACTCCCTAACTCCCAAACAACACGCTAAAGACTTGGAAGCAGTTGTGGCTGCTTTGCACAATATGGACTTGTGCATCAAGAAATCAAAATGTGAGTTCTATAAGGAGGAAGTTACCTTTCTTTGGAACCTGGTCCTCAAAGATGATTATGCGATTCCCCCAACAAGTTAGACGCCATTTGTGAATGGTCAACTACAACAATCCAGAAACAAATATAAAATTTCTTGGGCACCAATAACTTCCTGAAGAAATTTTTCCCAGCCCTTTCCCAGTTAGATGCTCCACTCCACCCCTTCACAGACAAAATGTGCCTTTTTATTGGACACCCAAGTGCTAGCAGGCATTTGAGTCAATCAAAGAGGCGTTTTTATCTCCTCCCATACTAAAACACGCAGATCCCTCCAAATTGTATAACATTGCTTGCTATGCCTCAACTGTGGCAGTGGGGGCGGTTCTGCTCCAGAGTATAATGGCTTGGAACATCTGGTCGCCTACTTTTCCCAGAAATTTCATCTATGGAGCAATCCTGGGCCATCTACGATAAGGAGTTGGCAGCCATAGCATGGGCGTTGACTTATTGGTATAATCTGTTACAGGGTGCCCAGCATGAGTTAACCATGCATACAGATCACCAAGCTCTTTTGTATTTCCTCAAACCCCAGAAATTGGCACATTGGCAAGCTCATATTTATAGGGATTTGTGAAGTTTCAATTTCAAATATAGATTGGTGAAAGGCGCTCTTAACATGCTTTTGATTTTCTTAGTAGCAACCTGGCCCACTGTCCCTCGGACACAGATGAAGTGGACCTTGTTACTGTAATCTCCTTTACTCAAATCTTGTCTATTGTTCCTCCCATGGTCTCATCAGTCGCCTTTGCTCCTGATACCCCTCTCATTTCACAGGTTTTAGCAGCCCAATTGACCTGTCCCAAAGGAGTGGATTTATTTGATCAAAGTCCCTTCAAACTCAAAAGTATTCCCTATACTCCTTGGTGGAGGGTCTCATCTATTTTAAGTCGCGGGTTTAAGCTCCTCCTCTATTTAGAGCTGATGTGTTTTGAGCGCATCATGATCCTCCCACAGATGGCATCTGAGCAATAAGAAATGCATCAAATCGATCAAGTGGACTTATAATTGGGCAGGTTTAACAAAGGAAGTTCCATCCTGGATCGCCAATTGTGTTACCTGTGTATGGGCCAAGTTGATCTGTTCAGGAAGAAATGGTCTCCTACTCCTTTTCAACATGCAGAGGGTCCATGGTCATCAGTGTCTGCGGATTTTATTTTTGAACTTCCCTGTTCTAATGGGTTTATGGCGGTGATGGTGGTGGTTGATCATTTTACCAAATTTTCCCTATTTATTCCCTATGTGTTATGAATTTGATATGACTGGACGATAAGCCTGAGGTCATTATGGAAAAATGAATGGAATCCGTCAATATTTGATATGGTAATGGTAATTTTAGTGCCTCGAATTGAAGCGATTTTGGGTTATTGGGAAATCGCCTCAAATTAGGTGATTGTGAAATCAACGAATGAAGAATTGATGGAGCCAATAAGATATGGCGAGTTAAATTACTAAGCCATATGAGTCGTAGCATCTAAAGCCGCTACAATATAGGTGAGACAAGATGATCAAGAAGGTTTGTTGTTAAGAAGGATAGAAAAAAGCAGAATAAGAATAATACGTGGCATTAAAGTATATTTAATAAAAGAGGTTGTGGGAGTAAGTGCTCCATATTAATTTAAAGTTATTCTTTTGTTTCAAGGGCAGCGATCATCATATTGTTGGTCCCTATTGCTCAGTGGGTTAACCCTGTGCAAATATCCGCCGGCGTATTTATTAAATACTGCTGAAATTATATCAGTGGTGCTCACTACAGGGGCCCATTGGACAATCAAAAAGCCAACAACCTTCCTCAGTTGCTGGCCATGTTTAATCAGGCTTACTCTGGAAAGGAGTCTTTTCAAGATGCTGCAACCATTGAATATGCAGAACTCAAGCTTGCCTTAGACGCTGTGCTCCAGTGGAAAAAGAAGTTTCTACAGGAGGTTCGTATCAATAAGCTGCCTCCATTTGATTGCAATGGGAACATTCATGGATTATTAAGTGATTTGAGTTTGAAGTGAAAGGAGCTTCAGATCGGCGTAAAGCCAAATTATTAATCCACTTTGGATGTTGACAGCGCTGACCAAGTTGTTTGCTATCTTCCCACCAGTTCTGCTACCTATAAAAAAGTGAAAGCTACTGTGTTGTGGTTATTCAGAGGGACTATGAAAATGGCACAGTGGAAGGCAGAATTTTTAACAATTGGGTTTCAGCATAATGAGACTCTCACCACATTTTCTAATCGCTTTATGATGGAAGCTCATGTGTTAATTGGGCAGGAAGTTTAACTGAATTAGATGTATGCATAGCGTTGACCTCCGCTGTGAAACCATACTGTGAGCTTTTCAATACCATGGCTCCATAATTAGAAGTTGGTATCCCTTTGCTTAATCTCGTTCAAATCTTGCGCCAGTTATCTGCTAACTTCCCTCTGCCCAACATAGAGAAGAACCATATCCTCTCCGCTGCTGGACCTTCTTATTTGAGGAAGTCATCTCTTCCAGTTCAGCGTCTGTTTGATAACCACCAGCCTTATTATCAGCACATGCCTCATCTCTAATGGAGTTGCCATCAGCAGTTCAACTATCAGGAAGGACCTGTCTACACTGCTTGATCCCAGCCTAACTTTTGGGATGGGCCATTTCACCAACAATCATGGACGCAAATCTTACAGGATCAATTGTTTCTTGTATGGTCATTCTGGGCACTTGGCCAGAAGTTGTCTTCATTGGCAGGGTTATTACTTCCCGCAGAAACAGTACAATCAGGGAAAAGTCAGAGCAAAGTAGAGATGGGACTCTCTACTTCCGCTAATTTAACTTAAAACGTCCCACCTGAACCTATCCCTGTACACTCAGTGGAAGATCCCTTGGCTGATGTGTCAGTCTTATATCAGCAGCTGGTTGGAGGGGTGAATATTTTGACACAATTGCAGTCTGAAGCTATGGCGGAAGAGGGGTCCCAGTTGCAGGTTGAGCCGTATGCTTGCCAGATGTTTGATCAAGTTTCACCTGAAAAGTTGGACCCCTCCTCTGATGCCCCTTTCTTGCAAGCGGCAAGCGTCGCTCTTCCAGTCAACACTATTATCACACAATACCCCAGTATTGGCAAGGGGATTGCGCATTTTCTTGAAATCAGAGATGCCATAAATATCTATGTTACAAACAGTCAAGATGCATCTTACTCCAAATGTACTTACTGTAACCTGGTTATAGCTAAAACCCATGTCCATGCCATCATAGAGACAGGTGCCCCTGTCAATATAGTCTCCACCAAGTTGGTGGTCAAATTATCATTAAAACCGGACGTGGATCATCAGGTGTTATATGGAACTGCTAGAGCGGATAGCACAGTATATGAGGGAGCATACAGTGCGCTTCCGTTGCAGTTTGGGTCTATTGTTGTGGTAGCCCCAGCTACAGTGTTACCAAATAGCCATTATTGTCTGCTGATTGGAACCTCCTTCTTGTGACACTATGGGGCTGTTATTGATATGACAGACCAGACTTTTGAAATATTGAGTCAGAGGATCCCAATTCACTTCACCTCTAGCAGAGTATCAAATGATCCGGTGCATATGGGGAATATCAGTCTAGCTTATAGTGATGGAGTAATCCCAGTGTGCTACCATCGGTTAAAGGGCAAAACCTGTGCCCTTCCACAACAGATTTATGAATATCAAGGGCTGCTGCTCCGAGCTGCTGGACCTATATCAATTCCATCTGGGCATCAAGTTATAGTAAACACTGACTTGATGATGGAAGTTCCGGATGGACTCTATGGGGAAGCTATTGGGCCATATCAACAGTCGCGGTTTTAGCCTCATGTAGCACCAGATATTATATTACCAGGGCAGGGGGAGGTCAAAGTTTTTCTTGCAAATTTACAAATGGTACCACTGAAAGTCCGCCACCACCAAATAGTGGCATACTTGCACTTTATCCCCATTGAGGAGGTTATTCAGTTCATAACTTTGGGTCATTGGAGGAATTTGGTCTGCCTTTCAAACCACAGCTCAATATAATGGCAGTAATATCGCATGACGAATTAATGGGGTTGTCAGAAACACAGAAGGATAGGGCAATCGCTTTATTTCAAAGATATAAAGAGATTTTCGCTGTTGATGACCACAATTTAGGATGCACGTGGGGGGTGGTTCATAGGCTGAACACTGGAGATCACCCTCCCATCAGGTCAAGGCCAATCCGCTGATCAAGGGTGGCAGAAGGAGTAGTAAATGAGGAATTTGACAAGCTATAAGTGCAAGGGATGCTTGAACCATCAAAGAGTCCATGGGCTTCACCAGTTCTGATTGTTAAAAAGAAGGATGGCACCAACCGCGTAGTAATAGACTACCAAAAGCTAAACAGCATCACCAAAAAAGACTCCTATCCCTTACCACGGATTGACGACGCTTTAGATTAGCTATGGGGAGCTCGTTTTTTCTCAGCTATGGACCTGATCTCAGGCTATTGGAAAATTGAGTTGCTATCGGCAGAGCAGGAAAAGTGCACTGTAATCACTTCCAAAGTTCTTTTTCAACCAACTCGGATGCCTCAAGGGCTGTGTAACGCCCCAGCCACGTTTCAACGAGCATGGACACTATTCTGGGAGACCTAAAGCTGTTGTGTGTCCTTGTATACCTTGATGTCATTAATGTTTTCTCCCAAACCTTCTAAGAACACCTCAATCATTAGGAGCTGTATTCCGCTGGCTCGCTGAGGCCAACATAAAGATCAAACCTCAGAATTGCCACTTCTTTAAGGACCAGCTGGAGTACCTGGGGTTTGTAGTTGACGCCACAGGGTTGTGATCTCAACCAGCCAAGGTGGAAGTTATACATAAAATGACTCTGCACAACAGCAAGCAGGATATACAGGTATTTTTGGGAATGGTCAGCTATTACCAGCGCTTCATTTCTAGCTTCAGCTGTATTGGGGGCCCGCTATTTGAGTTGTTAAAAAAACACTGCGCTTGAATGGACTGAGCGTCAGCAATGCACTTTTGATACACTTCGAGTGCCATTAACCAGCGCACCAGTGTTATGCTATCCCAATTTCAAAAAAGTTCATTGTTCAGACAGATGCATCCCTTTCTTATGTAAGAGCAGTTTTATCCCAAAAAGATGAGGTAGGGGAAGAGCATCCTGTAGCATATTGCAGTCGTAGCTTGAATAGTCATGAACGCAATTATACTGTGACTGAATGCGAGTGTTTAGCGGTGATCTACACCTATAAACAATTTCAGGTGTACTTAAAGGAGTAAAATTAAAAGTTGTAATGGATCATGCCTCGCTATGTTGGTTACAAAATCTTAAAGAACCAGAAGGGCGTCTAGCCCGATGGGCTCTTAAATTGCAGGCATACAATTTTGAAATTTTGCATTGACCTGAAGCAAAACACCAGAATGCTGATTTTTAATAAGATTACCCACGATTGCAGTTACGGCTGATCTGAGCTATATTATGTTTGATAAGATGCTTAGTGGCAAGTATAATGATGAACCGCCCCCAGTAATAAAGGTATTGGATGAAATAAGGGCCAATACGTTCCAGAAAAGTGGAGAATTGTATAAGTGGATAGGGGACACTACCATAAATATCCCAAGACCTTCCGCCACCCAAATATCATTATGAGCGCACACCAAGCAGTTGGACATGGTGGAGTACGTAAGACCATGGAATTATTGCGACCTCAGTATTACTAGGAAAGCATGAACTTCGATGTACTTGATACTATCTCCTCCTGTCACCAGTGCCAAGTGGAAAAGCCGTTCTGCCATAAGACTTTATACCGGTTAGTGAAGCCACACTTCGCCTGCCACACTGTTTCAGTTGATGTGGTGGGTCCATTACCAACAGGGGCAAACTGGTTCAAATACATCTTGGTAGCAATTGACCACTTGACAAGGTGGGTTGAGGCGCGGCCAATATGTGATTTAGGGGCGCTAAAAGTGGCTAAGTTTGTCATGGAATGTATAATTCAACGACATGGTTGTCCCCAGTTCATCCTTACTGACAATGGAACAAACTTCACTTCCCACATTCTTCCAAAGCTTATTGAACTAATGGCCATCCGAGGGGTTTTGACAACCCCATACCATCCCAAATCTAAAGGAATGGTATAGCGGGTCAATGGGACTTTAGTGAACATACTCCATAAATTAGTATCAGATTGACCCTCAGATTGGAGCTCCCTTTTGTCCACCGCCATCTTTGCTTATAATATTAGTTATCATTCTGCCATGGGGAAAAGCCCATTCCAATTGCTTTATGGATGACACCCCGCTCTTCCCACCCTCTTATATGCTTGTGTAGAGGACACTGGCGGTATGGACCTGCAATGCTATCTGACCGTCCTAACAAATATTCTGATTAAAATTAAAAACTGAAGTGTACTTGTTCAGCATAGCCAAGAGAATCAAAAGCCAGGCTGCCAATCAGGTATGATGAAGTGACCTAGCACAGTTCAAAGATGGAGACATGTTCCTATTCCATGATCAACACGGGTTTGACTGGAAACATAAGCTGGACAGTATCTGGATTGGGCCATTCAAAGTCATTGAGAAGACCAGTATAGATGCATATACTATCAAGGACCCTACTAGCGGTTGGATCATTAAATGAGTTCATGCAAAGTTCCTCCAGCCATACAAATAAAAGAATCCTTATATCCAGTCAAGGAGGGGGTAATGTTGTGAATTTGATATGACTGGATGATAATCCCAAGGTCATTATGGCGAAATGAATGGAATCCGTCGAGATTTGATATGGTAATGGTACTTTCTAGAGCCTCAAATTGAGGCGATATTGAATTATTTGGAAATTGCCTCAAATTAGGTGTTTGTGAAATTAACGAATGAAGAATTGACAGAGCCAATAAGATATGGAAAATTAAATTACTAAGCCATATGAGTCATAGCATCTGAAGCTGCTACAATATAGGCGAGACAAGATGATCAAGAAAGGTTGTTGTTAAGAAGGATAGAGAAAAGTGGGATAAGAAGAATCCGCGTTATTAATGTACATTCAATAAAAAAGGTTGTGGGAGCAAGTGCTCCATATTAATTTAAAGTTATTCTGTTGTTTCAAGGGCAGCGATCATCATAACGTTGGTCCCTATTGCTCAGTGGGTTAACCCTGTGCAAAAATCTGCCAGCGTATTTATTAGATACTGCCAAAATTATAACACCGTGCTTCTTTGATTATGTCAGAAGAAACTGCTCGTCTCTTTGTGCGCCAAGTGTTTTCAATGTTTAATCTTTCATAAGAGATCATCAGTGACCGTGGTTTGCATTTCACAGCGTGGTTTTGTGGTGAACTCTTATCCATTTTAAGAATTTCCCCCTGTTGCTCCACAGCATATCATCCCCAGTACAATGGACAAACTGAGTGAGTTAACCATTTTTTAGAACAGTAACTGTGCTGCTATGCTGCTGCTGCACAGGATACCTGGGCTAACGACCTTCCCCTCGCTCAATTTGCCTACAACAATGTAATTCATGCTTCTACAGGGTTTTCTCTTTATGAAGTGACGCTAGGGTATAATCCTTCCTTTTTGGTCAGACCATGCTTGTGGCCCGAGGTCTAAGCTGCCGCAGATCATGATGAGCATATTAGGTCTACTTAGTCCTTAGTGCGGGAGCATCTCACTAAAGCTATTGATGACTACAAGTGGTTTGCGGATATAAATGACTTTCCTGGCCATGACATAATGGTGGGTTCATATGTTATGCTTGATACGTGCCATTTGAGAATGCAGGTACCCTCCTGGAAGTTCTCAAGTAAGCGTTTGGGTTCCCACTTGGTGGAAGAAGACTTAGGCAATGGTGCTTTCTGGTTAAAATTGCCAGCTCATTGGAAACAGCACCCCATCTTCCACGTTTCTCAGTTGTCCCCATTTAAGAGGACTGTTCATGCAGACTAAGAGACAATTGTAATCGAGGATGTGGAGTAGGCTGAGGCAGAAATCAGCTTGGCATCCTGTAAATCTCGAAGGTCCGTTCAGTTTCTCATGGCCTGGAAGGGCTATCCAGCCTATGAGAACAGTTGGGTTAAGTCACACGAACGCGCTAACTGCATGGAACTGGTCGAGGCGTTTCATGAGTCTCATCACGATGTTCCCTGTCCCCCCCAAAAGTTGCAACTTTAATGGTGATCAAGTTGCCTAAGGCTCACAAAAATGTAGCTCTAACGCAGTTTCCTGGCAGTGGCGGCCCTCCTTTGGAAAAAGGAAAGAGTAATGTAAGTCCAGGGGAACGTCCCCTGTGCATGGATCAGGCGATTTTCCCATTTCAGAATAAAAAGGGTATAAAGAGGGCGGCTGTACCCTTCATCACCCAGGGCAACCTCGCCCATGTGGTAGCGTTGGGTAACAGCCTTTCCTCTTATGGTTCTCCCCTGGTACCTGCGCTCACCTTGGTCAAACCTATCCACCAAAATTGAGGAAATCTGCGCTGAGATTACCAAATCAAAGTCAAAAGGTACAAAAACCAATGGGAATAAAGCACAATAATCAAAAAATATATAGTCAAAAAGGGACAAGGATCAAATTATCAGCTGGAATCACTGACAGTTTTGACTCAGCTAGCAGTATGATCGCTGATGCCAATCACCCATTAAAATTGTTGGGGATGATCCTTGATGTGCAGATGGTATTTTTGAGAACGATTGCAGACAATTCAAAACCCCTATCCATTGGATCAGGAGTTGCATTTTATGTAACTCATTTGACCAAAATGAACGCCTCAGCAACAGGGCATGGGCGGGTTGAACATCCCAAACCCATTTTCGACCAATTGGGACCGCTCCTATGTGGGATTGCCCTGGAGAATTCCCATTGAACATTGAGCCAGACGCCATCATGTCAACCGACAAAAATGCAATTGAGCCTCATTCCAGGCATTCGCAGTCAAACTATTAACAACTTGGCCCGCTGCCAAATCCTTTCATGTCAGTTCCAATTGAGATTACCTGCCCCATTCCCCAAAAATTTGCCAGGTTAGATCGAATCTGGGGGACCTGATCCCTGCTTTGACCCCACTACCAATCAAACACCATTTTACTAGTTGCATTGCACTGAGGGAATTACTGGTTGATTCTCTTTATTTTCCTTTCCAATAAATTCCTGCTAAAAACTCAAACTTTACTTTATTTAAATCCTTCTTTTTAAAGTCCCAATGGCATTAAATTGGTGGTCTATTGGTCCCTACACTAGATGGGCATTAACGGTTTTCATAATTACAATCACTCCCACCATCATCAACTGGATTGAACATGTGAGAAACTTCTGGCAATTAACCCCATCATTGAAACCTTCCGCTATTAATATACTGGGACCTTGTGGCCTTAAATACACCATTTTCAAGAAACGATCCGCCCCTTGTTTCTACAATTATATTGAACCCACCCACCGCCAACCTTGTAGAAGCCAACCTAGTGGTACAATCCCCTACAGCAAGGCCCCCAGTGTCTGGGGTTGTTTCCATTTGGTTCTTTTTCAGGTTTCTTTTCACGCTCATTCTACACCAACGAGTTGTTGTTTCCCAATTTACAGCTCCATACAACATCGTACAAGTGGCAATGCCATTGGTATTCTGGCTTACCTTTTGGGTGCTCACGCACCTTGACGGAAGGCTGGTCTAAACTTCTTCTGACAATTTCATGACACCTGTCCATGAAAACATGGTATGGTCCTCCATTACGTTGGATATGCGACACCTGCATATGAAGGTGCCCTCCCAGAAGCTTTTGAGAAAATGCTATGGTCCTTATGTAATGGAGGCAGATCTGGGAAATGAGGCGTTTAGGTTTATTCTTCCCACTTACTGCGAGCTGCACCCCAATTTGTATATTTCTCAGCTGTCCCCATTTAAGGCAAAAGATTCATTGATGCCATAGCCTCTCATAGTGGAGAGAAAACAAAATGCTGAGGTCAATGCAATTTTGGCATCACAGAAATCTCGCCAGTTAGTACAGTACCTCATGGTCTGGAAGGGGTTTCAGTTTTATTAGAATAGTTGGGCCAGCACCTGTAATTGTGTTAATATGGTGAGTTGGTGGTGGCTTTCTACGCCCTACGCCCTAATTCCCCTATGACCTCCCATTAAAGTTCGCTATTCTCTTAGCTATCAAGTTGTCAAAATCTTACAAGAACGTCGCCCTTGCCTACTTTCACTTTGGTTGTGCTCCCTTTTTCAGAGAAAATAGTAAAGTAAGTCTAAGGGAGCACCCCCTGCGCCTCAATTATGTGGAGTTCCCATTATGGACAAAAATTGGGGCTAAATATGCGTCCATCCCTTTCATATACCAGGGCGACTTAGCCCACGTGGTAGTTGAGAGGTGGGTGACAGACTTAATGCTAAGATTGCTCCCCTTCTCCCCTTCTCACCACCCAGGAGTTGTGGAAAATTAAGGAGGAGTTTCTGAAGGTGGTGGCAGCAAGAAGCCATCATCAGTAAGATTGGTGGATGCTCCTCCCCCTCATTAATCTCATACCAAATGTGGGGTCAATAAAATCGATAATTTGGTGCTCAGCATGATTGGATTGTTGGTTGTACGCTCAGGTTTGAAACTTATCAATCCATTTGCTACACCATAAAAGGCAAGCCAGTCCCCTACGGTTAGTGCAATAAATACCTTCAACATACAATGGGAACTCCAATATGTGCCTGTCAATGAGCGCACCCAGCCATCTACTGGATGAAGCATCGCCAATCCACCAAGAAAAATCGCACTAGGAGGGAGAATGTATTGTGAATTTGAGCCTAAGTCATCTGGCCAGATTGAGACCAATCTGGTTCAAGAAATTTTGATATGACATTCTTCTAGAATTAATTTATTGCTTTACCCATGGTTAATGCAAATTCTATATCATTTCCCATGGACTAGCACTTAAGACAACCACTCCCAAAGGTATGGTTGTTGGTCAATTTTTCATAATTGTTTTAAATAAACAAAATCCGCATATAAATTTTAAGTTATTTCTCAATTAAGCGCTCCATTATCCGCACTTTGCCTGTTCCCATGTTTCCTGGTCTACATAACGATGGGCCATAGTGGCCATAATTGCTACCTTGCTGCTCTACCTCCTTGAATGTAGATATTGGTATGGTGGTCACCTGGAATTGACCTCCATTTTAAAAGTCTTGTGGCGCCATGATGTACCCTTACTCCTTGAAGTGTTCCCCACTCATCGAGATAAGTTTTGTGACCCATCTACACGCTTGAGCCCTCACATATCTGTAATGAATTCTGGACTCCATAGGTGCCTAAGGAAGAAACGCCGGCAGATTCTGCAGCTGCTTTTCTTGATCTGTGTGGTTGCTGCTGGGTATGTTAGTAATAATGATTGTCAATCATCATCCTGCAGTTGTTCCCTTCCCAATGAGATACTAAGTCATTCTAATGGCTATGCCTCCATCATTTTAGTTTGTGTTCAGGGTGGCTACTCACCCTAACTGGCAGGCTGGTCTCAACTTTAGCAGACAGTCTCATGACATATGTTCATGACAATGAGGCCAAAAAAAAATCCTTACTTGGTTCTTCCACGCTTTGTAAACCCAGATGTTTATAAAATATTGATAGTTCACCCTACCTGTATTGACCAAAATATTGTCTTCCAATATCAAGTATGCCTTTCCAACATATGGCACCAAAATATAAAGATTGCTGTTACAAGGAATATACTGACTTATGATTTTCAGCAACTTTAATACTGGAAATGTCCCAAAGTATATGATTCTGCACTACTGTCATATGGCTTGATGATATAAATTAACTGCACTGCCGCTCAGGAAGGGTTAACTCCTGTTTTCATTGATGTAAGCTTGACTTTTAAAGTCATCTATCCAATGTCTAATGTTGGAGCAAAAACAAATATGATCAGACTTCTTCTATAGTTCACTAACAATTTACCCTACTCTCCAGGTTCTTACTCATTTCAGAATCGTCACATGGAAATACTACCCTCTAAACTAACCTTTCCCAGTAAATAGGGCACAGTTATATCTATTGTATTCATTTTACACATTGTGCTCATTGTACCCCCAACAAGCATTATTATAGTCTAGATACAGTGTTGTTCTGTGGCAAGAGAATCTCTTATAGATACCCTCCTTTCTATCCAATAAAGTGTCTTCAATTTGCCTAAATTCATTTTAGTTTATCAAAAGATGCTCTTACAGTATAGATTTACTATTTTTAGAGTCAAAGGGATATTAAGTATCATACAGCGCTCTGTATGATATTCTGTGGAAATTACTTCGTCATAGACTGAGGTGTTACAATCATGTATGATCAAAGGAGTTCCAAGGTATAACTATACCTGTGTCAGTAGAGTGCTTGCCTCTTGCTCTACGTTGTGAGGCGCACTTCAGGGGGCCCCTACTCAATTAACTTTACCAATAAAATGGAGTTTCCCACTGGAGAAGAAAAAAAATCAGAAGAACCAAGCTTTCATGTTTTATGTCAACCCACTTATCCTTCTCAGTTAGTTTGATAGTAGGATGGAGTTACTCTCCCCGCTTGAAGGATCATATTCATATACCATCTATGAGGGCAGCTACAGCAGATAGTCTAAAGGTTGCTAAGAGGGTTCCAGTTATCCACTCATGAGATGACCTTATAACTCCTTGTTTTACCATCAACAAAATCAAGAACAACTATGGCAGGGCTATGATTTATTCCGCAGCATTATTTGCAACCAAGTTCTGTCCTTTATGAGTATAATTGAACGTTTAAGGCAATATATTATGGGATACCTGAAGCCCATCATGAGGAATTCCCAAATGACTATTGCTTGGCACCATGTTCTACTTAGGGGGGTCTTCCAGTGGAACTAACAGAATGTGGACACAATGCGTTACTTACATAATAAGCTTATATTCAGTTTCCATGGGGTACAACAAGCTGTTGATTCAAATCATGAGCCCAATTGTCAAGTCTTAACGTCTGGATGAGCTTATTGATCAACTAAACTGAGATGTGATTGGTATCACTCATCAGGCTATAAATTGATGGAGCGTCACTGCCTCCTTGGTGAGCAAATTAAATTAGTTCCATATGTAAGCTAGAAAATCAATAAACGCTGCAAGAACAGAAAATTAACGATCTAAATTAGTGGAGGAGCTCAGTAGTATACCCAACAGCAGATGCAGGGCGCTGCCCACCATATAAGAAGCCGAGCTGAAGTGACCACCACGCTTCAGGAGGAAATAAAAAATCTCCAAAGCCAACAGATGGCCATGCGCCACGACATTAACGCCTACAAGACCTCTTGTGTTTCCTTGACTAACTATTTAGGAGATGCTTTGTGGACTAACAACAAGCTTTACCATAAACATGAGAGTTACAGGACGCCAACAGAGATCAAAAGGCAAAAATATTGAGCTTTTAATTAGGCTCACAACTACAAATTTAAATTTTCACTTTGAAGCAATTCAAATAATTTGTAGAATATGATTGGGAAGAACAATTGATTTATAGAGATGTGGAGACAGATATGATCACCGGACGTTGCCAATGCAAAATCTGACTCCCCTCACCAAGAATGAAACAGCCAATTGAAGAGTCCCCTTTGAAGTGTATTCATCCTAAGCTGAAAGTGCCCAGCCAAACAAGCCATGCCACTGCGCTATTGGTACTTCCCCCTTCAACAAGCCCTTCTAACCAGACGTGAAGCACTTTTGGGGAATCCAGAAACCTAGGACCTCCCATCAGGTCTTCACAGGCTGCGTTCAGACCTTCTGTTTCCAGTATGCCCTTCAAACTTTTCAATGATTCAACCCATTAACAAGTATAAGTTTAACTGATAAGGAAATGTGCAGTTGTTCATAAAGATGTTTAAAAATAATAAAGCATGGAGGTGACAATTTGTCCAAGGCCACCACTATTATCAATTGCATATATGATTAGATTTAAGAGTTAATCATGCCTTATCTTCCAGTAAATCAATGGAGTTACGCTGATGTTGAAAGCACAGAGCTATTTGAATTTGGTAGCCCTGAAATATGGCTACTTTCAATGTTGAGTTTATGTCAGTTCAGTACTGGAAGAATGAAGCTGTTTCTGAGTTTGCCAATCGTTTCAAAAACGTGGCCCAAGTATTTGGAGCCAAGGCTATAGTCAACTTTGAAGTGAAATTATCTTAAAACGCTACCAAAAACTACCCTGGCCTCCACCTTTCACAGCTGCCTACGTTAGGTAAGTAGTAAAATAATCCTTCCATGATTGATTAACTCAAGCGGTGTGAGGTTACCTTTGGACCACTGAACATTTAAATGTGCGACACTTGCACCAACCTCCATCAAGGTAATCCCAAGAGCCCTATAGGAGTCAGCTATAGTTGGAGTGTAAATATGTGCCCTCAGCGAAACCTCTCTGAAGTCACTTGCTGTATTTATAAGTCTAAAGAGCACTATGCTGCCAGCTGCCCAAAAGACGCTTCAACATCAACTATATTGCTTCCCTTATGGACGTGTATGATCAGGTAAAAGACGAATAACAATAAAGATATTGTTCATATTGTCAAACAATCATCTGTCTCACTTTAGACTCAGGACCAATCTAAGCAGTGCTTACCGTGACCCAAAGTCAGCAATATGAGCTTGACAGAGAAGGACAGAAATTTTTTCACAACCCTTACACTAAGCTTGATAAAAAGAACCAGTATGGAGAGTCAGATAAATTGAATGAGTTACCTCCGTTGAAAGGGATCAAATTAGCTCTGCCTCTCAAAACTTTAAATAATCATTTTCCAGGTATATGGGAAAAATTAAAACTATAATTAATAAGATTGATGGTCATGCTGCCCTCACATAAACGCGATTTCTGATTTCTTTTGATTGTACTTATATTGACATACTTGTATATAAGATTAAAGTTCGCGCAATAATTAATAGCGGATCTCAAGTTGTGATCTTAAGCCACTTTGTATAGAAGTTAAGGATTGCTCCTGATGTGGCCCATAGTCAACAATATGGGACTGCAGGACATATAGCACCATTGGCAAAGGAGCCCACAATGCTTTGCCATGTGAATCAAATCGCTTCAAGATAGCATCACCATTAGAGTATTACCCAGTCAGAACTACCAACTTTTGAGTGGCACAAGTTTCATCAAATTTTATGTGACAATCATCAGCTATGAGAAAAATACCTTTAAGATTCCCAGTCAGACCTTGCCCATCATTTTCTCTTAGAATGAGTAGGGTCCTCTTACTACTCAAAACAATTTTATCATTGTGATTTATAATTGTGAATAATTCTTATTGGATATAAGAAGACTGGTCGTCATCAGGCCCCACCCTTAGTTATCTCAGAAAGCCAGGACATTCTTACGCGCTTCCTCCACTTGTGAGCTGCTCCTAGGGGAACAACAAGTTGTAAACATGGTTCTGAATCTGAACCTAACAGGTGAGTTATTGGTGAAGTTTACTCTCTGTGGTAAAATCTCAAATTGAACCTCATGAAGCACTCAGTTTAATTATTCTTGGGCATCAGTAAATCTGTATGATCCTTACTAACCTGACAACAAAAAATACTTTAACCAATGGATAGAAGATTGCTTGCATACACTACTCCCCTTGGACGAGGTATTTCACAATGAAAGAATTGGAGGCTTGTCAGAGTTTGAACTACCTGACGCTGCGCCTAGCGCATGTGCTATTATAGCTCATGACCAATTAGAAGTCCTGACTGAAAAGCATAAGGACCAGGCATTAGTCTTACTGCAAAAATACGTACATTTAGTTGTACTGTGGTTTATGACCTGAGGTGTGAGGAAAGTGTTTATAACTCTCCAAGGGCAAATTATCCATAAAATCGGTGCTCATGAACCTGTCACAGCTCTTTCAGCTTGAGTTACTAAGTAATATATCCAGAATACCTCCATAAGGAGGTGTACCGCGTGGCCAACACAACATAACATAAGATATAAGTATAAATAAGTTAAACCGCTTTATTGAAGAGACAAAATAACGAGAGGTTGGTTGGGAAAAACTTGTTTAGGGTTAATTGAGAATCTAGGCTTCAATTAAAACATAAGGCTTGTAATGACTTTAAATAATAGAACGAGGCCTCCACATCTAGAGTCTAATAACTTGAGTAAGCACAAACTCAAGACTTTGATGCTAACTGAACACCCACATCATCAATAATATTATATTTTGTATATGGATGCAATCTGCGTCCAAAAATAAATGTAATGAACCATCTTCAGTCAAACTATAACAGGTAATCTTTAACCCATCGATGTAACACCTGGGCCCTAATCACGTGATTCCTGGAACCTCACTTTAGCCATCTTGGCCTTGACCCACGTTTATCTACAGTGAATCTAAGATCAGGGAGGGCGGACAACTTGAATCCTCTGGCCTAACCCATCTCCTCCTTGTCCTTGCAATACGCTCCCATAATAATGTCATTTATAGATGATATGGGGTGCACCAAAGTATACTGCATCACATTGACAATGAGGATGCCCAACCCATATGTAATCGCCTCATCTGACTCATTCAGGCCGGTGAAGATGTCCTCCATAAAGAGCTTGATGAATTACTACAATAAGGGGTGATTGTTCCCTCCCACTGCCCCTGTGATAGTCCAGTACTTATTGTTAAGGAAAAAAAGATGGCTCCAACTGAGTTGTGATTGATTATCTTCACTTAAATAAAATTACTAAAGAAAATTTTTCTACCACATACCAATTATGATCTTGATCGTCTAGGAGGGGACAAGTACTTTAATGCTCTGTAGATCATAAGAAGCTATTGGAAAATCAATATACCTAAGGATGAGCAGGAAAAGAACACTATAATCACTTACTGAGGCAGTCTCAACTTTTCCTCATGCTTTAAGGCTTATGAAACGCGAAATCCACCTTCTAAAGAGTCATGGACACTATTCTTTGGGATTTGAAGATGAGTCTTGTGTCATATTGTACCTTGATGATATCAATGTCTTTTCGTGCACCTTATACCAGCATCTATCCCATTTGAAAAAAGTTTAAAGTTAATAGCTAAGAATCAACTTAAAGTCATTTTCAGAAATTTCAGTTACAAAAGACTCAGATGGAGTACCTGGGTCTCATTTCCAATACTCAAGGGATATGGCTCCAACTCAAAAGCTCAAGGCTTTTAACCAAATGAAAAGTCCTGAGAACAAGCGGGAGATATGTATTTTTAGGTATAGTCAGATAGTATCCCCAGTTCATATAAGGACTCGCTCAGCTGGTTGAGTCTTTGTTTCACCTACTCCAAAGTGGATTGACTTTTATCTGGTCCCCAAATGTGAGATTGCTTGTAACAAATTGAATGCAACACTAAATTAAGCGCCCAGGCTACATTATCCATATTTTTTAGTACTTTACTATCTAATCCAATGCTTCATTAACAGCCATCATAGCTGCGCTCACTCAGCAGGATGTATAAGGAGAGGAGCACCCAGTAGCTCTATATAGCCACGCTCTTACCAAACAGGAAAGAAAATATACAGTAACAAAATGTAAATGTTTAGCCGTTATATTTACCTGTAAACAATTCTGTGTTTATATTCATGACACTAAATTCCAAATGTATACTTATCAAGCCTCTTTTCAGCAACTGTATAACCTTAAAGATCCTGAAGGTTGGCTTGCAAGGTGGGCGTTGAAGCTCCAGGCTTAAGACTAAGAGTTTATACACTAACAATGTCCTCTTATCCCCCAACTATACCTCCTTATGCCTCAAGTCGCTGATGCTCCCACCCCAATGCTGTCCGCTATGGTCCACCAGCTAAAGCGGGCACCGGACAAAAGTTTCCCAAATCCTCCTTGCCATCTGATATGGCTTCCTAGGCTGATACATAGGGGATATATTGGGATTTTTTAATTTATGATAATCCCTTTGTTTGTCCCATTTGCAAATAAAGATGCGTGGCGGCTCCCCCTTTTGGGTTGGGCACCACTAGTGCTAAAAAAATAAGGTCCTCTCATCAGAATGCTTGTATACTTTGCCAGATACCTACTTTTTTAGCTGATCCCATGTAACAACCAGTTATTTGAGAAAAAGAAAGACATAGATATGACAAAAAACAACCCATCCTTAGGCATACTTTAGATTGTTTTAATGAAAAATAAAGTCTGTAATGGGGTACTATATAAAACTTGATAGTGATGGCAGAAGGAAACTTACCCCACGACTTCCAAATAACCATCAAACATTATGAAAGCTCATTGCATCGTTGGGCATGGAGGGCTAGTTAAGGCGCTTAAGCATATCAAACAGAGTTACTATTGGGATTCAGTGAGGTATGACATTCAAGACATCTTAATAAAAATGACACAAGTATCAATCACAACAACCTTTAAAATCTTCCGCCACCTGTCAGTTGCGTAGGAACCAAGCTTAGTTCTTTCTCGCTGGTGCCTCATATCGCTGGATTCCTCAAAGGTTTAAATTAATAATAAAATACTAATAAAAACTGAGGTTTATAAGGTTTTTATTAGTAGTGCGGGAAAAGTAAGAAAACCAATCCCTCTCAATATCCAACTGATCAGTATATAATCTGTATCGAGGGTAGAAAGGGTTTAAGAATAAGTTTGGAAAGGCTTGTTGCAGTCTGAATAAGGAAATATGAGCATTCAGTCTATTGAAGCTTAAAAACTCGCTTCACTTAGGCTGGACAATGGATGGGGTATCATTTTTAAGGCAAGACATAACTGTGGGGTAATGACTTACTATATTTTAGCCATTCTCCTTTGAGAAAGATATTGCACCTTGGGGACCCCCACCACGCCTATAAAAGGGGTGGCCCCCACGGTGGTGCTTGAAGGGACCTAGTTGTGGCTGGGGGATTACCATTTGATGGACGCCCCAGGATCTGCCATGTGAGAGAAGTAATATAACTACTCAATTTTGTATTTATTGCCTGTATAGCATTCAAAATGATGTTACCTCAATTTGCGGGGTTCCACTGAGAATCTGCCAGGGTCTTTTAGCCGATATCATCAATCATATTATTTTAAATTGTTTGTATTAGTATCAATAACTTGAAAATGACTGACATTTCCCCATATCAGCTAATTTTGACCCATCACATTCTTATTTTTGCAGCTGGGAGAACAAATGTCCAAAAAGCTGATCAAGCCCAATTGGGTGTGGCACACCATCTCAATTGACATTATCAGTCCTCTAACAGTCAGTATTTTAACCATTGGTATAATACTACAGCCATTGACCACTAAACCAAGTGGGTCAAAGCTAAACCCTTTCACGATATTATAACAGTTATTACTGGCAAGTCTGTCATTGAGCATATCATTCACAGGCATGGGTGTCTGCATAGTATCCTGAAGGACAACACTATTAACGTCACCTTAATTATGATCTTGGAACTGAAGCAGCTTAAGTGGATTAAGGGAGATTTTCTGAACCATACCATCTGGAGACCAATGGAGCTGTCAAGTGGGTTAATGGAGCCCTAGAGCAAATCCTTCATAGTTTTCTTCCTCTTCCCCTTCTTAATGAACCCTCTACATTAATTTCGCTGTTTTTGCCTACACCATCAGATACCATAGTGATACTAGATTCTCCCCTTTCAAATTACTATATGGTCAACAGCCCACTTTACCGCACATATTATACTCTATTGTAAGGTATGAATATGGAGTCAGGAATGAAGAATAATTCAATCAATTGGTTAAGCCACTAATCAAGATTTAGAACGAGGCTTATGAGTTTGCCTTGACTAGAGAAATTAACCAGAAAGCACGGGATAAAATCTATCAAACGCCTTGCACAAGTTCAATGTGGGCGTTCTGGTGGCGTACTGTGACTCCTACAAATTTGGACAACCCCACAAGATGTCAACACTCTGGAAAGGGCCATATATGATCTTGGAGCGCTCCTCCTTTGATGTCTATACTATTAAGAATTTGCTCAATGGGAAAATCGTTAAAAGAGTTCACAAAAAGTTTCTTAGGCCTTACCAAAGCACTCAATTTCTCCACCAGCATCATCCAGAAGATAAGTCAAGTCAAGAGGAATTGTTTTTGAAGCTGTCAATAAAACTTTGAATAATCATCAATATAACATCTATGGTTAATGCAAAAACAAATGTGATCAGACTTCTTTTAAGATGCTCTAACAGTAACCTACTCTCTTTGTTCCCTATTCATTCCAGAATCACTACGAAATAAATTAAACTCTCTAAATCAACCTTTACCCATAAATGGGCACAATTATACCTAACGTACATATTGGAACAATAGGCTATTGTACTCTCCAATAGTCATGATTGTAGCCTGTAGACAGTGATGATATTTGGCAAAAAAATCCTTATAAACACCCCTTCTTTCTATCCTAAAAAGGTTCTTATTTGCCAAAAATATCTTAGTTTATTGGAAGTCACTCATGAAGAAGAGATTTACTATTTTGAGAGTTAAAGGGTTATTGAGTATCATATAGTTCTCTGTACAACACTCTGTGGAAATTATCTCATTGCTGGGCTGAGGTGTTATGATTGTGTAGTATCAACAGAGTTCTGGATGGAACTATATCTGTGCCAGTAGAGTGCTTATCTCGCAATCAACGCCACCCACAGCAACAGCCAGAATACCACCATTAAAGACAACCACAAAGTTCGATGGAACGTGAGTAGGACAGTACCAACACTTGTTAGTTAATCCCAAAAATTGGAACTCATAGAAAAATGTTATTGTGATTTACTTAATTTTATTAAAATTGGCAAAACGAAAAGCTTCTATTAAATCTAGGGGATGGTAGGTGATAAAAATAGAGCAACATAAGGACCTTGTGGAGAGCTGTCTTAAGAGCTCACTATGTGGGGAATAGGGAAAATGACATTACTGCTTGATGGATATCTTTGCAACTGAGCAGTAGCATATTAACATACTAAATCTTTAAACAATGTTGATTTGGATATGATTTTACTGGATGGATCAGTATCCAACTTTACCATGATTTTTTGCAGTGCAATTCCACCTATTGAGCCAGCAACAATTTTTATAATGTCCATCAGGGCGTACTAAAGGCCAGGGAAGGTAAGAGCCATCACGTTTTGAATAGATTAAATTTAGCGTGCACAAACATGTTGGGGTGGGCTCGCCTTCACTAGTGGTAGGAGGGAAGTTCATATGGGTGATTTCAAATCTAACTTCAATCTAGTAATTTAGCCTTGTTGAGTTTTAAATTACTGCTATTATTAAATCTTAAACTAGGGAAAAAGTTTATTTGGCAAGATGGGAACCTATAATCTTCTTGTTGACAACGGCTTCTGCCCACCACCACCTCTTGACACCCCTCTTGATCTTTTCACCAACTCCTTGGTGGTGAGAAGAGGAGAAAGTAGGCCAAGCTCCAAGGGGTAGGTGTCACCCACCTCTCATCAACAACATGGGCTAAATCGCCCTGACTGGTGATAGGGTGAGCAGCCTTTTAACCCCTTCTTGGTTCTGAAGGAATGGTTATTCCTGTTGAGATGCAGGGCGTTTCCCAAAATTTATAACCAACATCTGAGGTGAGCTAACAAGAATTATCCTCACACAAAAGTACAACAGTTGAAGATAATGATTCAGGGTCAAATTTCTGGCAACAACCTTCACTGTTTTGTTTGCAACCAACTTATACATTACTTACACCAATGCTAGTCACCCTGTGACCAAATTCAAGTTGTTCACCTTTAAACAGTGCACTTATCATGGAAACAGACAAAATTTCTACCTTATTGACAAAGTATATTTGCTTTTAAGGATGTATGATTTACCAGTATATGGCTCCAAGACTTGAAAATTGCTGTTACAAAAGAATCTACAGACTTTGATTTGGACACCTTTAATGCTGAAGATATTCCTAAAGTACATGATAAGCACCACCATCTTAGATGAGCTAGCAGGTCAATCCCTTATTTGGAAATTTTAATAATTGAACTTATGACTCAAGGTCAAAGTCCCAGCAAAAGCCTTCACTTTTTATGTAATCAACTTTTAGACTATATACACCAATGCTAGGCACCCCGTAACCAATGTCAAGTTGGCTACCTGGATGGAAAGTGCCATTGTTGAAACTAGTGCTACTGTATCAGATTCCAATGTATAAAGTATTTTTGCACCAAACAAAAAATATACTGTATGAAGACAATAACCTAGAAATCAAGAAACAAAAAGACTTAATTTGTTGCATTGAAGCATATATTCTAGTTAAAATTAGCACATCATGGACTCTTAGTTCTGAAGGTGGCAAATAGGGCTTGCTATAGGTTTTATCTTGTGGTGTAAGATAGCATACTACTCAAAGTAACAGATCCCCTTTCAAATCACTCTACCTTCATATGTGCTATTCTAAAAGTCCCAGATTCTCATTAATGCCAACTATTAGTAACTTACGGCGCTTAGGAATATTAGGTCATTTGCATAAATATATAGCAGATACAGGGAAATTAGTGCTTACAGGTCATTGTAATTCCAACTATTAGCACTCAGACTAATAGGGACATGACACTACAATAGACTAAGAACTATGATAAAAAACTTCTAACAACAATTTTACGTAAACAGAGGGCAAGCAAAATAGCATAAAAAGGGTGATTTAAATTATGAGGACAAGGCAAATTAAGGTAAATTAATGAATATGGAGGAAGCGCCAGTGGGATAGTGAGTAATTAGTGTTGTTTATTATTTACTTCATTGCAATAGTCTCTGAATTAACAATAGGTAACAAACCTGTTGGTGCATTCTGATAGAGTTTAATTATTAGACTGGTACACAGATTAATGTTTGCATAAAAGCTAAATCAATATAATCCTCCATCTAGATATTAGTTATTTATAAAAATTAAATGAATAAAGTACATCTTCTCATGATTGGTAAGACCAAATTGCAACATCTTTTCTCAAATAAAGCAATAAAATTGGACCATGCATAACTTTCCTAAACCAGAAACTTGCCAAAACCTCATGTTTGATACCATTACCAAACTTAATTGGAATGCAAACAAGGTAAATGATTAAAACGCCCATGATCTCATATAACAATATGTTAAATTTAATAATATTGATGAGCAACATTTGGAAAAAATAATCAGTTATTGTCAATATTTGAAGAATATTCTGCAAGTAAATAAAACTGAAGAAACTAAGAATTAACTTCTTACCTATCACCCAAAAAGAAATCAATACTATGCATTATTAAACAAGGAGACCTTAAAAACACCCATCCCTAAGTGATTATTATGGAAGAATAAGTAAAACCCCTCTTATAACAACAATGCATAAAGTAATTATCCTTCTAAATTAATTAATAATCATTAACGTGAAATTGGTCAAACTACCCTAACCCAACCCCATTCTGATCATAAATATTCCTTAAAGGTCCCTAATAAGAAACCCTACCTAATAAACAAGTCCAGAAAGTTTACCCTAAGAAACTCCCCTTCATTATTACTTGAAAACCCTTTACAATACATAAGATATCCCTTACATCCTGACGGTATAACAGCCACATATATCAAAGGATACAATAATTTTTATATTATTTGAAGGCCTTTTCAAATTACGTTCTATTTTAATATAAGATTTACACTAGGATACTGGTCTCATTAAACCCCAAAATATCAACCAAGAACCTGTAACTTTATCTACCAATTATGGACCTTTCGCACTCAAGGGTCCATCTTTGGGTACAATTTCCCAAATTATATTAATTTTGGGATCTGCAGCTAATATTATAACAGGTAAGTTCCAGTTATACATAGGGTACAAAAGTTTTAGTAGAAGCAAAATCATTTTTTCAATGGCCAGAGGTGCTCAAAAAACCTGTTGAAACCAGGTTTTATACCTATGGACATTTATAGAAAAGATGAATCAATTGATGCTGTCATTTTTGACCACGAATATTTCCCTATGCTGAAGTCTCATTAAGCCATCATAGAATTTTGGAATACTTGCCGACTTTGGGAATACCTGGTGTTAAATCTAATCTGAAGAGAAGGTCATACTGCTTGATGTAACAATTGAGCTTCATAATTGCCCAATTGCCAACTCAGTATATGAATCAAGTCATAATTGTGTCGCTTTGATTAATTAACAAAAAGTAAGCATCATTCCTTGATTACCATTTGGTGATGGCAGGTTGTGTCCCAACATACAAGGTGCGGTAAGATCCCCATGCTCAAACCTGGCCTCTAGCAACAAGCAAAGATAAAACCAGAGAGTTTGCTTAAATTAGCGACTCAATGGAATAACAACAGGATGATGTTGGTGGGGTGGCAATAGTCCAACTTAGCCTCTAGGTACCTATCCACCCTAAAAGGGCATCCCATAAGTCTCTTGTCATCTTGCATTAGGTTGAGATGTAGAAGGGTCACTTAAACCCATACTGACCTCTTGTCACCTATGGCGGCCTTGTAGTGCGCCCAGCTCTGTGGCATATCAATGTAAACATGGCATTAATGCTGAATGATTCCAAGGTATTTTGTCACCCCATACTGATAGATGAAAATATAAGCCAGAACTAATGTTAAAATAAAGTATGTATTATGAATCAATTAATTATCAGTGAATTGGGCAATATGGCTTAAGAATAGTAAACTGAGTATTTTAGAATTATCGCCTATATGTAAAAGAAGCTATAAAGCTAAGATAGTATAATAAGCTAACTGAGAAGGCCTAATTAATCACAATATTGGCAGGTGGGTCAAGGGCCCAAAAAATGAAAATCTTGTGTGGCTTCCATTTTGTGGATTGATGGTGCCGTGACTAAAAATCTCAACAGTCAAAACTTGGGCAGTCTAAAACTCAAATAAATATTTTATTTATTTTGAGGTTGCCAACTCACGCTTAGACGCCATCAAAGGAAAGTGTACATCTTATTGTAAGATTGACAAAAGGACTTGTTTAAGGTAAAGTACCAAAAAAGATAGATGAAATGGTGCAACTTTATTTTAGTATGTGATAGGGGTTCTTATATGTTACATGTAATAATCTAATAACCATAAGGAAAAGTTTAATAATTTTAATGGAAGAAAAGATCTAGATGGAAGGCTCATGGTCATATGATGCATCCAGAATTGAATAATACTTTTGTAGAATCTTTTTAGAGTTAGAAAAAGTAAATTGAATATACTAAATTGGATGAGTCTAGGTATCATTTAGATCAATCACTAAAAATATTTTTCTTATCCTTCTATCTGTACATCTTAATATATGACCTTGTACATCACCTAATGAAGCAATCACAAGATATTGCGATATTCCTTTGCCTCAGCTAAGCAAGATTTCATTTTGGGTACTCTGAGCTCAAGTCAGTTGGATGAAGATTTCCTATTGTCAAGTTGAGCCTTACTATCTATCAATATTTACATATAATTTTAATCAAGATTTCATTAACCCCAATTCCATGCCTAAGTGTCAATTCACTTGTGGGATTTAAATAGAAGATATTAATCCGCTTATGCCCAATACTCTGATATTCAAATCATTCACCTCAAGGATATTGGCTGGGGAATACCAAAGTAGAAATTATCTATGAATATAATTGATATCTACTCCAGTTTTAAAGACTTAAATGAGAATTCATCTTCCAATCATAGGTTATAACATATGGCCCATCACTGATAGAATTTAATTTTCCTCCTTTGGGCACTATACAATAAGTAAGTACAGGAAAAAGAACTTCTCTCTTGATTTGCTCACTTTTGGTCAAATTGTAGTTTGAAATTTAGTAAAAACAGCTTCACTCGTCATCACCTTATTCAAGTTACCTATGTTGATGAGTTTGACGCCCGCTGCCTCCACATGGGGCAGTGGTGCACCACCTCCTAAAGTTTTTTTGGCCATTGCCAAAACATGATCAGGCTGGATTGGGTAGCCCTCCAAATTCTTCATCATGCTATGTACTGCTTAAGGACTTAGCCTTACATCTCACTAGAACCCAGGCGATGCCATACTGCCCCCTTGTGCTCCCATGGTGCAACATGCAATTTGGCCTTTGGGTTGAATATGGCAAGTTGTTCCCATATTAAAGATAAAGCCATCATCAAATTAGCCCAGAATTTTATGCAACCTTCAGGCTTCATGACTTCCACCCCTTCAAGGGGTATTTTGATCTTAGCTTCTCAAGTGAAGCTGATGCTGCAGTAGCAGTTACCATCCCTAGGTGTTCTAGGGCACCCCCTCCCAACTACTCGTACCTGATTGCCTACTGATACCACTTTTGTGGATCAGTTCTCTGGCCTCCCTACCCACTTACCACCAAAAATTTTAATTAAGAAAATTATCGCTGCATTATCAGAATATGGTTCTGATCTCATGGTACAATTTGTGGTTCCCAATAAAGCCACTTGCCTTGCAGGCCCTCATGCCTTCATGACTATTTTTCCAGTAACAACTTAAATTGCTCTTTCAATCCCCCTTGCACCATTATTTCCTCTGCCCCAGACCATCCTTTTTGGGCTCAAGTGGCTGGAGGGTGCACCATTTGACCTACCTATTTCAAACTGGACCATTCAAAAAGGCACTGCACCTCCATCTCACAAGCCGTGGCATCCACAACTGACTCTATGCATGATGATCTCATATCTGATCCAATAACATTTTCAAATGGGGCACTATCCTTCCCCCATTCCCCCTGAAGTGGTAGCCACAGCAACCACTGAATCAACAAACCAAAATTTACCTCAACGAACCTCTTCTCCTGTATCCACCAATCAGGAGAAAGAATGGACTAAAGTAAGTTCTAAACCATTTCCCCAGCCAAACGCAACAGATAACCCATATGCAAACAACCCAAAAAAAATTCAACCAAAATTCCATGGGATTATTTGGTTGAGGTTGTTGAATTGGGAGAGCTTATCTCATAATCCAAATGGGCTGAGCCCCCTCCATTTAAAATGTACCTCAATACTTATTATGCGTCCAATTCCCAAAGCGCCATTATGCGCCTTGACCTGATGCAGAATATTCAAAAGTGACCACCAACTAGCTGAATAGGCAGTTGCCTCCCCCAAATGTTGCTCAATTCATAAAGCCGTTGCAAAATCAATTGCAGTACTGGCTACAGGCCTGCCACCTCCTATTCTACTTGTACCATGCTTCCAAAACAGAAAAAAGACCATCTCTGTTACTAACAGGTAGCAAATTAAACAGTTTAAAAAGCTGCGGTGGTCACAAAGTTCAGCTCAAAGACCTGCATTACCCGCAACAATTTTACAACCATCGTCATCCTACCTAAAGTACACCTTGAGGCGGAGATAAGCACTTGCAGACATATTTCACCCTCCTCATCACACACATTGAGTTGCAAGCACCCCTTTGTTATCTTGACCCCCATTTCCATGATGTGCCCACACCATTGCTATCAACTTTATGCCGCTACATGTCCACAACAGATGAGGAAGAAGAGTCTCCTGATCCCCCTTTACCCACCGCCATGGATGTATAGCAGTTTCCGCTTCTGACTTGGTTGGTGTGTTTTGTTTGAATTTTACGTTGGTTCAAAAAGATCTGTATGTCTCAATTTAGATTTATTTTATTTTTTTATTTTATTTAATTTTGGGATTTTAGCTCTTTTGACATTGGTAATGTCTGTCCCCTCAGCTTGCCTCGGTTAAATACAATAATTACATGAAAATCTGAAGTTTTGAAAAGTGAGTTAAGTTTGGTGGGATGCATATTCTGCTTAGCCCTCTATTTTAACTATTTTGACTAGATTTGTCATGGTCTCTGACTGGAGTTATTTTAATTTTATGGATAATCTTCTTAACACTTTTCAGGCTCTTTGGTATTATTACTGTTAACTTTTGCAGGCTAATAGATCTGGTATGACAGTTTCTCTTTCTTTTAAGGCCTTAAGGGTGACTTTTTGATAATATGAAGGAAATCTATTCTGTAAGCCATCAACGCACTTGGGATATATTGGTCCCAGTGTGACGAATTGGAAGCAGCCATCTTGCATAATATTGAATATAATGTTCCATTCACTCTTTTCTAAATTGCCATCAATTAATGGGTTGTATGTGCATAAAATAAAATTTTAAGTTTCCATGCTTGTAGCTAAGATTCTCATACTTTTGAAGTAAAGATTTTCCCGTTATTGCATAGTAGTATCTGCGGTCAACTGCGCCTAAAAATATATATTGATATAAAAAGTTAGCAGTAGCCTTGGCGGTCTGCATGGGAGTGGCAATTGCTTTGACCCACTTCACGAATGATTATCCTACTAGGATATATTAATATCCTCCTGTAAATTTGGGCAGTGGAGCTATGACATCTAAACTGATGTTAAGGAATGACTGTCAAGAGTCATTGACTAATACTTTTAAATTGCCCTATGCGACATTTGTTTTTGACAAGTTATGAAAGCATCTAAGAAATTTCACTAAAGAGTCCAGTATCCCTACCAATTAGTATCTATCCTTGACCCATTTGTAAGCTTTTCTGGCTCCTCCATGTCCTAAGGTTTTTGGGCTTCCATTAGACTGGTACCCGCTATGAAGGTCGCAAGTAAGGTAGCTAGTCAGTTCTGACTTTCAAGTATTATCTCCCATCAAGTGCTTTAGTACTCCATGAGTAACATTTAACTATCTCTTTAATAGGTTCTTCTTCATCCTCTCTAGAGTCTGGCTCCATGAGTAGGTTATTTAACTATTCATATTCATTATTGTCTAGGTGTAGTAGGGGAAATTAATTAGTCCATCTACAATCATGTGTTTTAGATATCTTGATATCAGACATGATGGGAAGAATATTGACTTCTCAACTCCCATCGCCGAAATAATAACTAAAATTAGAAGGGTTTTAAAGGAGTTACCTCACTAAATCACCTGGAAAAAGCAATATTTGGTAAAACTTAGATTGCCCTTAAGAAAATTCATTAGATTATTTTGAACCTAAGATACCCAAGATGAAGTCCAGACTAATTGAAATGAATAATAGCAGTAGGTTAGGCGACAACTACTTAAGGTGGCACTTGAGGCAGTAAACTAAGATGACCCCACAATGGTAAGAATCAAGAAACTATCCAAATGATCAACCTAGTAATACTAAGTCTCATCTGACTTGTTAATTAAAATTACATATGCTCTATCATAAATATTATACTAGGGCATTAAACTACCCATAATGCATCGCCTTACCAAGTTCCTCCTTTCCAGATTTTCTCTTTCATCAATTTTATTATAACTTTTTTTCTTTTGGGGATTTTATTGTTAAATGTGACATATAAAATCCTATTTTATACTATAATAAAGGGACGTCATTAATTCTATATCTGGTTTTGGTGCTTGACTTCATTAAGTCCATTTCAACATACTTACCTTAGATTTAACACTCTAGCTGATGGGACATATGTGGTTAATTTGAACCCTCTTTAATAAAGAAATACTGTTGTGTGATTTAGGCAGCTTTAAGCATTAACTGTCAGGCTTGTTGGGCATAGCACCATTGAGCCAAAAAAATGGAAGTCAAGAAGGCTGATGCGCACTATAATGGCTCAGCTGACGCTTAAAATACTTGCACTATTTGATCACACCATGGATATAACCTGATATATAGTGTTTAATACTGGGTGCACAACTGGAATATTAAAGAAGATAATCAAATGGGAAGTCCACCCTTCGTCACGTTTGAAGAAGTTTAATAAAATCCTATAGAGATTCCCAAATCTCGTTGTCTAACCTGAATTATCAATGAAGAATTTAAGAGTTACTTAATGGATTCATTAAACTAGGAGAAAGAGCCGATGAAAAGGGGCTCTGCTGTGTAAAGGTCTCTTATGAACCGCTATGAATCCAGAGCTCTCCAGAGAGTTATGAATCAAGTGTAAACCTATATCACTATATTTTGAGATTTGTACACCCAGCACTCTATCATGTTGTACATTTTACTAGGAGTCCACAATGAGGAACTCAACTACTATACTATTACCCAAGGGGCCTTACAAATGGATTATGAGCAGGTAGATAATTTAGCATCACAAAGTATAGGAGACATCTTCCAGTTGATTGAAGTAAACCGCTCCTACATTATTCAGCTCCATAATCAAATGTGGACTATTGTTACAGTGTTATCAAGTATGTAAGGAAGCTATGAAACTTCTCCAAAAGGACATCTCAGAGTCAAACAAAAATACCAAGTAATTAATACTTTTACTGTTAATCTTTGAAGACAAGGTATTGAAGTTCACGGCAAAATGGCAGCTCAATTTTCTTTTAGTCGTCAGAAGGAGAAGAATAGATCTCCATCCTTAAAGCCTAGCTAGAGCAAGCCTTACTATGAATTGATGATCTATAGGCTAATTGAACCACTGATACTTCATCAATGTCATAATATCATCTCTTGAGTAGCCCATGTTGAACAGTATCTAGCAAACTGCGACTCAGGTGTCTACTCTTTCCACTACCAATTAACTTAAAAGATTGGAGAGCGACTTGAGAGGCAAAAACCTCCAGGCAGGAAAGTATTAACCAAATATATTGTCGCATTAACAAAGCAGAGAAATTCTTAATTAATCTTACATAGAGTTGAAAGCCAAGAATGACAAGCCTCCTCAGAGCACTGAATGCAAAGAGATGAGGGAGGACTTAAATCAGCACATTGGAGTACTAGAGGTTGAGAAAAAGATTGCGCAACCTACCGCTTATCCGCTCAACAACAGATTAATGATATGGACATCTGCGTCAAGAACTTGATGAACAATAAAGTCATTCTTGAAAGAAGAATTAATCTGCTGGATGTTACACCAAGGCTTACACTGGAGGAACCGAATCAACATCTTAACCCTCTACAGGACCAAATATGTCAACTTGAATGGCAAGTCAAACAAGAGTGACATAAGAACTGAAATTACCAAATCTGAAACTCCCATATTACATGTCATTACAGGATTGGAGGCCACAACCTCAAAGCCTACTTTCAAGGATAAGTTTACACCTGGCGAATGGAGCATCACATTTTTCCTCTTTGTCTATGGTTTCTGCGATGGAAGGTGCGACTGATGTTCCAAAGTCTAAGCATATATATCCTGTTTAAGGAATATGGCTCAAGAGTTTATGGTGCCTCATATGGATAATCTGCATACCTGGAGAGAAGTGAAAGAGGAGCTCATTAAAGAACTCAGGTCAAAGCAGAGCCTGAGCATGAAGAAGCATGATTTCATGATATTTGTGCTATTCCAGAATAATATCCTTACAAAATTCACTGATTGCTTTTATATAGAGGCCCAAACTATCATGGAAATGGCAGAAGAAGTTTAGGCTGGCCTGCCAGTTGGGATGCGTAAGCACCCAAAAAGCAAGCCAGAATGAAGAGGCATTGCTGACCAAATGACTTGATATGGAGCCGGGCATTAAGAAACAACGATTTGTTGGTGCAGCACAATGGTAAGTATGATCCCAACGACGAACCACACTGAACCCACTCCTGACCCAGGAGGTCTTGCTTCAGGGGGTGGGATAACTGAGATAGCCTTGAAGAGGTCCTCGGCATATGGGGCCATTTCAACCAGGGTGGCAAGGAGACAGATTCTCTTTTGCAATTGGTGGACATACGGCCATAAGATCCCCATGTATTGCTGCCAGAAGTTAGTGATAGTGGGGTTGTAGAGCCAAAATTATTGGACTCACTGTGCTCAATCGATGATGGAGGGGGCCATAGTGACCAAGAGTACTGGTATAGCCCATCCAGTATTTAGACTGATGGGCCACCAGGGAAACGTCATCAGGGATGCGGTCAGAAGAGATAATAAAAATTGTTTAATTTTTTTGGCAAAGTTTTATTTTGAAGGAAAAGTAAGAAAATTGACCAATAAATTTCACAGTGCTATGCAACTGATTAAATAGTGGTCAATTGGGGTAGTGACAAGCCAGGATTGGGTCCCACAATTTTGACCTGACTGGCGAATTGTTTGGGAATGGGCGGGTTTGTTCCTTGAGAACTGACATTGCAAAATTCAGCGGTAGGCCGAGTTGCTGTCAGTTCAACCTCAGACATCCAAACTGAGGCTTGGCTATGTTTCCTATGGTTGGTGTGATGGTGTTTAGCCTAACAAGTCATGGGAATCCCCTAAGGCCACCTCACATAGGGGCGGGTCCATTTGGTTGGGAACGGGTTTGGGACGCCCAACCCACCCGCGCTTGGTCGCTAGGCTGTTCATTTAGTCAGTGGCATCACATCAGCCACAACGCCCAAATTACCAACTGGGGACTTAGAACCCTCATCGGTGGAGCCCAATGCTATAGCCTGATCGTCAAGGATAATCTTTGACAACTTTGGTAGAAGGGTGCTTTGTTCAATTGGCATATTGGTCAAATTGGAACCCTCAGGCGTTCCAGCCAATATCTCAGTCTTCATGTCTTCCCGGCCATTTGAGATTTGGGCATCAGCCAGATTGCCACTCAAATTAAATCTGGCCAATTTCAATTCGACAATTTTGGCGCAGATTTCGCTAATCTCCTGTAACAGTTCTGCTGAGGTGAGTGTGGGTACTGGAGGTGAGATCTGAAGCAGAAGAGCTGTTACCCATCACTCATCTACTATGTGAGCGAGATCGCCCTGAGTAATAAGAGGTACCGCCATCCTTTTTGGTGTCTTTTTACTTGGGAACAGGAAGATGGCCCAATCAACAGCCAGGGGACGTTCCTCAGGACTTACACAAATGCTGTTGACCTTGGAATTTTAAACTTGGTTGATGCCATATCCACTATCATTGCTGATTTACATAGTAATTCTAACCTTGCCATGTAAGTCACATCTGTCAAACAAATCTTTAATTCCGTTTTGGGTATTAAAGGATTCCTACTCAATGCAGTTGATATACACAATCCAGATACCTACCAAAAGGCCTCCACAAATCCCAGAGTATATACTGTGGAGGAAGCAAAACCTAAGAAAAAGGAGAAGCTAAGATGCAGCTACTGTAAGAAGAACAACCATACTTAGGATATATGTTTTAAGTAGAACCCTGCCCTTGATAAGCAGGGAAAAGAAATTCAGCTTTAGATCAGGTACCTCTAAAGCTGACTAACCCAAAATATCTGAAAGAAAAACATTGTTGATTGCTCATCTTGCTTGAATTTGAAATGAACCCAATGATGACTCTTATTGCGGTCACAAGACATAGGTTATTACATTTTAGGTTCACCCACTGAGTTTGGCATTCTGGACCAAATGAACACCAAAATATTGACAATGCCCAGGTTCCTGAAAGCACTTACCTTAGTCATATTATTGCGTGTCCAAGAATAACTAAGATAGTTACTTATGCTGATAATTACCTTGCCCTGTTGTAAAAATTTACTTGTTAGGGTTATAATTGGCAAAAACCCTAGTAATCTTTTTACTGCACAGGTTCAGTTTATTGTACACTTTGTCCGTGTTGTATAGTATACTAGATTATTGGCTGATGATAGTATGACAACTATTATCTGTAGTTGAGTATGAATTCTTATATCTTGGCCCAACGCTCAGCCAGTATTCCCAATTAAATACTTGAGATGTCGTGATCTAGGGACATGTTCCCTCGTTCTATCCAACCCAATATTCGCTGAAATTCCGTTGGTGACAGTCTATTCAGTCCAACACACAGTCAGCAGAAATCCCAATTATGTCGCCTTCTTCTCTAGATCCCCGCTTATTCTTTACTCTTCTCACTAAGAGTCACCCAAATATTGCACACAGCAATAATATCCTTGATAAGAATAGCACAATGGAAAGCTGTTGATAGTTTACTACTTAAACTATATACCAGATGAAATCTTAGAACTATATATCTGTAATATGATCTAATTATCTGTTTTTTATTATAAGTGAATCCTAGGGAATTTATAGTAGGGATTCAGTCGTCTAACCCTTGGTTGACACCTCTTTGATGAAACGGCAGCTGTTGCCATTGAATCACCCATCCTCATTTTGGCAGCAATGGTCTTACCCATCCTAGCTAGGATTCCACAGTTGGAAATCCTCAAGACCTAAACGGAAAGAGTCAAAAACGTGTCCATAACGTTTTCATCTTGATCCAACAAACCAACCATATTTGGCTAGCGACCTGCTTAGGTAATGGAACTTATTACCCATTAAGCAGGTCACGCACCAACTGATTAATTCATTAGTTGCAGGTGGCATCACTCACCTCACAACTTGCTATTCATTACAATCAATCAGTGATGAAACCTGACCGATCCCATTTGGTACACCAGATAGTTAATCACTATCAGATGCCCCTATTTCTTCAGCAACTCCACCTGATGAGATCTTAAGTTTTCATCCATATCAATCCCCAATGGATACGACCAGGAGAATATCCCAAAATCCCCCAAATGTAGTTACTCCAAAACTTGGACCAACTGATTTCTAATTCACTTCGCCTTAGGGAATTATCCCCCTAACAATTCCTGGTAATCTTTCAGGCTGAGAATATGGGCAAAAATCTCAACACATCCCCATCTTGCCTAGATTTTCAGCGAGAAAAGGACTGGGGCATGAGAACACCACTTCAGAAACTTGGTCATATACTTCATTGTCTCAAGCGGAGTATGATTGTCAATACTCAATGCTGCTTGGGATGACCTTCAGCATGCAGCGCTCTTCCTCTTCCTCCTCGCTACCACCTACTCAGAGCATGGTCCCTACAATCTACTGTCATGCTGGGCTGATTGATTTACTCATGATAATATTAGTCCTGGAATCTAGTTTCCCCCTGTCAGGGAATATGACCCACTGTCATATTCAGGATTCTTGGTCCGGTGTCCTTGATTTCCTGATTTTCTCCTCATCCTAGACAGGAGTCTCTTGCCGTTGATGTTCCTTTCATGGCTTGATTAAGAATACTTATTTCTTATTCGCCCTTGTTATTTTGCTTATAACCTCTTGGCTGTAAGTCATTCCTAATTCTTCCCTTGGAGAGATTTTCTCATTAATTTTGAGAAAAATTTCCCTGAAATTGGAGCCTAATGGATTATAGAGTGCATAATGTAAACTTCTATATAAGTCTGACATCCCCCCTCTCATCCAGCTCATATGTTAAATTCCAAATCTCGCTTTTAGCAGCTCCTCAATAGTCTGTCTGATACAGACCTCCCTCTCTTCCAGCAGATGAGTCAGGATGCTTGACGGAACCTCTTTTATGGTCCTTCCAGGACTCATACGCCTAGTCTGGTGCAAGCGGCTAGTCCTTCCATCGAATTACCAGAAATGGTAACTAATCCCTCTAAAACCAGGCTGACCATCATTTTGAACAACACTTGGCTGACTCTTCCTCTGCATTTGATCCCAGAGTTGGACTTCAAAACCCTCCTGGATTCAGCTCCTTTTGCTGATGCTCCAAACATCATCATAGATGCTCCAAAAATTATGCTGGTTGCTCTGGATCATTCGTTTCTGGCTGGGTCAGACCTGCTCCCTGAGTTCCTCTTCTGACTTGATCAATTTTACAAACTTGCTGTTCTGGCTACCGAGCTCACCATCTGTAACAGTATTCATTTTGAGCTCCCCTACACTGAACTCTAAGTCAAAGTCACCAATTCTTTGTCCCTAGTGCTGAATCCCTCTGATTTTGATAACATCCTGGATCAGGATACCACCACTTATTCTCTTTGCTTTACTGGCTAGGTTCTTCTAAGTTGGTCCATGAAGCTTCCAGCCTCTCCCAGGTTTCACCGCTCCTTCAGCATCAGCTTATGAGAAGCCAATAGTTGTTGCTTGTAGGATGCCATTTGTTCCTTGCATAACTATCTCTTCGCCGTCGCTTCCCATTGGTATCTTCCGCTGATGGGGTTAGTAGGGGGCATGATTTGGCAACCCCATCAAACATCCCTTGTTCACTGTTAGCCCATATGTCTGGTGTCCTCAATGAAGCCCATCGGTAGGCACTTAAGACTAATCCTCTGGCTCTGGTACCATATCAGGATTAATTAGGGTTATTCTCTGATTGCCTCTTCTTATACTGTTGCTTTCCTCCCTGCTCCAGGGTTTTGCGATTGGCTTCTTCCAACATTTCAATTTCCCTTCCCCTAGTCACTTTCTCGCAGGGCTTTGCATCTGCTCAAAGAATGTGGTTTTGTGTAGGTCTAGCCCTCACTAGCATCTGATCTCACATCAATTTTGACAGGCTGTTCATTCCTACCGTGATCCATTCTCCCTCCCCCAAGAAGCGAAATAGGTGGAATCATCCCCATATCATGGACAATTAATAAAAATAAAAATTATAAAACTATATTGGTTTTTTTTTCTATGTGGTTTATAATCTCTCTTTTTTCCAATATTTTTTATCAATTTTTTATTTTTATTCTTATTTTTTTCCATGGGACTTGACCCTGTTTCAGTTCAGGAGTCCAGCTTTTTATTTTTTTTCCCAAACTGGGTCCTGGGTACTTAAACCTGCCATTTTTCTATGGTTCAGAGGTCCTTTTTTTAACTTAACTATCTGATTGGTTCAGAGGTCTTTTTTATGGACTTGACCTATTCATAAAAACATGACCAACTCAATGGTTCATTGGTACTTTGAGGACTCTTTTTAATCTTTTCATAGATACATCACTTCAGATACTTAGCATGGACTCAATTCACAACTCTTCCATCTAAATGATTCTTGATGGAGTAAGAATCAGTTGCCGTCTTGGTGATAAATTCAAATGGACCTTCCCACAACGCATCTAGTTTGTTTCTTCTTCCAAAACCATGTATATCGCAATAGGCAACTCCTTCTTCTATTTGTTATTCTGCTAAGGCCAGTCTGTTCTTATTGTCCATTGATTTTGCTCGTATCCTCTTCTTCAAAGTAGTATTGAATGCTTACAATTGCATATCAATCAGGATATTTGTCAGTTAGTTCAAGTACTGTTTGGCACTCATCCCTGACGTTGGTTCCACCACCAAATTAAAAATTGGAGGCAATGCGGCCTTTCTCCCATACAAAAACTCAAGTGGCGTTTTTCTCATCACTTTATGATGACTGATATTGTAGGCAAACATCACCAAACTCAGGTATGTTCCCCACGTGGAAGTTCTTCCTGCGACAAGCTTCCTCACGTTGCAGCCAGCATTCCATTCACCCGTTCAACCAGTCCGTTCATCTCTGGACAGTAGGGTACTGAAATTACTTCTTTAATCCCCATTATCTCATTCAATCTCAGGAACACATGAGATGTGAAGTTAGTCTCATTATTGTTAAGCAGGACCTGCGGACATCCATGTTGATATACTACTTGATCCAGGATGAACCTTGCAGTGCTGGTAGCGTCTACTTTCATTAGGGCCTTCATCTCAACCCATATTGTCAGATGGTCAATGGCAACTATGATGTACTTGACTCCCCTGTGCTCATTAACAGTCCTATCACATCAATGGACACCGTATGCCAGGCAAATCCAAGGCAGACCAGTTGGTATCCAGCTGTATTCTTATGTGGTTTGTGCAGCTGGCACTCCACGCAACAAGCTAAATAATCTGTGACATTCTAGTTGATGGACTCTCAGTAATAGTACTGGCAGATATGATCAGTTGTTTTTCTCAAGCCTTTATGCCTGACAACCTTATGAGCTGCTTGCATGATAGCTGCTTTTTCAAATGGCTTTGGGAATAGTAACAGCTTCCCATTGATCATCTTGAACACTTGTCCATCCATGGTCTCAGTGTTTTCCATCACTTTCTGAAGCGCACCTTGGATTTCTTGGGGCTCGTTCCCAATTTCTCTATCAGCCATTCTCTGGAATAGCTCATCCGCCTGTGGGTATACCATCTGGACCATTGGCAACTGCAATAAGCCATCCGCATTCTGGTGAGAAGCCCCTGCTTGGTGGACAATCTCATAATCATAAGCCTGTAACTTAAGTGCCCATCGGGCCAGTCATCCTTCTGGCTCTCTCAAATTGTGGAGCCAACACAATGAAGAGTGGTCCATCATCACTTTAAAGTGCGTTCCAAGGATGCACACCCAAAGCTTCTTACATGCATAAATGACCGCAAGGCATTCATGCTCAGTTACGGTGTAGTTCCTCTCAGCAGCTGAGAGTGTCTGGCTAACATATGCCATTAGATGTTTGTTTCAAGTTTGTCTACTTATCTTAGTATGGTGCTGATTGACATCAATGAAGAATTGGTTTATATTATAAACTCTCAATCAAAATTTGTATATTTCATAATTGGATAATCTATTAAATACTGGCGTAGCTCATTGGAGGATTCCTGGGCCTCTTAATTCCATACAAAATCTTTATTGGATCCTTCAACAGATGGAATAAGGGCTCGGCTATTCAGGCGAAGTCCCAAATAAATCTTCTGTAGCATTCAACCATCCCAAAGAACACTTAGATGTCTCAGACACTCTTCAGCACAGCCATCCATTCTATGACTTCTATCTTCTGGGTTTGCAGCTGCAATCCACTGGAGGTGATTATGAATCCCAGATATTCCAACTTTTTTTTTAAAGAAGTGGCACTTCCTTGGCTTAATCTTCAGGTTAGCCGCAGACAGTCACTTGGATACTTCTTTCAAGTGGTGTAGGTAATTAGTAAGCGTCCTACTGAACACATTGATATTGGTCAGGTATACCAGGACGCACAGCAACTTCAAGTCGCTTAGTATCGCATCCATGGCTCTCTGTAACATTGCAGGCGCATTACATAGACCTTGGGCATCCTCGTCATTTGGTATAGCCCCTGCATGGTAATAATCATGCATTTTTCCTGGTCTTCTTTTGGCAAGTCAATTTTCCAATATCCCAAGATCAGATCCATCGTGGATAAATACTTCACTTCTCCCAATCGACTCTAGTGCATCATTGATCCTTGGTAGGAACTATGAATCCTTCTTCATAATTTTATTCAGCTTTTGGTAGTTGATTACCACCTAGTTGGAGCCATCCTTTTTTCATGATTAGAATCAGACTCACCCAGGACTTGACAATGGAACTAGAGGCCCATGCTTCACTAATTTGCTGATTTCATCTTCCACTACCACTTTGGCAGCTTTCAATCATCATATTGGTCTCATTCTTATCGGCAAATTTTCCCTGGTGTTGACCTTATGAATCACATCTCATTTGCATCCCAAATTGTGATTGTCCTGGGCAAACACTTCCTGATACTTTTCAAATAATTTAAGCATCTCCTCTTGCTGGCCTTCTGACAGACCAGCGAGTTGCTCTCAATCAACCAATAGGTTGATGCTCTTGGTTACCTTGGCCAGTAATCTCATCTCAATGAGAGTCCCAAAATCATGGAATCTCCTCAATTCGGCCATCAGGATTTCTCATCACTTTTTAGGTCCAAAACTCATAGACCATAAAAATCAATATATTATATTTTTGTAAATTCTTTTGCAATGAGACTTACAACCTACAAAAAGGATCAGAGATCCTTCTTTTACCCTTCATCTAAACTGGGACCTAGGTACTTAAACCTACCAGTTATCATGGTTCAAAATCTTATCCTCTTAAGATTTAACCAACCATTTGGCTCAGTGGTCCTCTTCTAGGACTTGACCAAAATCTCAAGACGTAACCATTTAATGGTTCTGAGGTCCGCTGGGAACATTGCAACTATTTTCTCTTCAGCTCAATACTTCCATTTAGTATTGAACTTTCTCACTATATGACCAGAAGCGCTGTCTCTTCACATTTAGGCTACTCTTGGCGACTCTGGCAATACTCTTGAATATTAGGCCTTTAATCCCGACTGATTATTCATCCAACAAGTCCTAATTTTATCTCTTATTTGGACAGCTGATCCTTTGGATCCTCATATCTCATTAGCCAACAGTTTTGTCTGATTGTTAAGTTCGTTTTTCACCTAAAACGAACTCAGTCATATATTGCCATCCTTAATTACACAGGTCGTTCTGGACTCGTTAGCTTCATCCAATCCATCCTGAATTGATGACTCGTCTCCAGTAAATATTGATCATTGGTTGAGTGTTATTGAGTCAAAACGATTTTCTTCAATATCTTGGATCAATCATTTCCTTTTTTTGACTTCATATCTTCATTGGTATGGCAATCCAATTCTCTGGATTGATTGCTTACTATTTCATCCAATTCTTTATCTAAACACTCACTCCTCAGGACTGTTTAAAGTGGACCCAATTTCAACCTGAGTTGATCCTGCTGTTCCTTGGTACTATTTCCAGCGGACCCAATTTCAACCCAAGTTATTCTGCTGATACTCTTCATCTCAGGTAGATGTCAGGAGGAGCAGTTTTCCTTGCAGCATTAGATAGTTCCATATCTAGGCTGCAAGTCCTTATCCTGTTAGTGAGTATCTTCCACTTGCTTCACTCAGAGCTACACTTCTGAGCTGGGTGAATAACAATGAACGTGATCCACTTCAAGTTCTATCTTCTTTACTTCCTTCAGTAATTTATTTCAAAATTGGAAACATCTTCATGGGACATCATGTTCTAAGTCTTTCAACTCAATTACCCCTGTAGTGAGCACCAACTTGTAAAAATAAACTTGTTGGGTTATTATCTGCAAACAACCCTAGTAATCTTTTTACTGCACAGATTCAGTTTCTTTGTGCACCTAATCCACGTTGTATAGTATATTAGATTATTGGCTGATAATAGTATGACAACTATTATCTGTAGTTGAGTATGAATTCTTATATCTTGGCCCAACGCTCAGCCAGTATTCCCAATTAAATACTTGAGATGTCGTGATCTAGGGACATGTTCCCTCGTTCTATCCAACCCAATATTCGCTGAAATTCCGTTGGTGACATTCTATTCAGTCCAACACACAGTCAGCAGAAATCCCAATTATGTCGCCTTCTTCTCTATATCCCCGCTTATTCTTTACTCTTCTCACTAAGAGTCACCCAAATATTGCACACAGCAATAATATCCTTGATAAGAATAGCACAATGGAAAGCTGTTGATAGTTTACTACTTAAACTATATACCAGATGAAATCTTAGAACTATATATCTGTAATATGATCTAATTATCTGTTTTTTATTATAAGTGAACTCTAGGGAATTTATAGTAGGGATTCAGTCGTCTAACCCTTGGTTGACACCTCTTTGATGAAACGGCAGCTGTTGCCATTGAATCACCCATCCTCATTTTGGCAGCAATGGTCTTCCCCATCCTAGCTAGGATTCCACAGTTGGAAATCCTCAAGACCTAAACGGAAAGAGTCAAAAAACGTGTCCATAACGTTTTCATCTTGATCCAAGCAAACCAACCATATTTGGCTAGCGACCTGCTTAGGTAATGGAACTTATTACCCATTAAGCAGGTCACGCACCAACTGATTAATTCATTAGTTGCAGGTGGCATCACTCACCTCACAACTTGCTATTCATTACAATCAATCAGTGATGAAACCTGACCGATCCCATTTGGTACACCAGATAGTTAATCACTATCAGATGCCCCTATTTCTTCAGCAACTCCACCTGATGAGATCTTAAGTTTATATCCATATCAATCCCCAATGGATACGACCAGGAGAATATCCCAAAATCCCCCAAATGTAGTTACTCCAAAACTTGGGCCAACTGATTTCCAATTCACTTCGCCTTAGGGAATTATCCCCTAGCGATCCCTGGTAATCTATCAGGATAGGAATATGTGAAAAAATACCAACTTATGTTGATCTGACCCATATCAAGCATCCAAAGTCTCCAGGAGATTAAGAAAAAGTATCATGAGACTTTATGAACGCTCAATGCAACGTTCTTCCTAAAAGAGTTTCTAGCCCTTCAACTGAAGTTTGGATGAACCATAATCAAGTGGAAGTGGTAATTCAAAAGGTCTGATTTATGGCTATCTTGAATATGGAATCACCCTTCAATGTTGTTTCATTTTAACTAATCAAGAAGTTCAAGATTGTCACTGATCTCAAATACACTTCAGGTTTTACCACCGCTGGTCTAAACAACATTATGGCAATTGATGCATACTCATCTCTGCCAATACAAGTTGGCAATTTAGTACTTTCAGATCCCACAGTTGCCCTAGACAACAGTCAATATGATACACTCATTGTGATGTAGTTTATAATCAAGTATAAAGGAATTACCAATCTGAGAGAAGGATACTTATCACTCCTCAATTACAAAGTACCCCTTATACTGGATAATAAAGACTCCAGCAAGAAGGATTACTCTTGTCTGGCCAAGTCCCATGTTTCTTCTTTGCATTTGCAATAATCTACCTCTGAAAAAAACATGAAAAGCTACCCAACTTAGTAGATACAGCAGAGGGCATACCATTTTATGCCTCTGAGGAGTAAAAAATAAACCATGAGAGCAAAGAGTGGTTTCCGCTAACATAACCCTGAGTATACCCCAAAGCTGCTTGATACCTATCATTAGTGTTGATGAAGTAAGTAAGTTAAAAACAAAAGTTTTGCCAGGAGCCATCAATTCAGCTTATCAGCGGCCTATTGAGCTATCCCTTTGGAACTTAATCAACAATGATATCCTAGCTAAGAAACATCAAGAGATTGTGAAAGGACAATTATTTCCCATTAATGAAATCAATAAGGTATATTTTATTGCTACTTAAATTGATTTTTGGCCAGCCTACTGATAACTTAATTTGCATATCCCTCAAGTACAAATATATGATAAGTTAAATCAAGAGGAACTTGGGAAATTGCACCAGTTTTGTAAATATTATCAGGACGTTTTTTCCATTTCAAATTTCAATTGTGGTCACACAAAACTAGACCCATAGTATTAATGTAGGAGATTCAGACTCATTTGATTAAAGCTATATAGGAAGTAAAAGGTATAGGAGCAAAACATGAATAATGTGATCAATCTACTATTGGGTGCAGGCTTACCTGAGCCATCCCAATGTTTATTTTCATCCCTCTTTTACTAAAAAAATAAGAATGGTGGACACAGAATAGTGATGTATTTCAGGAAGCTATACAGTCTCACTAAGATGGAAAACTATTCAATTCCACAAATTGATAATTCTATGGCCTGACTCTCCAGCTCAAACATCTTATCCATGATGGACCTCTCCATCAGTTTTAATCAGATGGATCTTTCGCTTAAGAGCCAAGAAAAATGCATGTTGATATGCTTGAAGGATTATTTTTTTACCTGGCTCCCTCAGGGATTATGCAATGCTCCCGCCTCATTCCAACGAATGATAGATCACATCATGCAAGATCTTAAACTCAGCTGTGTGATCATATACCTATATGACTTAACAGTAATTTCCAAAAACTTTTATTGATCACCTAGACCTAAGTATGTTTTCCATCAACTAAGAGAGAACCATATTAAACTTAAACCTGCAAAGCATACCTTTTTCTACATAAACTGGAATTTTTAGAACATACTTTTGTGGGAAGGGATTTAACCCTTGTACAATAAGGTTGAAACAATCTCTAAGATGCATGAGCTGAAGAGCCTTTGAGACATACAGGTTTTTGGAATGACGGGATATTTCCATCAACTTATCCATAACTTCGTTTAATTCGCCAGAACGCTTGCTTAACTGCTTGTCAAAAAATACTCTTTTTATATGGGGAGTAGGCAACGAGATTCATAGAATTTAATCAAGTTTTGTTGAGGAGAAAACCAACCTTACAACATCCAAAATATGGGAAGCAATTTATTCTGTTTGCAGAAGCCTCCGACTTAGCTGTAGGCGCCATCCTTTCTCAATTGGATGAGGATGGCATTGACCACACGATGTCATTTTATAGAAAAACGCTTTACAAAGCTAAGCAAAATTATAGCATCATGGAGAAAGAGCTCTTAGCTGTATTCAAGACAGTGAAACATTTCCAGGCCAAATTGTATGGTACAAGCTTTACAGTTATGACATATTAGGCTTCTCTAAATTGGCTGCTAAACATGAAAGATCTGACAAGGAGACTATCCTGATGAGCTCCTTAAAGTTAAGCACTATAACGAAAATTTTGTTCATTGAGCTGGAACAAAGCACATGAACATAGATGGACTGACTCGATTGCCACTACTATATTTTAATAGCAAAGCTTAACAGTTAACTGACATAATAAAGAAATTGGAATCCTGAAAGGGAGAAGATGAACCAGCTCAGAAGATGCTTAAATGACACGCTCAAAATATGAAGGTAAATGCTAGATTACTCTAAAAGAAAGTCAGAATCAACTGGCTACCTTACTTGCAACCTTCAGAATGGGCACCAGTATAATGGAAGCACGCAATACCTTAGGCCATTAGGGGAGCCAGAAAACTTTTGAATGGATCAAAGATCGCTATTGGGAAGAAATACTGAAATCAGTAGTTAAAGTCTTAGAAGCTTGCATTACTTGAAAAAAGCAGACGCCGCATAAGGCCAAGTATATATATCAGCCCATGACCCCATAGAAGCCTTTTCACACTATCAGTTTATAAATCATAGGTCCACTACCTAAATTCACAGGAGGAAATTGATAAATCCTAGTAGAGATCAATAAAATTACAAAGTGGTTTAAGCAGGCGCCATACCTGCGCAAAATTATAAGGCTACTAATAACTTTTTAAAAAACTTAAATACTAAACATGGCGATCTCTTTCTGCTAAGCATCACTTTTCAAAAATCAAGTCAGCCTGAAATTTAGCTCCACTAAAGAGATTTACGAAAACTATTAGCAAATATGGCGGGAAGCCCCACAAAAGAACCCGCAGGCTATGCCAAACGAGCAAGCACCACCCCAAACGAAGCAACCCTCGGTTACCCACCTCAGAGTCAACCAGAATCACCCGCTCTCAAGCAGCAGCCATGAAAGCAGGCACCACCCCCCCAACCTGGAGCTACTTCAACTAGCGCCAGTTCACCTGATCGCACTTCTGCAGCCTGCACGCCTAACAGCTCTGTGTGCGCTGCCTTCCACCAACCCGCTGGGCCCCCTCCAACCAAGGAGGCCATCACCCACGCTGTTTTAATGGCGTCTGCTCAGTTGAATGCAACTCAGCCCATCCAGGCATTCACCTCCCACATTGTGTCAGCTAATTCAGCCCCATCTATTTTTGCTGATGCCGTGTTCCTGGCTCCCTTATGAGGGGCGATACCCAGCTACCTGTCCCCCAAACCCTCGGATGTAAGGTTGGATTAGCCGCACACTCTGGTTCACTAAGCACCAAATTGGGACAATCTACTCTTCCCAATGAGGATTCAAATGGTTCGAGTTTTAAAACTTCACACCAGTTCCTATATCACCTGTCCCATTTAAACCCCATAATTGGCACTTCTCAAGTCGGCACTTTATCTCCATATGCTGAAAACGACCAATTCACCAATCAGCCAGTGAGTTTTGCCCACGAAATCACAGCAAATACTTGGGCTGAATTTACCCAAATAGATTGGGATGGTGATGAAACATCGCCCTCCTCCCAATTGGCTGGAGTTAATTCCAATCTGGATGGGACTCTCCAATTTAGCGAAAACAAACAATCACCTGGCCCCCAAACCCTCGGATGTAAGGTTGGATTAGCCGCACATTCTGGTTCACTAAGCACCAAATTGGGACAATCTACTCTTCCCAATGGGGATTTAAATGGTTCAGATTTTGGAACTTCACACCAGTTCCAATCTCACCCATCCCATTTAAACCCCATAATCGGCACTTCTCAAGTCGGCACTTTATCTCCATATGCTGAAAACAACCAATTCACCAATCAGCCAGTGAGTTTTGCCCACGAAATCACAGCAAATACTCGGGCTGAATTTACCCAAATAGATTAGATGGTGATGAAATATCTCCCTCCTCCCAATTGGCTGGAGTTAATTCCAATCTGGATGGGCCTCCCCAATTTAGCGAGGCCCAAAATCCACCCCTCAATTTAATATGATGCCAGCAACTGCTGTAACATTCCAGCAACAAGGGAACTCCACAAACTTGTCCAAACCACTAGCTCATGCTCAACCTGCAATTGCAGCCCAAAGCAAACACAAACGTACCAAAGGAGCCACTGGGGCGTGGCAAAAACCTCTGGCACCAACGCTACCCAAAGCTGATCCCTGTGAAGTGGCATTTATTGCTGATGTTAAGAAGAAATGGGCCGAAACTAGAGCGCAAAAAGCTCTACCTCGCTCAACTCTCTCCCACACAATTCGCCTTTATTATGGGCATAACCCTGTTGAATTCTATATGGAGGATTACTTCTCATACTTTGCAGCGATTGCGGAGACATTCCCAATTAACACCACCATCCATGAATCAGTGGAGGGCCACTACATCGATGTGGGCTTCACTGAAGCTGCCCTTGCTGACCATGCTGCCACCCTCCAGGTCATTATTCCACGTGGATCTCTTTGCATCTCCCACACACGCTCTCACCTAGAGAAAATTTCATGGGTTACTTTTTCCAACCTACCAACGACTGTTGATCCTGAGTCTCTTAAACTGGCACTCCATCGTGGTTTAATGAAGTTTGGGTCTGTTATTTCAGTGGACTTTAGCGTCCCCTCTTACTATGCTCCCACACAAAGAGCTCGCACTGCTAGGGCGTCGTTTATCCCCTCCTCCACTGTATCCCGCAACATTGAGGTTATTCCTCATGTGGCGGTAGTTGGGGCATGCCCTGAGATCTTTTTGTCGACCCTGATCAGGCGCGCCCCCGGTGTTCATGGTGTAATGCCCTTGGACACTTGTATAGTGGCTGCACAGCTCGAAAACAAGCCCTCTTAGCCACCACCCAGGGGCCTAAACCAGGCCAAAAACGATCCCACGTGGCTGCAGCAGCAATTCCACAACCCACACAATGGGTTCCCGTTCAAGACCTGTCCCCTGAGGCCTTACGCCTATCAGTTGAAACAGCTAACCCCACTATTGGTATGGGATACCTTCGCGCTCATGCCCCCCTTCCAGTGGGCACCCCCTCCAATCTCCCAGAGTCAACTCCCTCTCTCACCAAGCGCAAGGCATCTCCCACAGGGTGCCCCTCGTCAGCCACCCCCACTCAGGGCTCCGCGGCACCCCCACCAACCTCAACCAGCGATTTATCTCATCAACCCTCAGCTCCCAATGGAGCTATGCCCACCAGCATGGACTGGCAACCCACGGCCTGCGGTAGAAGTGCCACCTCAAAGAGTCCTACCCCAACCCCACAGTCCATTTCACGCGGATCCTTTGCAGTGTTGGAGGAAGTGAATATGGACTCAGACTCATCAAATGGGGGCACTGCGGAGGTCACCATTGAGCACCCTCAGGTCCTTCCCCTGCAACAGTGCGGGGGCAGCATCCTAAGCTGTCTTACTGGGTCCTCCGCCCCCCACCCTCTCCTTCCCCTCAGAACCCTCGACGCTCCTCACAGATTGCAGCTAATAGTTAAGCTAAAGGACTCAAAACTAGCCGCCTAACAGCAGCAGGTTTAAGCGCTGGCAACCCCCCAGGTCATGGAGGGGAACAGCTATGAGTCCCCATGGCAGCACCCTGGCCCTGCAATTCATCACCGCAAATGGGTTGCGGGACTTTAAGTGGAGAGCCCGCCTCCTCTGAAACTTCAGGTCAGTACAAATTGACAGCGCTGCTGTCCAGGAGCCCCATATCCTCCCCCACGAACAATCTGCATGGAATGAACAGTTTGGAGGAAACTCCTTCTGGACAAACCATGCTGCCCTTATTGTTTTGAATCCCTGGGTTAAAACCCATTCTTTTTCACAATATCTAGGTGGCCGCCTCATACTGGCCAAACTCTCCACTCCTGACTTCTCCTTCTTCGCTGCAAGCATCTACCTGCCTAATGCAGGTCAGGAGCAAAATTGGCTCTTGGAGAAGCTCGTCCAACTCAATCTCCCACGGAATACAGTCCTCTTTGGAGATTTCAACACAACCATAAGTCGCTTCCGTGACTCTTACCCCCCTGCAGCAAAGGAACGCCCTGGATCAAGTCGCCTCCAGGATTTCCTTCGCCTGAGTGGCTTTATAGATGCGCTTCCACCCTCCTCGTCTGGCCTAGGTTGCATGACTAGGATCCAGTATGATGGAGGAGCTTTCCAGTCAGCGTCACGCATAGATATGGCACTGATTGGCCCCCTGCTAATTGGCCGCGTCTCCTCTCCCATCTCTCGTGACAACCATCTGAGTGATCACAGGTCACTCACCGTTGTCCTCACCACCACGCTTAGACCGTCGCGTAGGTTCTGGCCTAGGGTTGCCCCAGCTCTTCTCAACAACCCCTTCACTAAGGAGAAGCTGTCTATGACCATCCGGGAGACTCTCACCTCACCCCACCCCACTTGCTTGACCACAAGGCTAGATGGGCGGTGACCAAGGAGGGCATCACCCGCGTTGCTTACAACTGTGCCAAAGCCCAGATGACTGTAGCTCGCGCCAGAGTCAAAAGGGCGGAAGCCAGAATCAGACATCTAGAGCGAAATTGCCAGCCTTCGCCCTCTCCCAGATGGTTGGAAGACTGGGAAGTGGCGCAGGAAGCACTCCGCTTGGAGCTCACACTGCAGGAAGAACGGGCAGCAAACTTTACAACATCTCGTTACTATGCTTAATGGGAACGCCCCACCCGCTTCTTCTTTCAGAAACAGAAAGCCCAGTCAACAGCGCAGGATATTACTGCACTGAAGATTGGCACTACAACCACTTCAGATAAGGAGGAAATCACGCAGGAACCACACCGCTTCTACTCCAGCCTCTTCCATGCCACCCAGGTGGACCCATCGGACATCCAAGACTTCTTGTGGCGGGCTCCAGAGCCGCCCATTGACCCACGGGCTGATGAGGCTCTACTGGCGCCTATTTCCATCCAGGAGGTGATGGAAACCCTTCTGGAATCCCCACGGCTTAAAGCCCCAGGCCCAGATGGAATACCCTTTGAGGTGTACCTTCTGGAATCTGCAGTGATAGCCAGAACCCTCCGCGATTTCTTCGCTGCACTCTTGGTGAACGGCGAGGTCCTCCCCGACTCCAGAGGCTCAATCACGACCCTCATTCACAAGAAGTCAGACCGTGAGAACCTGGCGAACTGGCGCCCCATAGCGTTGATCAACACAGACCACAAGCTCTTCACGAAGCTTCTGGCCAACCGCATCACCAAATGGGTGTCACCTCGCCTCTCCCCATCCCAGCACGGTTTTATTCCGGGGAGGTCGTTATGGGACAACTATAATGACTTTCACGTGACTTTGACTGCTAAAACTCGTAAGGTGAATGGCTTTGTGGCTCTCCTGGATATGGAGAAAGCATATGATCGGGTAGCCTGGAAGTATATTGATGCTTCCCTGGCCCGCCTCCATCTCCCACCCGCAGCTAGGCGCTGGATATCAGCGCTCTATGACCAGCTCCACACCAGAGTCCTGGCGCCAATGGGTTTTACAGTGGCAGTACCAGTTGGACAAGGTCTCCGGCAAGGGGACCCCTGAGCCCTACCTTTTTAACATCACCCTTGACCCCCTCTTGGCCTCCTTACAGGACAAGCTAACAAGGATTCTGGTCCCAGGTAAAGCCCCTACGCGCACCATGGCATTTGCAGATGACACTGCCATTGCATTTGGCTGCCCTGGGGATGTTTCCCTCGCTGCTGTGGCCATTGAGAGGTACACCAAGGCGTCCAACGCCATGGTCAACACCTCCAAGACAACAGTTGTACAGGTTGGTTCCCCCACCTTCCCCCCACCATTTGGTATTGAACCTGAGCGCGGTACCTTCCGTCACCTGGGCGTTCTCACCAACCAACAAGGAGTTGCGCTAAAAGACAATGAGGACTTTCTCCTCGCAGCAGTTAACTCCAGGATTGCCAGCTGGAACTGGCGGCACATCACCCCCAGGGTCAAGCTCTGATGGCCAATGTGTTCCTCCTCTCCAAAGTCTGGTTACTAGCGCACGTCTGCCCATTCACAAATGCCTTTATATACGCGGCTCAATGTACTCCTCTGCTGTTGGATCTGGGGCTCAAACCATCCACCAATGGCCCTCTCAACCATTGCCTGACCCTGCAATGAAGGGGGCCTAGGGCTTCTGGACACGCGATCCCACTCCACCACAATCTTCCTGAAGTTCCTATGGCTGATTGTCTGCTGGGACGCGACCCCCATGCCCCAATGGGCGCCCGCCCTCCGCCAGTCAGTGTCAGCAGCTCTGGGTCTTCCTAGAGCATCTCTGACCTCATTAGGGGAGTGGCTCACAAACCACCCAGGCCATCGCCTGAAACCATCCTCATCCCCCTACTGGAACCAGGCTCTCCTTGCCCTGAAACGAGTAGGCGCGCGGATCCACCATGCCTTCCCATACAGAAGGGAAGGCCCTGGCCTCAGCCCCCATCGCCATGCAATTGTGCACAATGGACAAGTTGTCACAACTCGCCTCAACCCCCAAGATCGTCCTCTCATCCACCCAAGACTCCTTGAGCTCTTCCCTCCCTCCATGAGATTTGACCTTAAGGAATTGTGGAAAGACGTATATCACCCCATCCTGTCAGCAAAGGTGTCCAACACCTTATGGAGGGTGCTCCACTGTTCATACAGTACAGGGGACCAGACTGGCCCTACCTTCCAGCACCGAAGCTGCCCCCGCTGTGTGGAGCCTATTGACTCCACCTCCATCGTTTTTTCACCTGTCCAGGTGTCACCGCATTTTGGCCAAAGGCCCACGCGCTCCTCCATGCTCAGCCCTGGTCTGGACACCCTGTGCAAGACCTCATGTTTGAGCAGACATTGCCTGGTTGCCACTGACCCCTCCATGTCCTCGCTTATGCCACAGCCATCTGGACCATCCATAACTCCTTCCTTCGTGCTGCCTTTGACCAGCAGGTGTGGACCCTTCCACACATGATCACCCACTATCAGGTACACTTTGAGATGGCCCTGAAGGTCTGCACTATGTCGCCAACCCTCCCCCGCTCAGTTGTCACTGCAGCACGGCTCTGGTGCGCAAACCCCCTCCCTTTCTCGATGCCTCCTCCCTCCCCTTCCCTTGCCTCAGGCTCTTGAGAGCCCAGGCGTAATTCAATAAACATCGATGAATCCCCCCCTTGGGTTGGACCATCTAGTACTAAAAAAAAAATAAATAAATAAATACTAAACATGGCAGCCCACAGGTTCTGTTATGCGATAATGGGATAAAATTTATGTCAATAGTTTTTATATTTAGCTACGAGCATGGGGACTCAACAATTATTTTCAGCACTTTTACAACCAATCAACTAATGGAATGTAGAAATAGTGAATGGGACATTGGTATCAATACTACTCAAATTATCCACTACTGATCTATTACACTGGGACCATTATCTCCCAAGTTCATTAATGGCTTACCAGAGAAGTTTCCGTTGAATCATCAAAACATTCTTCCTTAAAGGCCTTATATGGAAGAGAACCTGGAATACCAGCTTTATCAGCTCGTGAAGTTATCAGTGGTAATTCCAAAAAGCTTGAGAAAGCGCTAAGGATTAGCTCAGAAGATACCAGAACTTCAGTCAGAGGCAATAAAAATTTAGCAAATATGGTTGCAAGGGAAGGTCAAGCAGCAAATGCAACTCACAAATCTTTACCCAACTTTGAAATTTCAGACCTTTTCCTATATTACTACAATTAAATAGCGCCCCAAGGAGAGAAATTAGATCTCATCTGAAATGGACCATACTTTATCACTTATAAATGCAGAGACAAATATCCAATCAAGACTATGTAAAATTGGAGTAACAATCAACAGTGTTAATAGCCAATTCTTGCATCAGTACTCACCCATCAATATTCTTGAAGGGGGTAATGTCAGATATTCTGATATTGGACATGATGGGAAAATATAAGCTATTTAAAACCACAAGAGAATTGACACTTGGACATGAAAAGGGGAGTTTATCAATTACCTCATTAACCCTTTCATTGATTTTCAAAAAAATCATCCATTTTTTGGCCTTAAATTTGGCACAAATTTCTCAGATAATGTTCACTCTATTTAAGTTCATTTTGGTCCTTATCATAACATGAATATTTTATAAATTTTGAAATAAATCTATATAAATCTCATTTTTATTGGATGCATATATGCGTTTTTAGGCTTACATACCCCCCATTTTTTGGACGCATATATGCGTTTTTAGATTTACATACCCCTCAGTTTTTGGACGCATATATGCGTTTTTTGATTTACATCACCTCCCATTTTTTGGATGCATATATGCATCGAATTATTGAAATGGTTAATTATCCAGAAAAATCAATAGTCATCTAAGCTCTATTCAACTTTAGGAAAACTCCAATAAACCAAAGTGAGCCTAAGATACCCTGAGATAAATTCCTTCCTTGTTAAAATGACAGAATATAAGAAGGTCAGGCGACATCTACTCAAAGTGAAACTCATGGCAGCAAATTAAGACATTCAGAAAAATTTAATAATCAAGAAGCTTCTGAATGATTAGCCTAAGTGATCCCCAGTCTCATGACTTGGGTATTAAGATTACCATTTTCCCCATCAAAATTATGATACAAAGACATATACCATCTGTAATGCATCTCGTGACTAAGAGCCTCACTTTTGGATTTCTCCTCCCATTATTAATATTAATCCATTTCCTTTTGAGGCTTATATGTTGAATGCGACATATTAAACCCCTAATCTATACTATAATAAAATTATGTCATATTTCAACATCTCATTTTGGTACTCAACTAAAAAAGTCCATTTTTCCATACTTACCATTGGAAGGATACTCTAGCTTATGGGACACAAGCGGTGACTTGGAACCTTTTCAAGTAAAAAAACTTGTCATACAACATAATCAGCTTCAAGTATTGACTGTCTGGCTTCTTAGGCGTAGCACAATTGAGCTTAAAAATTGAAGCCCAACACCACAAAGAAAAAGTTAAGGCACTCAAAGACCCTGTCATGAGGATTCTTGATTTACTTGAGACTAAATATACAATTAAGGGAAAAGCTTTTTGAGTGTTAAATATCCTACAACTCTGCAAATTACCAATGGCAATATAAATAGTATATGAATAGCAATTCTCAGCGCAACAGTTCTCTAGAATTTTGCCAAGGATCAAAGTTAAGATTGAAGCTGTAAATCTGCGGAGAGGAAAAAACGTAATGATGGACTAAATTCAGACTACTTTATTCGATTAAAATGTGTCATTATCTATAGGGTGCGTAGGGACAAGATGCCTCAAGGATCTTTGTGGCCCTATCCACTCAAGATCTTTCATGGCCTTCTGGATTGAATGCCTGGGCGGCAGCCTTATTGTACTTCATCACCCCCATGACCATAGTGGTGGAGGCCGCACCTTTTGCAATTCAGGAAGTGGGGACAAGGTTCCTGAAGTCGCCTCCATCAATTACCAAATGCGTGCAAATTCCTGATTAGTTTTGGTTTCTGTGCCATCGAGATAAAGCTCCATTTAACAGGCACAAGAGTTAATTCACCGCGGCTCAATTCAGAAGTTAATATTTGATTTGATTTTCATCTCAAATCCCAACAACGCCCCCCTCAGGATCCTGTCAGAGAAGGGTATAGGGCTGAAGGAACTGGCCACGCACCCTATTATTCATGGTCCCCTGGTTGACATCAGTAATGGAGTACTTTGACTTCACCTTATGAATAACCTTATAAGGTCTGGACCAAAGGACATCAAGCCAATTTTGTTGACCTCTAGGTTGATGGTGATATAATAGAACAAGGTCACCTAATTGAAAAGTTGGTAAGGAGAGTTGGCTGAGATTAAATCAGGATGTCTAACTTCCTGTAGTGAACAATGCCTTGTGTGTCTAGGGCTTGGAGCCGGACAATTTCATCAGCTAAGGCACTCATAGTTAATTTAGAGTTCTCAGGTGTGGATGTCTCAAGCAATGGCTGAATGCTACTAGGTAGCCAGGGAGCACACCCATTTAGGGCTTCAAAAGAGGACATCTTGATGACTTAGTGGCAGCTTATCCTATAGGCAAGCAAAGCGCTGGGAAGGTAGTGGTTTCAGCAAGCAGAATCTGAGGCGGCTATCTTATGTCTAATGGTAAGAGTTCCATTAGCACGCTTTACCAACACTTAGTTGATGGTGGTAAGGGGCAGCGAAACTCTAGTTAGTGCCAGATAGCGAGGTAAGTTCTTGTACTACCTGTAAGGTGAAGTTCAGCCCGTTTCCTGAAAGTAAGGTTTGGGGGCACCCATTTTTGGGTGAAAATGGATCAAACAAGAAAGAGAGCTGTGGCTTTGGCGGTGGCAGCTGGGACTGAAATTGCTTCAACCCACTTGGTTAGATGGTCCACAGCTAGGATAATATACTTGTGGCCATGAAACACAGTTGGAAGAGGGCCTACCACATAGATTCTGACAACATTGAAAGGTCCCATTGGAGCAACAATCAAAGTTTGATACTAAGGATTGGCCCAATCTTAAGAATGACAAGTCATACAAGCATCTAAGACCTCTTGAATTGTTTCCACCATTTGGTCCCAGTAGCATCGTTTCTCAGACAATCATGCATTTTCTTCACCGCGCCATTCCCCACAGTTTCATGACCCTCTAGGATAACTTCTGTTCAGGAAGAAGGCGAATGTAAGGGAGCAGTATATTATTAATCCTTTTATATAGCAGCCCATCTCTGACCTGAGTGTCGTGAGTCATCTTCTGGATCTCAGTTTGGATCTTGAGGATCTCTATTTCTGAGCATTCTGGGTGGCCAATTAGATCATACAATCTTTCTTCCTCTGGGGTCAAGGCAGCCAATACTGGCATTCTAGAGAAACATTGGCATTCTAGTGGATCACCCCTGCATGATGAACAATGGTAAAGTCATAGCTCTGTAGTCTCAAAGACCACATGGATAGACGGCCATCAGGGTCTTTCATATGTTGGCGCCATCAGAGCGAGGAAGGGTCAGTGACAATGGTGAAATGAGTTCCATAAAGAGAGGGGCGGAAATGAATGACTACTAGTAAAACAGCCAGGCATACTTAATCAGTAACGCTATTATTTCGCTCAGCCTTGGTCAAGGTTTTACTGAAGTAAGCCACTGGGTGTCGACCTGGGTTTCATCATGCTGGGCTAAGTTGGCCCTAACGGCAACATTTCTGGCATCCATAAATAACAGGAAAATTTGATCAAATTGTAAATGAACTAAAATGGGTTTAGTGCAAAAAGTTTTCCGCAATGCGTTAAAGGCATTTTCTTGTTCAGGTGGCCACTAAAAAGGCATGTTCTTCTGCAGAAGGTAGAACAGAGGCTCGGCTAGGTCAGAAAAATGATTAGTAAACTGTGATATAATCCATCATGCCAGGGTATACCTGGTATCCTGAAGGTTCTGGGGGTGCAACATCTTCTTAATTGCGTTGACTTTGTCTGGTATAGGCTGGATGCCATCTTTTTCATCTTATGTCTGAGGAACTCCATTGTGGACCAGAATAAATAGAACCTCAAAGCTTTGAGTTTTATTAAAGCTTTCCTAAGACAATTGAAAACCTCTGAAGGTGCTCCACATGACTATTGAAAGTTTGTGAGAAGACAGTGATGTCGTCCAGGTACATGAGGACACAGTAACTTCGGGTCTTCAAGGATTCCTTCCATGGAACGTTGGAAAGTGGCGGGCGCGTTACAAAGCCCCTTAGGCATCCTTGTAGGTTTGAACAGCCCTTCATTGGCAATAAGTGCATACTTTGCTCGATCTTCAGGGGCAAGCTCTACTTGCCAATGCCTGCTTGCCAGGTCCATTTCAGAAAAGTATCGTGACCCAGCGAGCAACCAGAGAGAGTCATCGATACTGGGCTGGGGGTAGTTGTCCTTCTTGGTAAAGGAATTGAGCTGCTAATAATCCATCACCACCCAATGACTACCATCCTTCTTCCAGACCAGTAGGAGAGGGGAGGCCCATGGACTAAGTGATAGCACTAGTAGCCCAGCTTTGAGAAGTTGCTTTAGTTCTACCACAACTTGTGCCTCTTCAACCTTACTCTTTTTGGTAAGATCGGGACCAAAAGGGTTCATCACTCAGTTTCCACATGATGTAGCACACCACTCATTTAGCGAAAGTCATAGGTAGAGTCTGAAAAAAGGTTAGAATACTTCTCCAATAAGTCCTGAATTTCTCATTCTTGTTCTTCAGTCAGTTCCTTTCTGATGTTGGTGTTGACCAGAGCCAGTGAAGGGGATATCTCTAACCCAAAATCCCTTAGGTTCCCAAAACTACAGACATCATCAACAGCTTCCACTGTTAGAAGGCGGACATATGCGGTGGGACTATTTGGGCCTGCAACCCTAGGCTTGTCAGTAAGGTTAGATAACAACGCTGATATAAATCCAGCATAGGTGGGACTGAGAATCCCTGGAAAAGACAGGACCTCTTTGGATGTCATGTTATAATGGCCTCAAATTTCCAGCAAATATCTTTAGGGAATGCTGACATGAACCTGGGTATCAACAATAACTTGGTACTTTGGAGATATATTGGTCGTCCTGGGTAGGTAGATTGGCATACCTTCACAACCATCAACAGCAGATGGGTGCAACCAGATTCAGGGTCCTCTGACATTATACTTGAGCCAATCAATTAAGCTCTCACTATCTAACAGGTAATCTTGAGCCTTGACCTCCATTTTGGAGTCATGGGAGGTTTAGAAACTAATAAACCCAGTGTCCCAGTAGGGATAGGAACCCCTCATCATAGTGTATCATTGCTGAGTAGTCTTGGAAGAATTGAGTCCCAAGCATTTCATAATTTGGGTTGTCCAGTACTACAGCAGGGGTGGTTACTGAAGCTTACCAATTCAAATTGTTAGAGAATATTAGGCCCCTATGGATCATGTACATTGCGGTCTCACAGTGCCATACTCAGTATAGTTTAGCAAGTCTGGGGCGATCTTAATAAGTTTCATCATTTTGGATAAAATAACATTCACAGAGGAGCCGCTATTAACTATGGCAAGAACCAGAATCTTGTTAACTAAACAGCAATGCGGGTGATTAAGCTTCCAAACTGTGGAGGTAGTGTAAGAAACATGGGCGAATCATTGGAAGAAGAGTAAGTAGTATCAATTTCTTTTTTATCAATAAGTATCAAACCTCTTCTTCAGATATGGCAGCCCTAGTTTCGTTAGAGGTCAATGAGGATACTTGAGGCTTAAAAGGTATTAGAATTTTAATCAGATGAAATCCTCCAATGATTTGTCATTATTTGGGATGAAAGACCAATCCCAGCGGAATGGCTCATTGACTAAATTTGTAATGTTTTATATGATTGCTGGTTATTTGCTCCCTATTGGGTTGAGCCATAATTAGTGTTCTGCCAAGTTTGAAAGTTAGGTTTGATGGGGCCAATTGGCGGCCCCAAATTAGTATAAGGATCTCCGGTGACTATTATCCAAGGATGATCCAATTATTGCATGTCAGAGAAATCTATGTTTGATGCCAACTGCCATTTGTGATCCATTGTTGGAATTTCCAGCAGAAAGCTGATGTAATCACTATTAATCATCCATCTATGATTTTTCTGCCTGTACTAATAATTTGATGCCAGTGGCTCTGAAAATTATGAGTTTGTGGTGGCTGAGGTTGTTTCCAACTTCTTATATTTATTAAATTACCATTACATGAATAAAGCGATTCCCACTCAATTGACTGGAAGAGTCAAAACATGCTATCGGTGAAATGCTGAGATATTCTGAGTCAATTTAAGTGACTGAAACTGTTTCCTGTGCATAATAATCAACTTGAAGGCTGAATCCAAATTTGACATTTACTTATATTAATCATATATACAGCTCACCGATAACTTTAAGGCTGAGGATGATCCAAAACTAATAATTGGTCATTGTGAAGGACAGAGTGAGATGTTTGATGTCAGGAAAGTGAGTAAGTGCAGCGGAAGGCTGAAAAAGTAGTTAGCTGGAAGATTCAGTGATGAGCTGATAGGTAGGTGGTGGGTGCAATAATCCTTTTGTACATATAAATACCTGGCGCTTCCCTTTCAATAAATATCTCCCTTTGCCCAATCTATAATTTTATTTAAGTTTATATTTATTTTGTTGGTTGAGGGTTGGGCTAGGGGATACTGAATGGCGTGGGTGACACGCAAAGGGGTCAGCCGGCGCTAGTGGCCCCATGCTTAAGGCAAAACAGCAGGGGCTGACCAGTCTTCATACTGGTTAGCCTGCCAACAATCAGAGCCAAAAGTCAATATCTAACAGTGGTGCTCACTGCAGGGGTTCTGCTGGTTAGTGCTCGAGTAGCTGATGGGTTGGTGAGGAGGCAGTGGGGATGTGCCGCTGTGGTGAAGATTCTTGAAGTTGTTGGTGGCAGAGAGGGGAAAGACCTAAGCGCCCACCCCACACGCCAAGGCAGGATGTAGGGGGATCACCATTTGATTAAGTGGGGGAGAATGTTGGAATTATAACCAGATGTAATCCTCTGATGATTTATAGCTATTTGGGATTAAATGGCCAATTTTGGCGGAATGCCTCATTGGCTAAATTTCGTGGTGTTTGATACAATTGCTGGTTAATTGCTCCCCAATTGGGTTGGTCCAAAATTATTATTCCGCCAAGTTTGGAAGTTAGGTTTGATGGTGTCAATTGGTGGCCCCAAATTAGTATAAGGATTACCAGTTACTAATAGCTGAGGATGATACAATTAATACATGTCAGAAGAATCCGTATTTGATTCCAACTGCCATTCATGGTCCATAATGGGGGTTTTAAAACAGAAAGGTGATGTATTCGCTATTAATCATCAATCTATGATTTAGCTGCCTGTACTAGTAATTTGATGTTGGCAGATCTGACAATTATGAGTTTAAGGCGGCTGAGTTTTTTTGGCGTTTCATATTTGTTAAATCAACTATTGCCTGAATTAGGAGATTCCCAATCAATTGACCAGAAGAGTCAAATGTGCCATCGTTGAGATGCCAAGATATTCTGAATCAATCCAGGTGATCAAAGCTGTTTCCTGTGCATAATAAACCTAAAGGTTGAATCCAACTTTGACATTTATCTATATTAATCATTTTTACAGCTCACCAGCAACTTAAGGCTGAGGATGAGCTGAAAACAATAATAGGTCTCTGGGAAGGGAAGAGTGAGAGGGTTGACGCCAGGGAAGTGAGTAAGTGAAGCAGAAGGCTGAAAGAGTGGTTAGCTGGAAGAACCAGCAGAAGAGTCAATAGGTTGGTGGTGGGCGCAGTAGCCCTTTTGTAAATAGTATAAATACCTGGCGCTTTCCTTTCAATAAATATCTCCCTTCGCCCAATCTACCTTTTGATGTAAGTTTATAATATTTCATTGGTTGGTGGTTGGTCTAGGGGATCCCCAAATGGTGCAGGTGAAATGCCAAGGGGTCAGCCAGAGCTTCTGGTCCCATGCCTAAGACAAAAGGCAAGGGCCGACCAGTCTTCATACTGGTTGGCCTGCCAACTATCAGAGCTCACATTTGTATATTAAACAATAAGGATCCTAGCATGGAGCACCTCGTCATTCATGCTGACACCCTTTTCAGCCTCTTCCACAAGCCGCTTTATGCATGTCTTGCACTGTGTTGGAAACCATTGCATAAGTGCATCAGTGTTGAGGACTCTTTTGGTTTTTGATGACAGGGTCCTGAGGGCAATTAGTGGGAGCAGAAGAAGTGGCCTTGGGATGCAAAGTTGTTGCAGGGATCTCATTAAGTGCTCACTAATTTCCCAAATGCATGTAAACCCATTCATCTGATCAATCATATGCATTTGGACCTCAGAATAAGAGCCTAATGCTGAGATCACAGCAGTAATGACATCATCCAAGAGAATATGATTTGTAGTAAACAAGGGTTGCACAAGGGAATAAAAGCAGCTGTAGAATTCCACAGTACTCTACCCTTTGTTCAGACGGATACCCATGAAGGCCTGTGATCTGGCTGACCAAGGTCTGATTACTGCCAGATTTCTGTATTAAGGCCATTTGAACCTTCTCCCAGGTGCTAAATTCTTTCAGGTGGGGAGTCATGATTTCACAGCCATGCTGTTAAGGCAGGAATGGATCTGTTTCACCTTCTGTCAGGAAGTGGCTTCCTCCATGGAACTATTATAAGCATACAAGAAAGAGGCGATACTTTCTTAACCAGGGGTGAATCTTTCCTTTAAACTAGGTTTGAAATTAGTTAAGAGAGGAGTGGAGAGGGTTTTAATACCTGGGATTGGTTCAGGTTTGAAAACCCCAGTTTCTGCATAGTTGCGAGGGGCCTGTCAATCCAATTTGTCATATCAAACCCTCAAAATCTTCTTGAATATCATCCCAGTTCTGGTTGAGAGAAGAGATGGAAGCCTTATGGGCGATCTGCTCTTTTAGCACTTATATATTGGCTTTTTATAGAAGAAGCTTACTGTCAAGGCTATTCAAGCGGGCCTTGAACCCATGGCAGGTTTGTTTGAGCTGGGTAAGGCGACTATTGGTAAGTCAGGTGAAGTCAGTGAATTTATCTATCTCATATGAAAGTGCCTCAATTGAAATGTGTGGGTCAAAGGGGACTCCATCAACTCGAAGTTTACATCCTTGGGCTACACTTCAGATCTTGTCTTGTAGGGCGGCTAGTGCTGAAAAGACATCTTTTTTCCAAAGTCCATCAGGGTCACATGATTTAGGCACTGAGGGGCCAGGGGGCCCTTGAGGCTCATGGGGACCTTCAGACCCTGTGTGTCATTTGCGCCTTTCAGGACCCTCAGGCCCTTCATTCCCAGAAGTAAGAGCACTAAACGTCAGTTCCTGAAAGTTTTGGTAAAGAGTCCATACCAGATCTTCATTCCGGTGTAGACGTTGTCCCAAGAAAGCCTTGAGAAGTTGTATATTTTGGGGAAGATGATCCTTGATGTATCCAGAGATTCCTTTATCCAACACCACAATTTGAGTTTTGTCTCATTAATTAACTGTCAGATATTGATAATGGCTTCTCAGTTGTCATGGATGAAGGAGGAGGCTCTTTGTAGAAATCAACAACGTGTTAATGTAGACCTGGGTAAGCCCTAGTTGTCAGGAAGCCTCATGAAGATGCAACCCAACTAGTTGCAGGAGGTGATAAATGGCAGGATGAACAAAGTTCCAAAGATAACGTTCAGTCCCTAAAGTCAGTTAATTGAATGGTATTGAGTCGAGGTGTAGAGGTCCCTCATAGTAGATGGTACTGATGATGCATGGGATCTGCTTGAGCGGCCCCACTGAATATACAATTGATTAGCTGTTGATTATTTTTGCCAAGATTTCACACTGGAGTTGTTATTGATTGCCGTCTACTGAAGGCAGGATGAACTGAAACGCAGCTCAAAACTCCAGGCTCTCAGGTTGTGTAGTTGTTATTTCATATCATGAAGTACTGATCCATCAAGCGACACTTCTAAACCGTTCATCAGGTTGGTTTTCTTGACCACTGGTATTCTCTATGGTTCATGATAGACGTTTTCACTTTAGAAAGCATGGGGCCCCTGTAGTGAGCACCACATTTTGCCAGCGTAACAATTCTATAGAATGTTGCCAAGATTCAAAGGTAGGCTCAAAGATTTAAATCTGTGGAGAAGTCAAAAAACATAATGACGGACTGAATACAGACTACTTTATTAAAATTGTGTCAATTACTATAGGGTGCATAGGGACATGGTGCCTCAAGGATCTTCATGGTCCCATCTGCTCAAGGTCTTTCATGGCCTTCTGGATTGAACGCCTAAGTGGCACTCTCATTGTACTTTATCACCCCCATGACCAGAGCGGTGTAGGCCGCGCCTCTTGCAATTAAGCAAGTGGGGTCAAAGTTACTTAAGTCGCCTCTATTAAATTTAAATGCAAGCAAATTCCTGATTGAATTTAGGTTTGGTGACATTAAAATAAGGCTCAGATTAAATGGGATTGAGAGTCAATTTACCGTGGCTCGATTGAAAGTAGGGATTTCAACTCATTTTTTATATCAAATCCCAACAGTTACATCAGCAAAGTGTTCATATACACCACAAGAGAGTCACCTTTAAGACATATGGCGTGCCAAGGAATGACTTGGTTTCCATTAGGGGTACTCTAGTACCCACAATAACATCCATAGTTTGAATAGCATCGCTATTCTTAGGATGCAGAAATAGGACCCGCTGGGGAGTTGCAGGAGGTACTAGACTTTAAACATCAATCTGATACTGGCTATCAGACTGAGGGCTGGCAATAGCTTTGGCCATGCTTCCTGGGGTGTGAGGGCTGGTGGGCTCAGGTGAGAGAGCACTATGCGATCATCCTGGCTCAGGTTCAATGCCTGAGTGACATTGTCCTCAAACATGGTATTGAAGGGAATTTGGCGAATCCCCAATTTAATCTACTAAAATTATTGTGAGGTTTTTTTTCACCAAGGTGGTCTCATCCATTGAGACTGTCCTCAATGGGTCGTTCAATCTGATCTAAGCAGATTCCTGGGCGGGGCCATTCCTTAAATTCCTGAAGTGGAAGATAGTTGGGCCAGTTCTCCCATGTAGGTCCCTTGGTTTCCACCACTGAGAGAAGACAACGTCAAAAATAACAGGGAGATTGTGCCTGTTATTACCAATAATAGGGAGTGGGGGCCTTCAATTAGTCAAGTTGGGTCATCAGGGGTGAGCAGATTTTTACATGTGCTAAATTTTAGATTTGGACTGATCTGTGTTTATCAGAAACTTATTGTTCTATTGAAGGAGAGTACAAAATAACCCAGCACTCTATCATATGCAAAGCGCTAGATTTATATAGCATCAACCCAAAGGGGAGAGCAGTTTGTGTCGTACTATGACAACCAGACCATTAAGATATATCCCTTGGCAGCAAACTATTTAATTACTTACAAGTCATCCGTTGTTCATTGGGGCCTCCAGAAATGGTTACAGTGGATGTCTCGCCCAATGCTTTGAATTATGAATCTACTCCAGCTTTTTTGGGAATCATAATTTTCTTTCTTTGTGGTTTTGTCCTTTATGATATTTTTGCGCTGGCATACCTGACAAATTTTTAGTGAGTTTTCTTTAGGATTTTCCCTTAAATAGTCATGGCAATCTTGACTTTTCAGGGATTCAATCTGAAGTCAACAATAAGGGTATGTACTTGGTAGCAGATGTCCCCAATTTCTTTAATATAATCAACAGTAAATTTTTGTGAAGATTGGGGGTTTTGGGCGCCTGCTGACATATGGGTGGGGTCAGCATATTTGGAGGGAACATCAGCCACCCATCGCCATTGAGGGTGAGCTCCAAGTCTACTATATTTTAGGGGAAATGCCCTAGAGCATTGCCTTTCTTCATGCAGAAGGGGTGTACTTTATTATTCAGCCTAAAAGTGGAGGCGGGGTTCCTTACATTACCCTTTTCCTAAAAAGACAGGTCTACTCATTCTTTGGGAGCCTGGGACCAATGTGCAGTTCTTATGTGGCGAGGATTGCTTGATGGCTGCAATGCCCGTGGGTTCTGTGGTGCGTGGGGGTGCTGTTGCCTCAGGTTTTCTAGCTTGGAAGTCTTTAATTAAATCTCAGCAGTTGGTGTAGTCCTTGGAGGGAAATTATCTGGTCTCATATGCTGGATATCATTTACAGGTCAATAAGTATTGGACTCAACGCTTGACTCTTCAGTAGTCCAGTACCTTTTCTACCTTAAATTCTGGTGCTCCTTATATTAGTGCTGTCTCATTCTCTTTTGGTTTTTTCCCTTAAAGGGGACAAGGCGGAGGCGTGGAAAGATGAATGAATTTTTCAGTAAGTGGAAGCTCTAATTGGAAGAAATAGTTGGGCAAAACCTTGCTGATGGGAAAGAGAATGCCATTTAACCGCCACTTTCAATCAAGGAACCTTGAGGTGGAGATTTTTTGTGTCCACCACAAGGTCGCCCACCTGGTAGTCTAGGGCCAGGCTCCTTTATTAATTGGCAAACCACTTGGCATCTTTGGCGGCCTTTGTCAGTTTTTTTTTCATTAGTTGGTGTATCTTTCATATGTGCGTTGCAAAGCCATCCGCCACAAGGAATCAGAGCATATCTGGTGCCAATGGTGAATGCTGGGTTATAATCTAGGTTTGTGAAGATGGTGACATCCACATTAAGCCATGGTGAGAATTATTATATTCAAACTGGGATAAGGGTAGATCATCCGCCTCATGTCCTGTAAGGCGGTAGCATAGCAGTGGAAGTACTATTTCAGTCGGTTAATCCATACCATCTATCCATTGGACTATGGATGGTATACAGATAATTGAAAGGGTTCAATTATCAATGTCCCGCACATAAAGTTCCAGAATTTTGCAGTGAATTGGGGACATCTGTCACTCACAATCTCCTTCAGGACACCAAACCTGGTAAAAACGTGAGACACAAACATAAGGGACATGTCCACTCTGGTTGTTGTCTGTAGGCAGGGGATAAATATGGATTACTTCATGAAGCGATCTGCCACCATCGTGATCACATCATACCCACATGAGGTCAGAAAGCCTATGATGAAGTCTACCAATATCGATGTACAGGGGACTGCCACTTATTGAGGGAGTGCAAAAGTCCATTCCTGCCCATCCTGTCTGGATTTGACTGCGCACAGGTGAGGCAGCATTCAAATCAAAGCGGGACTTCCTTTGTTAGTCAATTCCAGTTGTACGCCATTTGATTAATTTGATACACTTTTTTTCCAGGGTGCCCCAGGGTTGGCGTGTTGTGATGTTCCCTTATGACCCGCAGGCAAAGAACTTCAGGCGTCTATATCTTGTCATGAAAGTAGATTACCTTTCCTTTTGTGTATACCACCCAGAGGGGCATTTCCCCACCTGGATCCACTTGCTCAGGGCTTGTCCTTCAGGAATTTCGGTTTAGGCGTGCAATGCAGCCTTTAGGAGTGAGAGTTTGGGGTCGATTTTTGGGGTTGTTCTAAGGGCGTTGGATAAGTTGTGGTTTCTGAGGATAGATCTTGTAACAATTGCGATTGCATATGAATCCCATAAGGTTGGGAATTATGAGATTTGTGTGTGTCAATAGTTGCAATACCATTATTCTTAGTAGGACTTTCCTATTTGGGTCAATAATGGAATAAATTTAAATAAATCATTTTGTTTGATTGGTTGTTCATTCTGAGGTTCCCCTCCATTTCTCCGCCGAGTTGCCTGGATGCCATCAATTCTGGAGGCTTTTGCGCCCCTCATTACCCACAATTCTAGCCTTTTTTGGAAGTATTTCAAAGTGATTTCAAGCCCTGATGGGCCCTCACTTTGGAATTCTATTCTAACTTTGAGTTCACCTCTTCCAATAAAGGCCACTTTTTGCAAATTCGTTTTATTTAAAATAAATTTATTTAACGCAAGTTGTGGGCCTGCAGATGGCGGCGCTTCAGGGAATGGGGGTGGATGCGCCAGGCTCCTTTTGGGGAGGTCTTTCCCTGGCTAATGCGGAGCCATAGTGGCCCAAGGCGACAGAGGCCAGTTAGCCGCACCTCATCCCGTTGACCTTGTGAGCGGAAAGAGGTTTTGGGAGCACCTCTGCCCAGAGTCCAAGATGACAGAGGCTGGTGTACCATACCTTGGCACGGTGTGCCCAGCAAGGCCATCCATTTGGACAGGACCAATCAGAGTTGGTACAGTCACATATGGGGGTGAGTGGTGTAGAGCTGGTGGCGGATTGGGCCATGGGAGCCCAGTCTTGAAAAATCTGGCTGGGGCGGTAACCAATGGGGTTTTTCCTTGGTTTGGGGGAGAAGATAATTATGATGATAGCTGACAATGCTGCTGGAGGGTCTGCCTTGATCTGCACCAGCGGAATTACCATCACTAGTTTGGCATTGTCCCCTTTGTCAGGTCTAGTCAATGGGCTTCTGCTAAGAATTTCTGGTGGTATGTGCGTCAGCCCTCAGAAAAAAACCTACTTGAAATTGAAATTTAGGAAGTCATGGTTTGTCCTCATTTGTTGGTGTGCTAACTTCTGGGTTTTGCAATAATATGTTAGTGTCTTGTGGTCTGTGCGCACTTTTACTGTGTTTTTTGCACTTTGCAGCAGGTATTGCCAGTGCATCAGGGTTAGGCGATGGTAGCTAATTCTTTGTCATAGTTTGCCCATGCACTTTTGGCGCCAGTGAATTTTGGGAAAAGTACGCCACTAGGTTTCTCATCCATCGTGCTCCTTCACTAGGATGGCCCCTACAGCTGATTTGGGGAAGTTGCAGGCCTTTATAAATGGTTTGTCCTCATCATAATGTCAATATATTGGCATGGTGGTAAAACCTCTTTAATGGCGTTATATTCCCATGAGCATTCATCTGAGCAGGTGAAAAGTTGCTTGTCTGCCCATAAGGGGGTGGAGTGGGGCAGCTAGTTCCAAGATCGCTGGGGAGATTTTTTGGAGGAGACGACAACCTAGGAAGCTACGCAGTTGCGTTTGGTTGGTAAGGGTAGGCCATGATTATATTGCTTCCAGTTTGGAGGGGGCGATGGTGTGTTTATCCTTGTGTAAGTGTTCTTTAGGAATTTCACTTTGTTCTTAAAAGAATTATATTTTAAGGGTTTCATGTACAGCCCTCCTTATTTAGGGAGACAGCCATAGCTACTAAGTCTTACTCATGTTTTTCTGTGGTGTGAAAGTGGACCAAGATGTCACAAAGTATGCTACAGCACTTGAAGTGGAGTTCACCCAATGTGTGGTTGATGACCCTGTTAAATTTTAGCTGATAAGCAAGATAAAATGACTTAACAAGGGAATTGAGGATAATTACTCAATTTATAAATGAAACTCCTGCTTGAGATTGGAAAGTATATTCTCTGATAATTCTTGATAAAAGCCAATAACTCCAGTACGCTCACCATTCTTAAGTCTACTGGAAAAAACAAATATGAGACTTTCTGTATTCATAAGCAAATTAGGAAATTTTCTCTATAAACATGACAACTTCTCCAGAAGGTATAACTAAGTACTTCTATTTATGAAGTATAAACACACACAACTATCTAAAGTAGATTATAGACAGCAGATAAGAACAACAAACAGATGACAAATGGATAACAATAATTAATAAACTATAATATAGTAGTTATCAATAATCAATAGATAATTGACGTTTTATTACTTGACCAGGCACTGGTATTATATACCTCTCAATCATCTTCTGGTCAAATTCATCTATTAGATGAGTTCATTCAAATTATGCCAATCCTCTTCTGGTCATAGCAATATCTATGAAATACCCCAAGTTAATTTGGCCCATGAATTTACTAAATTAACAATTGTTTCAGCCCAATTGATGGAAATTTTACTCTCATAATTGGGACAATTTTGAATGAAAATTCGTCCCAAAATCTTCCTGATTAGAGCTGCGTCATAGTTTGACATATATCAACAATTGAGGAGAAAAAGATATACAATTAATAAACATTGTGCACACATAATCAGAACATTGGCAGGCCTTCCATAGTACTAAGTACGTTTTATTTGGGTTGTCCATTTTTTAAATGCTTAATTATTCAGTTTCATTAATCAAACTAAAATTCTGTCTTATTGCATTGATATTAGTTCACTAATTTAGGAGGTGCAATTTAGCTAATGCTGTCAGACCACTTTGCACCCAAGTGGCCTCTTTATTGGCCATAAAATAATAGTTCATAGCTATTTTTAGAATGTGTAATTAGGATTAAAGTAATATAATTATGGCAGTTTGAGGTGATTTAATCTATCAGATTATTCTGATAAATTGGGAAGGATTAAGGGATCTTCGATGAGGTAATCTATCAGCATTAATGGTTGCTTCAAATGGTTACTATAAAAAGTCAACCATCAAAATCTAATATTTTCCCCCACTTGATTGAAATGCAAAGCCTAAGTTTCCTGATTTTCTCACTGTCTTTAATAGCTCATCCTCTTCCCATTACAGTTTCGTTGATAATCTTGATCCCAAACAACTCTGAAAATTCAACAAATTGGATAGAACTATGAATATGTATATGTTCCTAGGCTCTATCTGAGTCATAGCTGGCCAGTTTATCCCTGCACTGACAGTTGTTACGTCTACTTGGCCAGATTATTTTGTTGAGAAGGAAGTTGTTCCAGCTGCAGAGATTATCCAACTATCTTTGGGTTGTAATCTTTGTTTCTCTCCTCAGTTACCATTTAAGTGGATGCTTTTGGTTGCATTTTTAATCCTAGTAATGCAACTCTTTTCTGTCGTCCCTTTATTGGGATAGGTACCTTTTGGAAGAGTTTATTTTTTTAAACCATTACTGATGTCTCATACATATTCAGTAATTTTAGTCTCATCAAATTTTCACATCAAGGTAAACTTCTTGTTTGAATGAGGGCCAATTATGAATGCCTATTTGCCCATTTGCCTAATATTTGCCAAAGACACTTCCACTTACCCCTCAATTAATTGTTCAGCTGACGCTTTTTTAGAGAAAATCATAAATTCTTGGTCTTTGACTCTTGTTAATTGTCATGATTACGCCTCATCATTTAAGCTAAACAATTTTTAAAATTTACTTTAGTGGTTGATTATTGGTCATTAACCCAATAACCTTTTTACTGCACAGTTTTGATTTCCTCATGCACTTCGCGTTGTATAGAATGTATTATCCAATAATAGTATGGTGACTATTATCCTTAGTTGAGTTTGACTAATATTAAGCCCAACGCTATGGCTGGTACTTCCAATTAAATACTCTATAAGTCATACTCGTAGGGATTCTTTTCCTATATTCCTGTCCACCTGATCTTCATCAAGATACCCCAGTGACAGTCTCTTTCAGCCTAACACACAGTTGGCTGCTATCCCTGATTGCGGTTCCCTTCATCTCTAGATCCCCGCTCAGATCTCTACTCTTCTCTATGAGAGTCTTCCAATTATTGCCTTCTGCAATAATATTCTTGAGATGGAACGTCACAATGGATGCTGATAGTCTAACTATACATTGAATCAACAATATTACTAATAATACTAACAATACTGTTTTACTAAATGCTTCTTTTTTTATTATATTGAATCCTAGGGAATTATATAGTAGGGGATTTGGCTGTCTAACCCTCGGTTGACACCTATTCAAAGGAATGGCAGCCGTTGCCATTAAATCACCCTTCCTCATCTTGGCAGTGATGGACTTCCCCACCCTGGCTAGGATTCTGTCTTTGGACATCCTTGAGACCTAAAAATGGAAAGAGTCAGAAAATGTGTCCCTAACGTTTTCCTCTTGATCTAAGTGAACCAACCATAATTGGCTAGCGATCTGCTTAGGTAATGGGACTTTTTACCCATTATGGCAGGTCACTTCACCAACCAATTGATTCGCTAGTTGCAGGTGGCATCACTCGCCTTGTAACTCTCTATTTATTAATCCAATCACTTAGTGTTTAAACCCAACTGATCCCAATTGGTACACCTGATAGTTAATCACTATCAGATGCCCCTATTTCATTGGCCACTCTATCCGATGAGAACTTAAGTATTCATCTGGATAGATCCCCAACGGATAAAACCAGGTGAATATCCCAAAATCCCCTGAACATAGTTCCTCTGAAACCTAGGCCAACTGATTTCTAATTCACTTCGCCTTAGGGAATTTTCCCCTAGTGACACCAGGTAATCTAGCAGGCTGGGAATAGGGGCAAAATCCTAACACATCCCCCCTCTTGCCTAGATTTCCAGCGAGAAAAGGACTGGGGCATGAGAACACCACTTTGGACACTTGGTCAAATACTTCATTGTTTTAAACAGAGTACACTCATCAATACTCAACGCTGCTTGGGACAACCTTTGACATATGGCGTTCTTCCTCTTCCTCCTCACTAATGCCTTCTCAGAGCGCGGTCCCCATGACCTTCTGTCATGCTGGGCTGATCAATTTACTCGTGATGATATTAGTCCTGGGATCCAGTTTTCCCCCGTCAGGGTATATGGCCCTCTGTCATATTCAAAATTCTTGGTCCGGCGTCCTTGATTTCCTGATTCTCTCCTCATCCTAGACAGGAGATTTTTACATTAATGTTTGTTTTGCAGCTTGATTAAGAATACTTATTTCTATTCACCCTCGTTATTTCACTCATAACCTCTTGGCTGTAAGTCATTCTTAATTCTTCCCTCATAAAGCTTATCTCATTGATTTTGAGATTAATTTCCCCAAAATTGGAGCTTAATGGATTATAAAGTGCATAATGTCAACTTCTATATAAGTTCAACATCCCCCCTCTAGTCCAGCTCATGTTGAATTCTGAATCTCGCTACCAACAGCTCCTCAACAGTCTGTCTAATCCAGAATTTCATCTCTTCCATTAAATTAGTTGGAATGCTTGGCAGAACCTCTTTTATGGTCCTTCCAGGACTCATACGCCTAGTCTGGCGCAAGCAGCTAGTCCTTCCATCAAATTACTAGAAATGGTAACTAATCCCTCCAAAACCAGGCTGGCCATCATTTCAAACAATTCTCAGCTTACTTTTCCTTTGCAGTTGATTCCAGAGTTGGACTTTGAAACCCTCCTGGATTAGACTCCTTTCACTGATGCCATGAACATCATAAATGCTCCAGAGATTATGCTGGTTGCTCTGGATCATTCATTTCTGGATGGGTCAGACCTGCTCCCTGAGTTCCTCTTCCAACTCGGTCAATTCTACAAACCCGCTGTACTGGTTTCTGAGCTCTCAATAAGGAACAGCATACATTTTGAGCTCCCCTACACTGAACTCTGGGCCCAAGTCACCAAGGCTTTGGCATTTGTGCTGAATTTCTCTGATATGGACAATCTTCTGGATCGGGATACTGCCACTTATGCTCTTCACTTTGCTGTCCAAGTTCTTCAAAGTTGGTTGATGAAGCTTCCAGCCTCGCCTGGCTTCCACCAGTCATTCAGCTTTAGCTTCCGTGAAGCTCATAATTGCCATTTTCAGGATGCAATCTGCTCTCTGCACAATTACCTCTTCTCTGGAGCTTCCCATTGGTATCTTCCACTGATGGTGTTAATTGGGGACATGATTCGGCAACCCCCATTGAGTATTCCTTCTTTGCTGCTGACTCACATGTCTGGTGTCCTCAATGAAGCCCATCGGCAGGCGCTCAAGACAAATCTTCCAGCTCCAGTGCCTTATTGGGATTACTTGGGGTTATTCACCGATTGCCTCTTTCTCTATTGCTGTTTTCCTCCCCACTCTGGGGTTTTGTGATTGGCATCTTCCAACATTTCAATTTCCCTACCCCTAGTCGCGTTTTCTCAGGGCTCAGCATCCGCTCAATGAATGTGGTTTCATGTAGGTCTCGCCCTTGCAAGTGTCCAATCACATATCAATTTTGATGGGCTGTTTCTTCCTACTGCGATCCATCCTCCCTCCCTCAAGAGGCAACATAGGAGGAATCATCCCCATACTGAGGATGACCAATAAAAATAAAAATTATAAAATATATATTTTTTTTATCTATGCATTTAAAAATCTCTTCTTTTTTCCCAATATCTTTTATTAATTTTTTATCTTTGTTCTTCTTTTTTCCTATGGGACTTGACCTTGTTACAGTTCAGAGGTCCATCTTTTCCCCCAAACTGGGTCCTGGGTACTTAAACCTACCAGTTTTCTATGGTTCAGAGGTCCTTTTTTGGACTTAACCATCTAGATTGGTTCAGAAGTCCTTTTTCAGACTTGACCTAATCATCAGGACATGACCAACTTAATGGTTCATCGGTCCTTTGGGAACTCTTTTATTTTTTTCCTCGATCCAATGCTTTAGATACTTAGCATGGACTCAATTTACAACTCTTCCATCCAAGAGATTCTTGATGGAGTAAGCATTGGTCACCATCTTGGCAATTACTTCAAATGGACCTGACCACAATGCATCCAATTTTTTCTTCATCCAAAACCATGCATATCGCAATAGGTGACTCTTTCCCCTATTTGATATTCTTCTAATGCCAGTTCATTCTTGTCATCCAACAATTTCACTCGTATCCTTTTCTTCAATGTAGTATTGAATGCTTGCAATTGCAATTTAATCAGGATATTCGTCAGATGGTTCAAGTACTGTTTGGCACTCATCCTCAACTTAGGTTCCACTACCAAATATAATATTGGCGGCAACGCGGCCTTCCTCCCATTTAGTAATTCAAATGACATCTTTCCCATTGCTGTATGATGACTAATGTTATAGGCGAACATCACCGAACTCAAGTACATTCCCCATGCAGAAGTTCTCCCTGTGACCAGCTTCCTCAGCGTCATGGCTAGCGTCCCATTGACCCATTCTACCAGTCTGTTCATTCCAGCTGGTATGGTACTGACATGACTCCTCAGATCCCCATTATTTTGTTTAACCTTGGGATCACATGAGATGTGAAGTTGGTCCCATTGTCGCTCAGTAGGATTTGTGGATGTCCATGCCAGTATACTACTTGATCCAGGATGAATTCCGCAGTACTGGTAGTGTCAACTCTGGTTAGGGCTTTTGTTTCAACCCATTTCATCAGATAGTCAATGGCTACTATGATGTACTTGACTCCCCCTGTGATCATCAACAGTCCTATCACATCAATGGACATCATATGCCAGGCAAATCCAGGTCGGACCAGTTGGTATCCAGTTGTATTCTTGTGTGGTTTATGCAGCTGGCACTCCACGCAACAAGCCAAATGATCCATGACATTGTAGTTAATTGATTCCCAGTAATAATACTGGTGAATATGGTCAGTTGTTTTTCTCAGGCCTCCGTGCCCAACAACCTTGTGAGCTGCTTGTTCTATTGCTGCTCTTTCCAAAAGTTTCTGAAATGATAGTCGCTTCCCATTGATCATCTTGAATACTTGTCCATCCATAGTCTCAGTGTTTTCCATCACTTTTTGAAGCGCACCTTGGATTTCTTAAGGCTCATCCTCCATTCTTCCTTTGACCATTTTCTGGAATAGCTCGTCCACCTGCGGGTATACCAACTGGACCATTGGTAACTGCAATAAGCCATCCGCATTCTGGTGAGAAGCCCCCGCTCAGTGGACTATCTCATAATCATAAGCCTGAAGCTTAAGTGCCCATTGGCCAGTCATCCTTCTGGCTCTCTAGATTGTGCAGCCAACGCAGCGAAGAGTGGTCCATCACCACCTTAAAGTGTGTTCTGTGGATATACACCTGAAACTGCTTACATGCATAAATGACTGCAAGGCATTCACACTCAGTCACGGTGTAGTTCCTCTCAGCTGCTGAGAGTGTCCAGCTCACTTTCGCCACCAAATGCTCATCTTCAAGTTCATCTACTTGGCTCAGTATGGCGCCGATTGCCATCAACGAAGCATCAGTTTGAATGAAAACTCCTGATTGAAATTCAGATATTTCAGAATCAGCAAATTTATCAAATATTGGAGTAACTCATTGAAGGAGTCCTGGGCCTCTTCATTCCATATGAATCCTTTTTTGGATCCTTTAATAAAATGAAATAAAGGCTTGGCTTTTTGGGCGAAGTCCCAAATAAATCTTCTGTAGTATCTGACCATCCCAAGGAATATTTGGATGTCCTTGGACACTTTTCAGCACAGCCATGCGCTCTATAGCTGCTATCTTTTTGGGTTTGCAGCTGCAATCCACTTGAGTTGATCACAAATCCCAGGTATTCCAACTCTTTCTTGAAGAAGTGGCACTTCCTTGGCTTGATCTTCAGGTTAGCCGCGGACAGTCTCTTAAAAACTTCCTCCAAGTGGTGCAAGTGATCAGTAAACGTTCTACTGAACACATTGATATCGTTCAGATATACCAGGATGCATGACAACTTTAGGTCGCTTAATATCGCATTCATGGCCCTCTGGAACGTCGCGGGTGCATTGCAAAGACTCTGGGGCATCCTCATCAGCTGGTATAACCCCTGCGCAGTAATAATTGCACATTTTTCTTGGTCTTCTTCTGGAAAGTCAATCTGTCAGTATCCCGAGATTAGATCCATTATGGAGAAATACTTCACTTCTCCTAATTGATCCAGCGCATCATCAATCCTCGGTAGGGGATATGATCCTTCTTCATAATTTTGTTCATTCTTCAGTAGTCAATCACCACCCAATTATATCCATCCTTCTTGTTCACAATCAGAATTGGACTTGCCCAGGGACTTGATGACAGAACTAGAAGCCCATGCTTCACTTGTTTGCTGATCTCATCCTCCACTACTGCTTTGGCAGCTTTTGATCTTCGGATCAGTCTCATCCTTATTGATACATTTTCCCCAGTGTTGACCTTGTGAATTATGTCTCATGTGCATCCCAAATCATAGTTGTCCTGCGCAAACACTTCACAATATTTCTCAAATAATTTGAGCACCTCCTCCTTCTGCCCTTCCAGCCGATCAGCGAGCTGCTCTCAATCAACCAATAGGTTGATGCTTTTGGCCACCCCAGCTGGTAATCCCATTTCATTGAGAGACCCAAAATCATGGAATTATCTCAATTTGGCCTGATCAGCAGATTACCCCATTATTGACCTTGCAATTCACTTCATGTGTATCCCATTCTGGTCATTTTAAGCGAATATTCTCCAATACTTTTCAACAATTTGAACATCTCCTCTTGCTGGCCTTCTGACAGATCAGCAAGTTGCTCTTAATCAACCAATAGGTTAAGACTTTTGGCTACCCCAGCTGATAATTTCATCTCATCGAGGAAGGAATTTCCTCCATTTGGCCATCAGGATTTTTTGTCACTTCTTAGGTCCAAAACTCTTAGACCATAAAATCGATAATTTAATATTTTATATATTTTTTGTATTTTTCTTATGCAATGGGACTTGCAACCTACAAAAAGGCTCAGAAGTCCTTCTTTTCCCTTCATCCTAACTGTGTCCTGGGTACTTAAACCTACTAGTTATCATGGTTCAAAATCTTATCCTCTTAAGATTTAACCAACCATTTGGTTCAGTGGCCCCCTTCTGGAACTTGACCAAAATCTCAGGACATAACCATTTAATGGTTCAGAGGTCCTCTGGGAAAATTGCAATTATTTTTTCTTAGACTCAATACTACTGATTAGTATTGACCTTTTTCCCTATATGACCAGCAGCACTATCTCCTCACGTATAGGACATACTTGCCAACTTTGGGCAGTTCTCCTGAATTAAGCCTTTAATCCTGACTGGAAATTCGCCCAACAGGCCCTAATTTCATCTCTTATTTGGCAACTGATGCTTTCAGATCTTTGTATCTCATCAGCCAAAAGTTTCGTCCGATTTTCAGCTCGTTTTTTCTCCTGAAAAAGATTTTCAGCCTTCATGGCTATCCTTAATTACACAGGTCGTTCTGGCCTCGTTAGCTTCATCCAATTTCTCCTGAATTAATGAACTCATCTCCAGCAACTTCTGACCAGTGATTGAGTGTTATTAAGTCAAACGATTTCCTCCACTATCTTGGATCAATCATTTCCTATTTTGACTTCATCTCTTCATTGGTATGGCAATCCAATTCTCCGGATTGATTGCTTCTTATTTTCGTCTATTGGCTCATCTAAACACTCTCTCCTCAGGACTATTTTTAGCGGATCTTAATTTCAACCTGAGTTGATCTTGCTGTTTCTTGGGACTATTACAGCGGGCCCAATTCCAACCCAAGTTGGCCCTGCTGATACTCTACATCTCAAGTAGACGTCTGGTGAAACTGATTTCCTTGCAGCACTAGATAGCTTCATATCTAGGCTGCAAGTCCTTTTCCCTGAACTTGAGTATCTTCATTTTGCTTCACACGGAGCTCCACTGCTGAGCTGGGTGAATGCCATTGAATGTGATCCTCTTCACATTCTATCTTCGTTATTTCCTTCAGTAACTTATTTCCAAATTATATAAACATCTTCTTTGTAAGACATTATTAATAGATTCTTTACTCAACTACCCCTGTAGTGAGCACCAACTTTAAAATTTACTTTAGTGATTGTTTATCAGTCATCAACCCATTAACCTTTTTACTGCACAGGTTTGATTTCCTCATGCACTTCGCGTTATATAGAATGTATTATCTGATAATAGTATGGAGACTATTATCCTTAGTTGAGTTTGACTTTTATTAAGCCCAACGCTTCAGCTGGTACTTCCAATTAAATACTCTATAAGTCATACTCGTAGGGATTCTTTTCCTATATTCCTTTCCACCTGATCTTCATCAAGATACCCCAGTGACAGTCTCTTTCAGCCTAACACACAGTCGGCAGATATCCCTGATTGTGGTTCCCTTCATCTCTAGATCCCCGCTCAGATCTCTACTCTTCTCTATGAGAGTCTTCCAATCTTTGCCTTCTGTAATAATATCCTTGAGATGGAACGTCACAATGGATGCTGATAGTCTAACTATACATTGAATCAACAATATTACTAATAATATTAATACTGCTTTACTAAATGCTTCTTTTTTATTATATTGAATCCTAGGGAATTATATAGTAGGGATTTGGCTGTCTAACCCTCAGTTGACACCTCTTCAATGGATTGGCAGCCATTGCCATTAAATCACCCTTCCTCATCTTGGCAGTGATGGTCTTCCCCATCTAAACTAGGATTCTGTCATTGGACATCCTCAAGACCTCAAATGGAAAGAGTCAGAAAACGTGTCCCTAACGTTTTCCTCTTGATCTAAGTGAACCAACCATAATTGGCTAGCAACCTGCTTAGGTAATGGGACTCTTTACCCATTATGGCAGGTTACTTTACCAACCAAACAATTCTCTAGTTGCAGGCAGCATCACTCACCTCGCAACTCACTATTCATTCCTAATTGGTCAGTGATGAAACCTGACTGATCCCAATTGGTACACCTCATAGTTAATCACTATCAGATGCCCCTATTTCGTCAGCCACTCCATCCAATGAGAACTTAAGTATTCATCTGGATAGATCCCCAACGGATAAAACCAGGTGAATATCCCAAAATCCCCTGAACATAGTTCCTCTGAAACCTAAGCCAACTGATTTCTAATTCACTTCGCCTTAGGGAATTTTCCCCTAGTGACACCAGGTAATCTAGAAGTCTGGGAATATAGGCAAAAATACCAACAACATCCATGATATACAAAATGTTCATTTTTGCTTGGCCATTTGTGCAGCTTTTAAAGCCTTTCATAATGATAGCATGGATTACTATCTCCTTTGGACGGCCTTGCTTGGCCATCTCATGCATATTTTTCCTGAGCGGATGCTTTCAGACAGATTACTACATGTCCCCCCTTGTTGAATGGTAGAGAGCTCAAATCTAGCATGTCCAGCTAAAAGCCCCAGAGGTTTATCAGTATAAGCTGATTTTATTGTTTGACTGTCTCCTTTTGGGCGTTTGCTTTCCTCCCAATTGCAGGCTCAATTTGAATTGCAGCAATGATTTTGTGCCTCCTCTCCGAATTATTTTCTGGTAATTGGCAGCTACTGGCATGTAGAAAACTGGTTCTATGTTGCTACAGCCCTGTTTCTTATATATCAACAAATGGGTTTGACCAAATTGGTACATGTGGAAGAAAATTTAGAGCCTGAGTCACCTCCCCTTAAAACTGAAAAATAAACCTTTTATTAAACAAGTATCTTAAAAAATCCCTATATATTCTAAAAACTATTTTTAATATACTTTTACTACTTATCTTTGTTATATATAGTATTTTGTGTTTTATGTTCATATTGCTTCTTCTCTTTTTATTTGTTTTTTTATTATAAAATCTTAATATCTGTCACATATTAATTAACCAGTTTTTAATACTTTCTTAGGAATTTTTCATTAATTAATTTATAGAAATACCCCAAATTTTTCTCCTTAATTATGTAGTTAGTCCAAAGGTTTCTCAATTACAATGATTAAGCCAACCCAAATTTGATTTGAATTGCGAGTTTGGCCCAAACCTTGGGTATTACAAAATAATAATTCATCACCCACAATTAATTCAGGAAGATCAAAGCTGTTTTTATGATCTTTTTCATATCAGGCCTTTTGTAGTTTAAAAATATCACAAAAAGCTTGGGATTGCAGTTTAATTAAGGATTCTGCAAGTCACTCAACATACTAATGATAGCTCAGATCTTTAAGTTATTGGAGCACAGAATACACCAACGGCTACAAAACTGGGTTCTAGCCATATAGAAGTTGTAAAGTAAACTTTTTGTGGCTGAATTATAAGAAATATTGTAAGTAAATATGACCAAACTGAGGAATGTGCTCCATTCTGAGGGCTTCTGAGGATTTAACTTCCTTAGGATATTGAAAAATATTACTTTAACTTATTCCACTGCACCATTTGTTTCTGGGTGGTATGGAGTTGACAGCACACCTCATATCCCCGTTAACTCATTAAGCTTCTGGAGAATAATTGCAGTGAATTCGGGCTAATATCTAACAAAATGAATTGCAGATATCCGTGCTTATGAATAACATGCTCAAAGACAAATTTAGTGGTGGTTAAGGCTCCCAAGTCCCGAATAAGCCTGTCTTTGGTCCATTTAGTCTGGTGATCAATCGCCACAACAGTGTATTTAGATTTTACATTGCTAATTGTGAAGGGTCCAACCAAATCTATAGATATGGTGTGCCAAGCGAATTTTGGCTGAACAAGATGGTACAAAGTAGCTTTTTGAAAGAGTTTTTCTCATTGACACTCTTGGCAACAGCTTAAGGTTTCATGGATGTCAAAATACATCAACTCCTAAAAATAGTTTTTCCTTATTTTCCCCTTTGTTTTCTTGAATCCTTTATGCCCAGTGGCCTTATGAGCAACCAAAATTAAATCTGTTCAGACAAAAGGAAGAATATATATCCCAAAAATAATCTTGAATAGGACTCCTCTTTAAGTGTGGGTTTCCTTTCTTAATTTGGAGAGAATTTTTTGCACTAATTCAGGATCATCAGCAAAAGCTCCACTGAGTTTTTTAAAATAAGGCATCTCAGGCTGTCATAGAATTGCCACGATGGTCAGATGAGACGAACAATCAGCATTCTGATGCTTAGCACCATCCTGATGCTTGTTGGTATAGTCATAAGCCTGCAGCTTAAGTTCCCAGCAAGCCAAACGTCCTTCTAAATTCTTTCAAGTTATTAATCCAGCTGATGGATACATGATTATTAACATGTTAAAATGTGTCCAATGTAGATAATCTCATAACTAATTATAGCTATAACTGCCAGACATTCCCTTTCTGTCACATCATAATTTCTCTCATGGACCTTTAAGGTTCAACTAGCATAGGCTACTGGGTGCTCTTCACCATCTTCTTCAACTTGGGACAGAACATCTCCTCTTGACATTAATGAAGCATCCTTCTGGACAATAAATTCTCAGCCAAAATCAGGATAGCGCAATACTGGCACAACTAATAGGGCCAAACAAATCTGGTCAAACGCCTTCTGGAAGGATGAATTCTACTCAAAAGGGACCTTATCCTTAATTATAAAAAACACAAAGTTCTTCAATTTTAGTAAAATTGGCAAATAAATTGGCAATAATACCCAATTATACCCAAAAAAATTGAATATCCCATTTGGATTTGAGCCTCTTCATCTTAGATATTGCCTCCAATTTGTCCTGCTGTGGCCAAAGACCTTCCTTATCAATAATGAATCCAAGGTACTCTAATTGGTCCTTAAAGTACTGACAATTACGGCTCTCAATTTTTAAGTTTGTAGCTGCTAACTTTTGAAAACCTCTTCTAGATGTTCCTGATGGTCATCAAAAGTGCGACATTAAACACTTATATTGTCTAGGTACACTAGTACAAATGAAAATTTGAGATCGCCTAGTATGGTGTCCATAGCTCTCTGAAAGGTTGCTAAAGCGTTATAGAGTCCTTGCGGCATCCTTGTTGATTGAAATAACCCCTCCTAGGCAATAATGAAACACTTTTCTCACTCAGCTTTTGGCATATCGATCTGCCAATACCACTAATTAAATCTATTACTGAAAAGAACTTTGAACCCTCAAGCCTATATAGGGATCACCAATGCGTGGAAGAGGAAATGAATTTTTTGTACTGGAGTTGAGCTTCTGGTAATAAACAATGACCCTGTTAATACCATTTTTCTTTTTTACAATCAGAATTGGTGCAGCTTATGGACTCTTTGATGGTATCAGCATAAACAGTCAAAAAGTTCCTCAATCTTTAATAAAACAACCTCTTCAGCAGCTTTCAGACATATAATCAGCCTTAAGTGGATAGGTGTATAATGCCTATTATTTATCATGTTGGTTACTCCCCTTGCGCATCCCAAGTCAAAATCATCCTTGGTGAATATTTCATGGTATTTCTCAAATAAAACTTGTACTCAGTTCTTCTCTTGCTCATTTAGTTCTCTTAAATTGGCCAAAGGTATAACATTGTGAACATGACATAATTCATCTTTGGAAATCCCTAGCTCACCCAGGGTTCCAAAATCATGAAAAGATTCAATTTCACTAGTAGGGATCAAATGGAGATAGGCAACTGCCTGATGCCTTTGAATAGAAATGGGCTGATTCTGCATACTTGCACAGAGGATATTGATTCCTTGGTGTCCAGAAATAATTATCCCAGGGTCTACGTTAGGTTCAAGCTGAGTTTGGGACTAAGGCTAGCAAATTTCGCCATAAAGACTTTCTAGGATCTAAATTGTTAGCTCAGTTGGGACTATTGCCTGCATTCCAGAGACCAATGTTAGCTCCTTATTTGCTCAAAGTGGTATGCCTTTAGACTCATGGATTTGCGTTGGCAAGAACTTGACAGCGTTTTGACTAAAGAGTATTTGATAGGGATTATACCGTCCTGATATGCCAATTTAATGAAAAGATTAGCCTTTTTAGTCCCAATTTCGCACTTTTTTATAGTGAATTGGGATGTTTTGGTTCAAGATGTTAAACGTCATTCTTGCGACTAGTAACCAATTCATATAGTCTCATAAAATTGGTACCAATAAGGATTTTATAGTTCTGGTTAGGTATAACTATGGCTGGAGAAGATACCACTATTGATAAAAATCTTATAGGCAATGCACTATATGCCTAAGAGTTCTTGTGATATGTGCTCCTGCAGTGCCATACTCTTTAAAATGTCCAACATCTGGAGCTATTACCAACCTCTTTAACAACTTAGTGCTGATAATTTTAATAGGAGCACCATTTTCAATAATGGACCAAACACAGACCTTATTAACAGCAATGTCAGAATAATTACACTCTGTTTATGTTTAGAGGTTTTTATTAGGTGAATAGAATCAAAGATGCCTGGATCCAAGTTTAATTTGAGACAGGAGCAGATTTTAGCAAAGTTTTCCGCCAGAGTCTACATGGGAATTGCAAAATGTACATTTTTTAAAGAAGACAGGTTGTGGTAGTAAGTAGTGTCAGGATCTAGTCCGTGGTACATAATTTTATTAGTGTATGGTTTAGCTACTTTAATATGGGCTTCTTCATGAGTTTCTTGGTTTTTGGCCGTTTCTAAATCTGGTTGTAACCATATGTACATCGTCAGCCATGATATGATTTAAAGAATATTTGTCAAATTGATCTGACACAAAATGTTTGTCAGTATTGGAAGGAATGTTTTCATAATGGTTGGTGGCAGTAGATCATTTTACATCTAAACCATTTGTCCTTTTCCTAATTATGTATCCTTTTCACTTTAAGAGATACATTGACTTCAAGTTTTGCGTCCATTTGGGTATAACACTTGTTTGCAAAGCTTTTTCTCTTCTGCAACTATGGCAAGTGATGGCGTTAATCTTGGGACGATCTGATTTTTGATCCTGAAAGGTTACATTTCTCCACTGATCATGAATTGCATTATTGTTCTTTTGTGGATAACGCATTTACTTCTAGTTGTTTGGTTGGTTTGTTGCTAAAAACTACTTGTGTAGCGGTGTAATACTCCATAAGTATGTTGTTACCATATCACAATTAAAAAAGGAACCTAACTCATTGCAGATCGTTGTAAATCTTTAAAGCGTGTTCCATTGCAATTTTTGCATCGAATTTGTTCATAGTATTTGATCTGAGGAGCACTTGGGCTTTATGATAAAATTAATCAGCAAAGCCCTTTATGATATCATTTGATCTAAACTTGATACATAAAAGCTCTGGTTTCCATGTTGACAGCTTTTAAGGCCTTCTGAATTACCTAATAATAACCTGTTTGGACTCATCATATTATCAATCCTCCCCTAAGTATGGCGTTACCAGGTCTACACTGTGAGAACCCAAGCAGTTAATAAAAGCTGTTGCTTTTGTTTGATCTGATACTCCTCTCATAGCCTTCTCAAAAAAGCTTTATGAGGAATAAACATTGCCTTCTTTATTAGATATTTGCAGATTCAGTGGTTTAAAATCTTCTCTGTCTGAGTCCCTAACAGGAGAGGCGGTTTCTCTTCTCAAGTTTTACCAAATTGGGGAGCTTTTAGGCATAATAGTTTTTATGAGCGAATCAGAGTGTTCATAGAAGTCATTACATGTGAAATAGTAATTTCATTTGACACATCCATTCCATAATTTTTCCTCTTCCACATGGTAATCCTCTGAATCACTCAATTCTGTTTTCAAACTTTGGGACTGACATGACTTCTGAAGTACAACTTTACATGTTTTTGGATCTGCAGCTTCATCCTCCCCTTCCCAAGGTTGATCGCAAATTTGCAACTACTGTCCTTGAGAGTCTACATGTCCTTATTGATTTGATTCATATTAGCTTCAGATATTGCCTATCTAGCTGAAAGTGCCTTCATTTAATTAGCTTTTCTTCATTTTTGTACTAGCAAGTGATAGCCAATTCTCCATATTGGTTTTTGTATTAAATAAGACAGTACTATGAAGTACAAAGTTTGAAGAAAGTTGACCATACATTGGATAATCTGGCCTTATTTTCAGAATTAATCAGTTGCTCTACTTGAACTGAGGTAATTGGGCTAAAGTTTCTATATCCTTTTTAAGTTGCAGAAAATGTGGCGCAAATATACTTTCCAATATGGCATATTTCTCTTCCAAATTTTGGAAGTTTTTCCATGACGCATGGCTCTGCTATAGGATGTTTTCTGTTATAGAGGCTACATAATGGTATTGCGTTTCAAGTCTGATTCAGTGGTTATTAATATCCCATTTCCACTAACTAGAAAATCCAGATTTTTAGCACTTCTGTTGCTATTTTTGGGATGCCTTCATTAACTGGGATACTAGCCCATCAATCTGGCCATGGTCTTCTGTCGAAGCATTAGAGTTAGAAACAATTGCTTTGCACACTTCTGAAAATCATATATCAGTATTTCCTAACAAGTAATATTGGGCTGACCATTTTTACTCTTGGACATGGTAAATGTGGGAAAGCTCAATTTTTTAGACAGCAAAGATGCGTTGAGTATTTTTGATAGATGGTTGCACAAAGATAAACAGATAATAATTTCTGTGGGCCAGATTCTCTTGAAATCTTTATCCCAAGGGAGCCTGTTGGAATATCTCTTTCTGCTAAGCATCACTTTTCAAAAATCAATTCAGCCTTGAAATTTAGCTCCACTAAAGAGATTTATGAAAACTATTAGCAAATATGGCGGAAAACCCCACAAAAGAACCCGCGGGCTCAGCCAAACGAGCCAGCACCACCCCAAACGAAGCAACCCTTGGTTATCCACCTCAGGGTCTACCAGAATCACCCGCTCTCAAGCAGCGGCCATGAAAGCAGGCACCACCCCCAACCTGCCGCTACTTCAACTAGCGCCAGTTCACCTGATCGCACTTCTGCAACCTGCACGCCCAACAGCTCTGTGTGCGCTGCCTCCCACCAACCCTCTGGGCCCCCTCCAACCAAGGAGGCCATCACCCACGCTGTTTTAATGGCGTCTGCTCAGTTGAATGCAAATCAGCCCATCCAGGCATTCACCTCCCCCATTGTGTCAGCTAATTTCAGCCCCATCTATTATTGCTGACGCCGTGTTTCTGGCTCCCCCCATGAGGGGCGATACCCAGCTACCTGTCCCCCAAACCCTCGTATGTAAGGTTGGATTAGCCGCACATTCTGGTTCACTAAGCACCAAATTGGGACAATCTACTCTTCCCAATGGGGATTCAAATGGTTTGGATTTTGGAACTTCACACCAGTTCCAATATCACCCGTCCCATTTAAACCCCATAATTGGCACTTCTCAAGTCGGCACTTTATCTCCATATGCTGAAAACGAACAATTCACCAATCAGCCAGTGAGTTTTGCCCACAAAATCACAGCAAATACTCGGGCTGAATTTACCCAAATAGATTAGGATGTTGATGAAACATTGCCCTCCTCCCAATTGGCTGAATTTAATTCCAATCTAGATGGGCCTCCCCGATTTACAAGGCCCAACAATCACCTGGCCCCCAAACCCTCAGATGTAAGGTTGGATTAGCTGCACATTCTGGTTCACTAAGCACCAAATTGGGACAATCTACTCTTCCCAATGGGGATTCAAATGGTTCGGATTTTAGAACTTCACACCAGTTCTAATCTCACCCATCCCATTTAAACCCCATAATCGGCACTTCTCAAGTCGTCACTTTATCTCCATATGCTAAAAATGACTAATTCACAAATAGCCAGTGAGTTTGCCCATGAAATTACAGCAAATACTTAGGCTGAATTTACCCAAATAGAATGGGATGGTGATGAAACATTGCCCTCCTCCCAATTGGCTGGAGTTAATTCCAATCTGGATGGGCCTCCCCAATTTAGCGAGGCCCAAAAATCCACCCCTCAATTTAATATGATGCCAGCAACTGCTGTAACATTCCAGCAACAGGGGAACTCCGCAAACTTGTCCAAACCACCAGCTCACACTCAACCCGCAATTGCAGCCCAAAGCAAACACAAACGTACCAAAGGAGCCACTGGGGCGTGGCAAAAGCCTCTGGCACCAACGCTACCCAAAGCTGATCCCCGTGAAGTGGAGTTTATTGCTGATGTTAAGAAGAAATGGGCCGAAACTAGAGCGCAAAAAGCTCTACCTCGCTCAACCCTCTCCCACACAATTCGCCTTTATTATGGGCATAACCCTGTTGAATTCTATATGGAGGATTACTTCTCATACTTTGCAGCGATTGCGGAGACATTCCCAATTAACACCACCATCCATGAATCAGTGGAGGGCCACTACATCGATGTGGGCTTCACTGAAGCTGCCCTTGCTGACCATGCTGCCACCCTCCAGGTCATTATTCCGCGTGGATCTCTTTGCATCTCCCGCACACGCTCTCACCTGGAGAAAATTTCATGGAATACTTTTTCCAACCTACCAACGACTGTTGATCCTGAGTCTCTTAAACTGGCGCTCCATCGTGGTTTAATGGAGTTTGAGTCTGTTCTTTCAGTGGACTTTAGCGTCCCCTCTTACTATGCTCCCACTCAAAGAGCTCGCACTGCTAGGGCGTCGTTCATCCCCTCCCCCACTGTATCCCGCAACATTGAGGTTATTCCTCATGTGGCGGTAGTTGGGGCATGCCCTGAGATCTTTTTTGTCGAACCTGATCAGGTGCGCCCCTGGTGTTCATGGTGTAACACCCTTGGACACCTGTATAGTGGCTGCACAGATCGAAAACAAGCCCTCTTAGCCACCACCCAGGGCCTAAACCAGGCCAAAATCGGTCCCACGTGGCCGCAGCAGCAATTCCACAACCCAAACAATGGGTTCCCGTTCAAGAACTGTCCCCTGAGGCCTTACGCCTAGCAGTTGAAACAGCTAACCCCACTATTAGTATGGGATACCTTCGCGCTCATGCTCCCCTTCCAGTGGGCACCCCCTCCAATCTCCCAGAGTCAACTCCCTCTCTCACCAAGCGCAAGGCATCTCCCACAGGGCGCCTCTCATCAGCCACCCCCACTCAGGGCTCCGCGGCACCCCCACCAACCTCAACCAGCGATTTATCTCATCAACCCTCAGCTCCCAATGGAGCTATGCCCACCAGCATAAACTGGCAACCCGCGGCCTGCGGTAGAAGTGCCACCTCAAAGAGTCCTACCCCATCCCCACAGTCCATTTCACGCGGCTCCTTTGCAGTGTTGGAGGAAGTGAATATGGACTCAGACTCATCAAATGGGGACACCGCGGAGGTCGCCATTGAGCATCCTAAGGTCCTTCCCCTGCAACGGAGTGGGGTCAGCATCCTAGGCTGGCTTACTGGGTCCTCCGCCCCCCACCCTCTCCTTCCCCTCAGAACCCTCGACGCTCCTCACGGATTGCAGCTAATAGTCAAGCTAAAGGACTCAAAACTAGCCGCCTCACAGCAGCAGGTTTAAGCGCTGGCAACCCCCAGGACATGGAGGGGAACAGCTATGAGTCCCCACGTCAGCACCCTGGCCCTGCAATCCATCAACACGAATGGGTTGCAGGACTTTAAGCGGAGAGCCCGCCTACTCCACAGCTCCAGGTCAGCACGAATTGACATCGCTGCTGTCCAGGAGCCCCATTTCCTCCCCCACGAACAATCTGCATGGAATGAACAGTTTGGAGGCAACTCCTTCTGGACAAACCATGCTGCCCTTATTGTTTTGAATCCCTGGGTTAAAACCCATTTTTTTTCACAATATCTAGGTGGCCGCCTCATACTGGCCAAACTCTCCACTCCTGACTTCTCCTTCTTCGCTGCAAGCATCTACCTGCCTAATGCAGGTCAGGAGCAAAACCGGCTCTTGGAAGAGCTCGTCCAACTCAATCTCCCACGGAATACAGTCCTCTTATGAGATTTCAACACAACCATAAGTCGCGTCCATGACTCTTACTCCCCTGCAGCAAAGGAACGCCCTGGATCAAGTCGCCTCCAGGATTTCCTTCGCCTGAGTGGCTTTATAGATGCGCTTCCACCCTCCGCGTCTGGCCTAGGTTGCATGACTAGGATCCAGTATGATGGAGGAGCTTTCCAGTCAGCGTCACGCATAGATATGGCACTGATTGGCCCCCTGCTAATTGGCCGCGTCTCCTCTCCCATCTCTCGTGACAACCATCTGAGTGATCACAGGTCACTCACCGTTGTCCTCACCACCACGCTTAGACCGTCGCGTAGGTTCTGGCCTAGGGTTGCCCCAGCTCTTCTCAACAACCCCTTCACTAAGGAGAAGCTGTCTATGACCATCCGGGAGACTCTCACCTCACCCCCACCCCACTTGCTTGACCACAAGGCTAGATGGGCGGTGACCAAGGAGGGCATCACCCGCGTTGCTTACAACTGTGCCAAAGCCCAGATGACTACAGTTCGCGCCAGAGTCAAAAAGGCGGAAGCCAGAATCAGACATCTAGAGCGAAATTGCCAGCCTTCGCCCTCTCCCAGATGGTTGGAAGACTGGGAAGCGGCGCAGGAAGCACTCCACTTGGAGCTCACACTGCAGGAAGAACGGGCAGCAAACTTTACAACATCTCGTTACAATGCTTAATGGGAACGCCCCACCCGCTTCTTCTTTCAGAAACAGAAAGCCCAGTCAACAGCGCAGGATATTACTGCACTGAAGATTGGCACTACAACCACTTCAGATTAGGAGGAAATCACGCAGGAACTACACCGCTTCTACTCCAGCCTCTTCCATGCCACCCATGTGGACCCATCGGACATCCAAGACTTCCTGTGGCGGGCTCCAGAGCCGCCCATTGACCTACGAGCTGATGAGGCTCTACTGGCGCCTATTTCCATCCAGGAGGTGATGGAAACCCTTCTGAAATTCCCACGGCTTAAAGTCCCAGCCCCAGATGGAATACCCTTCGAGGTGTACCTTCTGGAACCTGCGGTGATAGCCAGAACCCTCCGCGACCTCTTCGCTGCACTCTTGGTGAATGGCGAGGTCCTCCCCGACTCCAGAGGCTCAATCACGACCCTCATTCACAAGAAGTCAGACCGTGAGAACCTGGCGAACTGGCGCCCCATAGCGTTGATCAACACAGACCACAAGCTCTTCACGAAGCTTCTAACCAACCGCATCACCAAATGGGTGTCACCTCGCCTCTTACCATCCTAGCACGGTTTTATTCTGGAGAGGTCGTTATGGGACAACTATAATGACCTTCACGTGACTTTGACTGCTAACTCTCGTAAGGTGAATGGCTTTGTGGCTCTCCTGGATATGGAGAAAGCATATGATCGGGTGGCCTGAAAGTATATTGATGCTTCCCTGGCCCGCTTCCATCTCCCCCCCGCAGCTAGGCGCTGGATATCAGCGCTCAATGACCAGCTCCACACCAGAGTCCTGGCGCCAATGGGTTTTACAGTGGCAGTACAAGTTGGACAAGGTCTCCAGCAAGAGGACCCCCTGAGCCCTATCCTTTTTAACATCACCCTTGACCCCCCCTTGGCCTCCTTACAGGACAAGCTAACAGGGATTCTGGTCCCAGGTAAAGCCCCTACGCGCACCATGGCATTTGCAGATGACACTTCCATTGCATTTGGCTGCCCTGGGGATGTTGCCCTCGCTGCTGTGACCATTGAGAGGTACACCAAGGCGTCCAACGCCATGGTCAACACCTCCAAGACAACAGTTATACAGGTCGGCTCCCCCCACCTTCCTCCCACCATTTGGTATTGAACCTGTGCGCGGTACCTTCCGTCACCTGGGCGTTCTCACCAACTAACAAGGAGTTGCGCTAAAAGACAATGAGGACTTGCTCCTCGCAGCAGTTAACTCCAGGATTGCCAGCTGAAACTGGCGGCACATCACCCCCCAGGGTCAAGCTCTGATGGCCAATGTGTTCCTCCTCTCCAAAGTCTGGTTCCTAGCGCATGTCTGCCCATTCACAGATGCCTTTTATACGCGAATCAATGTACTCCTCTGCTGTTGGATCTGGGGCTCAAACCATCCACCAATGGCCCTCTCAACCATTGCCTGACCCTGCAATGAAGGGGGCCTAGGGCTTCTGGACACGCGATCCCACGCCACCACAATCTTCCTGAAGTTCCTATGGCTGATTGTCTGCTGGGACGCGACCCCCATGCCCCAATGGGCGCCCGCTCTCCGCCAGTCAGTGTCAGCAGCTCTGGGTCTTCCTAGAGCATCTCTGACCTCATTAGGGGAGTGGCTCACAAACCACCCAGGCCATCGCCTGAAACCATCCTCATCCCCCTACTGGGACCAGGCTCTCCTTGCCCTGAAACGAGTAGAGGCATGGATCCACCATGCCTTCCCATACAGAAGGTAAGGCCCTGGCCTCAGCCCCCATCGCCATGCAATTGTGCACAATGGACAAGTTGTCACAACTCGCCTCAACCCCCAAGATCGTCCTCCCATCCGCCCAAGACTCCTTGAGCTCCTCCCTCCCTCCATGAGATTTGACCTTAAGGAATTGTGGAAGGACGTCTATCACCCCATCCTGTCAGCAAAGGTGTCCAACACCTTATGGAGGGTGCTCCACTGTTCATACAGGACAGGGGACCGGACTGGCCCTACCTTCCAGCACCGAAGCTGCCCCCGCTGTGTGGAGCCTATTGACTCCCACCTCCATCGTTTTTTCACCTGTCCAGGTGTCGCCGCATTTTGGCCAAAGGCCCGCACGCTCCTCCATGCTCAGCCCTGGTCTGGACACCCTGTGCAAGACCTCATGTTTGAGAAGACGTTGCCTGGTTGCCACTGACCCCTCCGTGTCCTCGCTTATGCCACAGCCATCTGGACCATCCATAACTCCTTCCTTCATGCTGCATTTGACCAGCAGGTGTGGACCCTTCCACACATGATCACCCACTTTCAGGTACATTTTGAGATGGCCCTGAAGGTCTGCACTATGTCGCCAACCCTCCCCCGCTCAGTTGTCACTGCAGCATGGCTCTGGCGCGCAAACCCCTCCCTTTCTCGATGCCTCCTCCCTCCCCTTCCCTCGCCTCAGGCTCTTAGGAGCCCAGGCGTAATTCAATAAACATTGATGAATCCCCCCTCAGGTTGGGACCATCTAGTATTAAAAAAAAGGGAGCCTGTTGGAGATTCAACTACAATGACCAAAATTACTCAAGATTGTGATTTGAAATCTCAGTCTAATGAGATTGCAAAATCAATGTCAGAGATATCCAATTCTAGGATAGACCAATGCTCAACCCTTCAGAGTTATAAACCTTCTCTGAAGGATGATGCTAAACTATCTGATGAGGCAGAAAATCATATTAGAAAACAGGGCTCATCAAATAAGAATCTTATCAGATCTGGCCATCACAAGTATGGTATTAATAATCAGCAATATCAGTCATCTAATAGGAAAGATCTTACCTCAGGTGCATCCCAAAAAATCCTCACAAATAATTACTAAATCTACCCCTATAAATATCCTTCATTTCCTAACAATTAAAGTATCTCTATTTTTGTCTCACGTAGCCTAATTTTGGTCTTTTTCATACAGGATTCTGTATTTCTGATTGGAATCACCTATAGCAACGGAACTAATAACTTCATTGCAATTTTGTTGATCTTTGCTAGAGCCACGGAACTAATAATTTTGTAGTCTTTGTAGCACCTGCTTATCATAATTTCTCAAGAAAATCCAATACTGGTGCTCCCTGCCAGGTCTGCTTCTGAGGCTACCTGGTGAAAACATACTTTCACAATGATAAATAGTCTAGCGAAGAAAACCCCTCTTCTGAGAAATCAATGGGTATCACCTGATTGGTACACTACAACAGTCAAGAGATGCCTTCCGCTAATACAAATAATTTGCAATTTCAAGCTTCTATGGACTTGGCCATCAAGGGCCGACCAAAATAATTATCATATTCAAACCACAAATGTAGAAGAAATGGCTAAAGGCTTGATAAGGGGGCTATCCAGCCTGGTGCTCGTCCTAACCAAGACCAAGCATCTAAAGTTGCTGAAATTATGATGAACTTATACAACTGAGCGGTGTTACAGTCTACTGAAGTTGGGTTGGCTAGAACTGAGCAGTACCTCCGGCATTATGTACATCCTGCTATTCACTGTGTACTCTAGATTTTGGGGTTGCATCATCTCGAGATCCAGCACCAGTTGACCCTGGCGCAACAATTTCACTCTCAGTTATCCTCGTTTTATAAGACAGCTTCTAACTTTGGACAGGATAATTGGGAAGCCATTCTTGATAATAAAAGAGAAATCAACAATATACATAACCAGTTAGTATGAATTGATAATGGAGTTGTGGGATACATAGGCCAAGAAATATCTCAGCAAGTTAGAGATGTCACTCACCCTATTCACCACTGTATCACCACCCTTGAGGATGAGATTATGAAACAACTGAAACAATTGCGGGTCAAACATGAGGAGCACTTTGGTGAGCTTGGCGGGCTAGTATAATACCTTGTTCAAATGGTGGGTACTATCAGAGAAGGTGGACCCAGCCCTGTTGGTCCTCCTGGACTGCTGGGACCACCTAGTTCCCCTTTGAAAACCCTGGGACCTCCTGGTGAACGTGGTCCTCCTGGTCTGGTGGGTCAACAAGGCCCACTGGGGCCAGCAGGTCGAGATGAGTCACAAGGACCCCCAGGACCTCCTGGTCCACCTGGCTCCTTGCTTCTAATGCACAATTCTGAACCTTCAATTCTACTAGTATTGAGAGTACAGGCGTTAGAAACCCAAATCTGTGCCATAGCACAAGGGTGTTTCTTATCATTGGAAGGTCTTCCAATTGACTTAAATTACTCTTTAACCAACTTATTGGATGGCGTGGATAGTGCTCATCTATGTGATGCTAATCAAACTACGCAAGAAACCCAGTTTTCAAGGTTAAATGCTTCCATCAAATGGTTAACTGCTAGATGCGTATTACTTGAGAACAATCAGGAAGAGATGATCACTGCAATTTTTAACTTGATTCAAAAACCTTTGAATGATCATCTTGCTCAATGGGTTCATAATTTACAGGAGGACCTCAATCATTTAAGGCAACAAGTTGACCAAATTCCCACTTAAGCTCATATCCCAGATTCTTAACCCTCTGAAGCTGATCTGGTTATGGTATTGGGTGTACATGTTTTGAGTAATGAACCCACAACCTCCAAACCTACCTTTAAGGATGAGTTTAAGCCAGATGAAGGTAGCATCCATTCGTTTCTCTTTGTATATGAACGTGCAATGGATGGGGCAACCGATCAACAGAAAGTACGGCATATTACCTCTTTCCTAAGCTGGTTCACTCAATAAATCATGGTTCCTCATCTTAAGGTTTGCAATACATGGGCTCAAGTGAAGACATCCCTTATTAAGAAATATGGGAGTGATCAAATCCTTTCTAACCAAAAGCAAGCCTTTATGATTTTTCAAGTTAAACGAGGAAAGTCTATCCAAGATTTTTCTAAAAGACTACACCATGAGGCCCAGACTCTTGCCACTTGTGACCAGATTACCGTAGATGATGCCATATCAGCTGTAATGAGTGCATTCGCTTCTCACACTCAGTTAATACTACATTTGAAATCACTTAAAAGAGATTTAAGATCCATTATCAACATCAAAGAAGCGCTCATGGAGATTCCTAATGGTGTGTTACACCTGACCTCTGCTAATAACCCTTGTTCTTATATCCATGCAATGCTACCTAAACCCAAACCTAAACAGAAGAAGAAGCCGTGTACTTATTGTGGCCTCATGGATAATGTGGTATCTCAATGTTGGAAAAAGAAAGCAGAGGAGTCATCATAGGGCATGAAGCTCCCTGTGCTGACCTACCTCCTGTGCCTCAATCAAAACCTTTTTGCTCTTTTCTACAGACTGTTATGTGATATCCGCTCCTGGTGAGCTTAATATCCCTGATGAATTAGCCAAAAAAGATACTATTTCTGCTTATTCTTCTGTTTATTCTTCTTCTAATTAAATTCAATTGATTAACTCCTCGTGTTTTCAATCCCAAACTTTGGCACTGATGTGACCTGGGTGGAAGACATTGTGCATAAGGTGAAAGTTTTGCTATTATTGGTACGGGATTGCCCATAAATGTAATTTCGTCCAGGCTTATAAAAAAATCAAACTGGAGGTGGACTTAAACCATTACCAAGACTATTGAACTGCTGGTTCTTCCTACACTAAATCTATAGGAGCTTATTCCTCTCTTCTAATACGCTTTGGAAAGTTGGTTGTGTTGGCCCCTGAAGTAGTGTTAGACAACAACTGCTATGATCTGCTCTTGGAAACTAAATTTCTCATCAATTTTGATTTGATAATCAGCCTTAAGAACAATTACCTTTCTCTAATTGGGTACCATGTACCTTTAATATTACAAGGTGTTCCCAATAGCAAAGGCAATTCTCAAACGACGTGCTTGCTTATTGGAATACCCCACTTCTATCTCTTATCTTGAATACCAAATCCTGGTACCTAAGACTATACTTCCACCTCCATCAGTTTTGCCTCTGAGGGAATGCCTTTATATTTTAACTCTCCAATTACCATTTACCAAAAAGCTTAAGTCATAATTGATATGGGAGTACAAGTATTTGTACCCACTGATCATGTGTTAGAGATCTTTGGTAACAAAAATCCCTCTCATTTGGAGGCTTTACCCTTCCCTGGTATCCTTGATTCTGCCTATGATGGGACTGTTTTAGTTCTACTAGCTAATCTTTCTTCTAGACCTATGCAAATAGATTGCAATGCATTATCGCCTATGTGCGGCCAACTCCTGTGAGTGAAATCTTATCCGTCTTGGGATTTGGAGATCTATGTGAATTTGGGCTGGAAGATCCCTCTATCATTGCTAGAATTGACGTTGAATTTGAGGATTTACTTACTCCAAACCAACAACATAAAGCTGAGGCTCTTATTGAAGATTACACGGATATATTTGCTTAAGGTCCTGGAGATTTTGGGCTAATGAAAGATGTGCAGCATCAGGTGAAAACTGGGGATACTCCCCCTATTCAAGCTCAACCATATTGAAAATCTAAAGTTGAGGAGGCTCAGGTCTCAGTGGAATTGAAACAACTCCTTGATGCAGGGCTGTTAACGCCTTTTAAGAGTCAATGGGCTTCTCCTTTACTACTCATTTGGAAAAAGGATGGGGGCCATAGAGTGGTTATGGACTATCATCAGCTCAATGCTGTTACCCAAAAGGATCCTTATCCTCTACCTCGCATTGATGATTCATGGAGATTATTGTCTGGATCACAATACTTCTAGGCTATGGACCTTGAAAGTAGTTATTGGCAAATTGACCTGGATCTATAAGATTGTCAAAAATGTGCTTTATTCTCTAGTGAGGGGTTATTTGAGCCCACTCATATGCCGCAGGGGCTTTGTAATTCCTGTGCTACTTTTCAACGATCCATGGATGGCTTGTTTGGGGATTTGAAACTTTCTTGTGTTTTGGTATACTTAGACGATGTTACTGTGTTTTCTCGCACTTTCATGAGCATTTGGATCATTTAAAAGAAGTATTTTAATGGATGTGTCACGCTTCTCTTAATCTAAAACCATCCAGGTTTGCTTTTTTAAGACTGAGATGGAATTCTTAGGTCATAAAGTTAATTTCAAGGGGATTTTACCCTTATCTAAGAAAATACAAGCTATTTTGGGCATGCCTATTTCTAAAAGCTTGCACAATATCCAAGTGTTTTAGGGATGGTTGGTTATTACTGACAATTCATCCCCCATTTTAAGGAGATTGCGGAGCCTTTAGTTTACCTTTTGCACAAGGAAGTCCCTTTTGTATGGGAATAATTGCAGCAGCAATCCTTTGATCTGTTGCGCCAAGCCTTAGTGAGGGAACCAATCTTAGCCCATCCTGATTTTTCTGTACCTTTTATACTATTTGCCAATGCCAGTAATATTGCTATTGGAGCCATTCTGGCTCAACATGATACCAAACTGGTGATTACCCCATCGCATACTATAGCAAAACCCTTTCTAAGGCTGGACGAAATTATAGCATTACAGAGAAAGAATACCTTTCAGTTTTGTCAGCCATCAAGCAAAACCGCCCTTACCTCTATGGTAAACATTTCACTTTCATCACGGATCAAGCTTCCTTGAAGTGGTTGCAGCAAATGAAGGATCCTGATGGGCGCTTAGCTAGATGGTCATTAAAGCTCCAGAATTATGACTTTACTATTCAACATCAAGCTGGTGCTATTCATAAAAACACTGATGGACTTTCTCAATTGCCTATAATAACTCTATTCTCTGCTGAGGAGGATCGCATCTATGACTTGATTGGTAGACCTGAGCTCTGTTACCAGGAATCTAAGGATGTTATATTGAAGCTACAATCCTTAACCAAAGATACTCAGGTTAAAGAAGGTTCTTTATACAAGAAGTTGGGATCTAAGTGGTTGACCTTTATTTGACCCTCTGTGAGGACTGATACTATTATGGAGGCTCATCAAACTGTAGGGCATGGAGCTGTTGCTAGGACCCTACAGTGGTTGAAAAATCATTGTTACTGGATAACATGTTGGAATCTGTACACGATGTGTTGGAAACTTGTCTTACTTTCCAACAACAACGTTGTGGAAATCTGATGTTTCAACACAAAATTGTGGGACCTTCCAGACCTTTTTCTACTATGAATACTGATGTGGTAGGTCCTCTCCCTATTGCCACTTATGGACATTGATATATTCTGTTAGCTATTGATCATTTTACTAAATGGATTGAAGCTATCTTAGTCTCCACAAACACCGCTAAGGCTATGGCTTCCTTTCTTTTTAAGCAAGTTTTCACCAGGCATGGTAGCCTGAAAGTCCTGTTATTGGATAATGGGACCAACTTTATTTTCTCAGGTAGTATCTGAGCTTACTAAATTAATGGTTACTTATCAGTAATTTACGTCCCCATACAATCCTTCTACTAATGGTGCAGTCAAAAGAGCAAATGATACCCTTGTAGCCATTCTTTGAAAGATGGCTTCCAATGACCCTAATAGATAGATTCTCTACTCTCCTAGTGCGATGTTAGCCTATAGAGTTAGCTACCATCACATAATTGGAATATCTCTTTTTAAAGCTTTATATGATCAGGATCCTATTCTCCCCTCAAGTGTACAACCTATACTTGAGGAGGCTACCCCGCAAACTACTGATATAGCTATGAGGAGACTAGATGATGAAATCATCTGAGTACATGCTCTAGCTTCAAGTTCCCTTGCTGCTACCATCTTAAAGGAGGGAACAAGAACCAACGCTAGTAGACCTAACTACCAGAATATCACGTCAGGGATCTTGTACTCTTCTATCACCATAGGCCAGGAGGAAGGATTCACAAACTTGACACCTTATGGGCTGGTCCTTACTGTATTATTTATTGCTGGGGTATTGAATACTCCATTGCCGCTGTTGATACTGGTACTGTTATCAATAGAGTGCATAGTAGATTTCTTCACAAGTATGTGCCCCCTAGGCAAGATCTTGAAGGGGGCATTGTTGAGGATTCAAATACAATGCCCAAAATTACTCAAGGTCAAGATTCAATATCTCAGTCTAATGAGATTGCAAAATATACATCAGAGATATCTTATTCTAGGATAAACTGACGATCAACCCTTCAAAGTTATCAACCTTCTCTGAAGGATGATGCTAAGCTATCTGATGAGGCAGAACATCATATAAGAAAACTGGTCTCATTAAATAAGAATCTTATCGAATTTGGCCATCACAAGTATGGTATTATTAATCAGCAATATCAGTCATATAATAGGAAGATTTTACCTCAGGTGCATCCTGAAAATCCTAACAAATAAATACTAAATCTACCCCTATAGATATCCCTCATTATAACAATTAAAGTACCTCTATTTTTGTCTCGCATATCTAATTTTGGTCTTTTTTCATACAGGATTCTATATTTCCATTTGGAATCAACTATAGCAACAGAACTATAAACTTCGTTGCAAATTGTGTCAATCTTCGCTAGAGCCATGGAACTAGTAATTTCGTAGCCTTTGTAGCATCTGCTTATTGTAAATTCTCATAAAATTCCAATAGAGCCATAGTTGCCTCTCTGTACTTTTGATAAATTTCGTTCTTCAGGGTTTGGCTTTCATATAGTAAAACAGAGCAAAGCTTGGATCAATTGCTTTAGAGCCAACCTGGTAACCTTGAAACAGGGTTTCCAATATTTCTTTGATATTGGCCTGGGTAGACTTGACCATATTAGATGGTAAAGTTGGGCCTTTTTCATATGATATTAATTCTAATAACTAAATATTATCCTCATTTTTTGAAATGACTTAATGTAAAGTGTTCATAATGATTAACATCACGAGTTTCCATCTTGTTGTCACTGTATTTTTGGAAAATTCTGAAAGCTGATCATCCATGTTCATATTGGTTAGTTGTAATTTGAGTGAGCACCAAAATACTAAGTTCTAGAGGTGGCAGAAGCTAAAAGGACTTAACAAGGGAATTGAGGATAATTACTCAATTTATAAATGAAACTCCTGCTTGAAATTGAAAAATATATACTCTGATAGTCCTCAATAAAAGTTAAATGACTATGGTATGCTCACCATTCTTAAATCTACTGGCAACAACAAATATGGGATTTTCTGTATTTATAAAAAATAGGAAATTACTCCTTATAATCATGACTACTTCTTCAGAAGGTTTAACTAAGTAATTCTATTTATGAAGTATAAACACACACAGCTATCCCCCTCGGGTTGGGACCATCTGGTACTAAAAAAACACACACAGCTATCTAAAGTAGATGATAGACAGCAGATAAGAACAATAAGCAGACGACAGATGGATAACACTAATTAATTAAACTTCAACACAGTATTTATCAATGATCAATAATCTAATTATATCTTATTAAACAGCCTGGTGCCAGTATTATATACCTCTCAGGCATCTTCTGGTCAAACTCATCTATTATATGAGTTCATTTATATTATGCTAATCCTCTTCTGGTCATGGCAATAAGTATGAAATATCCTCAAGTTAATTTGGCCCATGAATTTACTAAAATAAAAATTGTTTTAGCCCAATTAATGAAAATTTTACTCCATAATTGGGACATTTTGGATAAACATTCGTCCCAAAATCTTCCTGATTAGAGCCACGGCATAGTTTGACAAATAACAATAATCATGGATAAAGAGATATACAAATAATGGACATTGCGCACCCCTAATCAGGACATTGGCAAGCCTTCCATAGTACTAAGTACATTTTATTTGGGCTGCCCATTTTTTCAAATGCTTATACATTTTCATAAATTAAACCAAAATTCCGCCTTAGCGCATTGACATAGAGCACTATTTATGAGGTGAAATTTAGTTAATTCCATGAGACCTGTTTGCACCCAGATGGGCTCTTAATCAGGTATAAATTATTTCATAGCTATTTTTAGCATGCATAATTGGTAAGAATGGCATTTTAATTATGTCGGTTTTGAGGTGATTTAATCTATCAGATTATTCTGATGAATTAGAAAGGATTAAGGAGCTATCAATGGGGTAATCTTTCAGCATTAATGGTTTCCTCAAAGGGTTTACTATATAAGTCAACCATCAAAATCTAACAGACCCTTTGGAATACTGCAGGTGCATTTTCTGGCCAAAAAATGACCCTGATCTGGTAGATTCTGTGGCTTGTGAAGATTGCCGTCAGCCATTCTTGACTTATGTTACTATGACTTGGTGGATTTCATTTACCAGGTCAATATTTAGGAACACCGTGGACTTTGCAATTTCTTGGGATATGGAAGCCTCAAGTGATAGGGATAGGGGTTGGGTATGGTGCCATTATTTAGGTTTTCATAATCCACACATGGGCATAAGGGGCCATCCAGCTTTTGGGTGAACACCACTGGGGATGATATGGGCGAGCTTTTCCTTACTAGCCACCTCTTAGCTAACATCTCATTAATCCAGGTATTAAGGATTGGTCTTCCATGGCGTTGTATGGGTAGAGCGGGCAATTGATCTTGATGAGGTCATTATCAGGCGGAAGTCCAAACCAAATTTGGAATGGAGCGGCAGGTGGTTCACGCCATCTACGTCAAAGATACCTTTGTTAAGCTCAAGGATGTAGGGCATTGTAGGAAGATTGGTGACCCCGTTGGAGGGGGTGTATTCAAATATTGCCAAGATATCATTGCCTTCTGTCAGAGTGAAAAACAGGGGAGTTATTGCTACATGGTAGAAGGGTTAAAAGTGATAGTGTTTCACTCAAGTTTAATGGACACCAATCGCTAGTTCACCATCCCACGCTCAGGGTCATGGGGTAAAGTAAGTCTGGTTTGCTGATAAACTGGCATTAAAATGGTGTACATGGGCGGAGAATTGCAACAGTTCATTGAGGGGCATTGTAATCATTGATATGCGGGAGGCACCAATGTTGGGCGCCCCTGTGGTTACTTTTAAGTCTAGTTCTTGAGCCACTTTAAGACTAATTAATTTTCCTGAGGGGCCATGTCTACTAAGCCATTAGTTGTTGATCGCCAAAATCCCACGGAAATCTTTATAGCAAACAGTAAGTAAGCGTAATCTTGTTTATTAGAGTAATTAATGGCACATGCACCTGATGTGATATCTGTGTCTGTTGCCATCATGCCTTGATCTCAGGACTTTGTCAGGAATTGGGATGGCATTTCTGCTGCACGGCATAGGACAGAGGGGCCAATATGGGGTCTTTAAGATCCGTCAAAGGACTGATGTGGTCAAGATTTTCAATTACTGGGTTTTGGCGCCGCTCCTCTATGATTTGTTCCATCATTTTGAGTTGGAAAGGGCACACCGTAGGGGCTTCCAGGTTGACCAGGATGAAGAGCATGCCAGGGGTCTATTTGCTACATCGCCTATCAGATTCATGAGATTGGTCCCCTCAAGATCATGTTGCATCACCAGAATCCTGGGGGAGCTATACAAGATGTTGTGACCCCCTTTTGGTCTTGAAGGCAATGGGCCATCCTGTGCAGATTTGGTAGCATGGTCCGGGTTGTGGGTGGGGTTGGTTCCAACTTGAATAAACCATTGAACTGTGGCTGTGCATAGGAAAGGGGAGCGAGGGTGAGTACTGCCAGTGTCTGGGTGTAGATAATAAGGCTGTGCTTATCCGTTGGATTGGGCTCTAGTACGCCATTGGTGTTCTGGCCCAATTCCTTGTCATCCTCTCTAGGTATCTCCTTTTCCCCATCTATAAGCATAAGCATGCTGTCATTGTGGGTGGGTGGGGGTTGCAAGTTCAGTGGAACGTCCCCTTTGTGTATATTGGGCGATTTTCCCATTCCTAAACAAAAAGGGGCCAAAGAGGTTGGCTGTACCCCTCGTCACCCAGGGCGACCTCACCCATGTGGTAGATGAGCGCTGGGTTACAGTACTACCTCTGAAGATTCTTTCCCATTCCCCACGCTTACCTCTGCCAAACTTGTCTCTTTCCAAATATTGGTTTTCTTATTGTTAGGCTTTATTACCATTAATTTCAGACATTTCATCTTTGATTCAATAATTTTTGTGCAGACTTCTTCAATTTGGTGGACAAGTTCAGCAGAGTTAAGTGCGGGGACTGGGGGAGGAATCTTCAGAGGGAGCGCTGTAACCCAGCGCTCATCTACCACATGGGTGAGGTCGCCCTGGGTGATGAGGGGTACAGCCACCCTCTTTGGCCCCTTCTTGTTTGGGAATGGGAAAATCGCCCAATCTACGCAAAGGGGACGTTCTCCTGGACCTACAGGGGTATTCTACTGTATCAGTGGTAGGGTTTTTCAGATTCAGATTTCTGTTCCATCTGTACCCTGGATGGGCTTAATTTTCTGGGCCAAGCTGTATGACCTTCCAATGGCTGGGGTCCATTGTACCATGCTGCATGTGCACTTGCCCTAGGATTGAGGGCTTCCTGGAAGGCAGTAATAATGACGTCTTCCAGGAGTTGGGGAGTCAGTGATTTGTCAGAACACCTTGATATGGTCATTTAAAGTCGGTGCAAGGTCTCGCCTAAGGAATAAGGAGTATATAAATTGTGGTCTTGATGCCAGGGTGGCCACCATTGATGAGACTATCGTGAAGAGAGAGAGCCTCACTGATGTGGGAGCTTTGGTATTGAACCATGTGAGACCATGTCTTTGCATCACCTTTCAGTGCATTGAGAAGAGCCAGCGATAGCTTTCCTCAGAGCTTTCTGTGTTACCCAAAAGGGTGGCTCTCAAGTGCAGTTTAGCTAGCACCCAAGTATCTGTCATGTTATCTTTTCCAAGGATCAGAAGATGGGGCCAACCACCGTCGCATTGCAAGCTTGAATTTGAGGGGGAGGTCAGTTGTGCTGCCCAGCAATAAGCACTTGATTAATGGCTCTGATGAGTTTAATCCATGACCAATGTCACGGACCCAACTAATAAAGTTTAGACTGGGCTCCCAATCAGGGTTTGTGAGCACCCAGTGGAGAGCCCATAATGCCATGGTCACAGCGGTCTGAATGAATTGGATTAGTGGGGACTTAGTGCGAATGTGAGGAAAGCAAAAGTTCAGCAACGTAACAAAGGCCCCCAAATCAAACCAATTGGTTGTGATGGGGGCAACCCCCAAGTGTGAGAGAAAGGGAGGATAATAACTCCTCAGGGTTTTGGAGTTGTGGGCCTTTGGGTTAAAAAGAGGTAGGTTCATAGATCAACAAAGGGCAGTTGAAGGTCTCCACGTGATCAGAAGTGGGAGAAGGGTGTAAAGGGGCCCGCGCAGAGCGTTGGGCTGAACACTCCCTGACCAGGGTGCTCCAGGCCCCTTAGGCGAGCGAGATTTTTAAAAGGCAGGTTGGGTGGGGGTCCTGGCTCCGCAAATGATGGAACAGAGGCACTTTGGCACTGCCTCAACCAGGGTGCAGCTTCCAAGAGACCAGCGGCAGGGCAGAAAGCTGGATTTGCAGCAAAAAGGCGCGTAATAGCAGCAGGCAAAGTGGATGCATCATCTGGAGCAAACTAATTTATAAGTATGTGATGCACTGCCAGGTGTTGGGGTTGATTGACCAGATAATCCAATTGTTGAGCATTGGGAGGAGGATCTGGGTAACGGCGTGCTTCACCAGATCAATTGGCAGAATTTTATATATAAAAAAAGAGTGGATGGGGGCCACAACAAGATGAACAAGGGTATTGAGGTTTATTTCTCACAAAGCGCAAAGAGAGCAAGAAAATGAACTGACAACAGCCCCTTGGCAGGGCTGTTGCCTTAAGAATTGAGGGAATAGCTTGTGGAGGTGTTACAGGATTGGTCCTTTGGGGTTGGTGATGGGATCTGGTTGTCTGGCGGGGAGGGGAGTGGGGGCGCTCAAGAGCCTTGAAAAATTCAAAAAAAAACTTCTATAATTTTTCCCATATTTTTGGGCCCAAGCCAGCCAACAGTGCCGATCTGAAACTTGACCACCTGAGTTGGACTGCCCACATGGTCCAAAGTTCCCATATATGTCCCAGAGGGCTGATGCAACTGGACTAGGTCATTTGATGACTGGTCTGAAACCCAAATATGCCCCAATTTAATTTTCTGCACTGACTAGTCCAGACTGATTCACCCAGCCCAGAATTTGCAGACCAGGCCTTGAGGTCATCACAAGCTGTCTTTTTAAAATTTTTTCAAAAAAATGCCAGGGGAGTGGGGAGTCCCAGGGGCCTGCCCATGACCCCTGGCTTTCACAACCTCTCTGCAAACCCCCTGTATCAACCCTAACAGGGTAGATGAGGGGGGAAGAGGTGGGAACATGATAACCTTGGGGGGTAGCGCAGTCACCCAGCGCTCATCTACCATGTGCACCAAGTTGCTCAACTGTGATAGGGGGTCCACTTGGGCCTCAGGACCCCTTTTTGTCCTAAAGGGATACTGTTCCCTATTCAGGTGCAGAGGCTGGTCTACAGGACTCACAAATAACATGTCAGGAGGGCATGCTTGATTCTGTATAGAGTTCTTTTGGCTATCAATTGGTCCAGGTTCAACGGGTCTCTGGCAATCAATATCATCGCTGTATTAAGAGGCTGTGTTATTGTCAGACATATAGTATGCCACGGAAAGACTTGGCATCTATCATGGGTACTCCAGTACCCACAAGAGATTTATAGTCCACATGGAATCGCCATTCTGAGGATGGGGCTTAGGACCCACTGGGGAAGAGGTGTGGGAAAATTAATCTATGAACAACAATCCATATTGACTATCAGACTGAGGACTGGCAATAGTTTCGTCCATGCTTTGCAGGGTGTGGGGGGATAGTGGGCTTGGGTGAGGGATCATTATGTGAGCGTCCTGGCTCAGGTTTGATGCACAAATGAAATTGTCCTCACACCTATTATTAAGGGAATTTTGTAAATCACCAACTTCAAATTTTTTGGCAGCATCATGAGGTTCTCATTTCGCTATAGCCTCATTCATTGGGGAATGTCCCTGGTAAGTCAATTCAATCTAATCTGAGTGAATTCCTGGGTGAGGATATTTTTCCTTCATTTCATGAAGCAATGGATTGGCAGGCCAGTTCTCCTGGTAAGATCTCTTGGTTTCCGCCTCTTAAAGGCCAATGGCGAAAATAACAGGGAGAAGGTGACTGCTATTACTTAGGATAGAGAGTGGGGCCTTCCATTGGGTAAGGTGGTCTCATCAAGTGTGACAGGATTTTTAAATGTGCTATGTTTTAAAATTTTGGACTGATCTTTTTTGTCAGAAATTATTGTTTTACTGAAGGAGAGTACAAAATAACAGCATTTTACTATAAACAGAGCACTAGGCTTATATAGCGTCAACCAAAAAGGAGGAGCAGCTTGAACTGTATTATAACAACTGGACTGCTGGCAAATATTTCCTAGATGGTGGAATTATCCATTATATCTTGCGAGTTGTCTGTTGTTCATTGGGGCTTCCATAATTGGATACAGCAGATGGCTCTCCTAATGTTTTTGACTTGGGAATCTACTCCATTTTTGGGTATTGGTGTTTTTGTCCTTGTGGTTTCATCCTTTTTGAGACTCTCACACTGGCATGCCCAACAAATTTTCAGTCTTTTTTCTTTGGGATTTTCCCCTCAATTAGTTGTGACATTTGTGACCCTTCCATGGATTTGATTAGAAGTCAGTGATGATGGAACGTACTTGGAAGCAAATGTCCCAAATTTTTATAGCACACTTATGGCGGATTTTGTGAAGATTGGGGGTTCAGGGAGTCAGCTGACATATGGGAGGTGTCAGCATATTTGGGGGGGAGTGGTGGCCACCCATCACTTATTGAAGGTGTGCCTTAAGTCCACTAATTTTTCTATAGGCAACGCCCTATGGCATTTCCTTTCTTCATGCAGAAAGGGTATATTTTCCTATACAGCCTAATATCAGCGGCAGGGGTCCTTACATTACCTTGATCAAATGAGAAAATAATTTAAACCCATTTTAAAAAAATTAATTTCACTTCAAGGTTAGGGTTTAATCCCAGGTATTTCATGGCTGACTCACTGATGGCTCCCCATTTGGCTAAGGAACAGTGGTCAAGCCAACCTCTCCTTTGGGTCTTATGGAATTGCTTATGTACCAATATAAGTTAGCACTGACATTTAGGGGTTCCTTTGTTCTCACTGTCACTGATAAATAAAAAACTTAAAACCATTATAATTTAGAGTAGAAGTTTATATTTTAGTTAATTGGTAAGTTTTTTTGTGGTGCAACGCGGCAGATTATATTTAAACTGGTAATGATGTAAATGTCACCCAGTATTTAATGGCAAAATTAAACTAAAAAAAACTATTTTAGGAATAGGAGCCTAATTAATCTCAGCATCAATGGCTGGCTGAGAAATAAACTAAGAATTAAAGTTTTACCAATTTTTAATTAAACCAATTTATTCACTATTCCCCTAAGTGAAATTTGATACCCATTGCTGTGATGGAGTTACTTTAGGTCCTGGCATAAGAGAGACCATAACTTGTAAAACTTTTCATTACAATTTCCAGTTTTAAACTCCCTCATTGTATATGCTTGTCTTCATACACTTGCATCCATTTTTCTAGGGTTGTTACTCCCTTAATCACGGCAGCCATTTGTGCTGAATTTTATGTTTGATCCAAGTCTTGGCTGTTGTATGTATAATCCCCACCACATCCCAGTCTGCTGTTTCTGCCAGTGGGGAATGATCCTGCCAGATATCTACTTACTTATTGAAATGCTTTACCTGCAGGGTATTTTAGATGTTTTTTTGATCCCATGCTCTCCCAATTGTGGACTTGGTTGATATTGATCCCATAGTGAATCCATTATCTCAACGTGATGGGGGTGAAACCATTCATGATCCATTTAATAACAGCCTCTGACATCCACTCCCTGAAATGGCCCCATTTAGCCAATTTCTATTTGATCCAGCCCACCTTCAGGAGATTGTATGTGGTAGAGAGGGTTCTCATATAGTACCAGTGTAAGACCTCAGTTATCTTAAACCCTTCTGCAAACTTTGGCATCACTTCCTTTGAGTTGAGTGTGATGTATTATTTGGTATTAACTTCCTTATTTAGGTTTCATTGTGCCCAGTCCAGTAAAATCAATGCATCAGAAATTATTTCTATAAAAATGGAAAGTTTTGTAGAAGGTAAACCTGAACTCTTGACCATCTAAGCCTTCTTGGTGGATATGCCTTCCTTGTTAAATTCTACCATGTTGTGGAGATTGATGCTGGCATACAACCATGCTTTGGCATGCTGCCAGTTTTGGGTCCTTCATATTGCTGTTTTGATAGTTTGATGGTCATTCAGAAGCCTGAAAATTCTAAGTTGTGTTCAGTTCAGACATGGGAGGTTTAAAAAATTTCTGCCATCTTAATGGGGATCTGATTGTCCAACCAACTTTTTGCTGAATTAGCAAAGGACTTATGCTCATGCATTTTGGTGGCAGTCTAAGGGTAAAGACTTTCACAACCTAGAGCTCAGCCTTTCATGTGAGAATTAAAGCGCTTTCCCATTACTTAATATACCAGGCAGTAATGCCCCTACAAGCCATAATATCTTTTTGCATCAGCATATAATTGATGGTTGTGTTTCATGCTGTACCGTCATGTGCTTTGGCAGATACACTTCAGGATTAAACAACATTATTCCATATTTTGGGTTTTTTGCAAATTCTTTTTTTGAGTATACAGATGATTAAGATCTGATCCAGATTCTACAGTAATCTTACTGGATATTCAGCCTGATAAGCCTATAATAAAAGTTTGGTATTAATTGCCATTAGGGTGATCCCCAATTGTGTTTTGAATTGAACTTATTGACAGATGACTTTATTTGGAAAATTTTTACCTCACAGTTGGAACGCCTTCTGCTGTGTGAAATGTTTGGCTGGGACTTGCTAAGACTATGGGGCCAAAGCCATTTTTGGCTCAATCACATCCTCAGAATACTGGGCAGTAGAATGATTTAGTTACATCCCTAGGCTTGAGTCAGCCTGCACCTCAAGGGCCTCATTAAGGTCAAACTAAAAGACTTGGGTCATGGGCTCTGCTGTGGTGGTATTGGTGTCTATGCTGCTTATAGTTTAATGTTTATTAATTTTTGTACACCCAGTTTATACCATAGACAGATTTCTTTCTGCCATGATGATTTGTAGGCCACAATATTAGTAAATTGGCCACCATTGCCTACACTTTCTGCTGCAGAAATGGTGGGCATATACCCATCATTGTTATGGTTCATACTGTGGTATAAAAGAGTGTTGTATAAATATATTTAATTGTCTAATAAAAGGGGCTGTGGAAGGTTGTCCATCTCATGGAGCCTGGATCTGCTGTTTATATTACACATTTTGTATCTTGGACTTATTTAGTTGTTCTATGGCTGCTCTATACAGTTCAGCTGGTCACTAAAGTTACAAGGGCAAACCTTTCTGAACAAGGACTGGGTACTTTTGATTTATGGAAGCTATGCTTACAATCAAAGTTATTCTATTCACATTATGCTAACAACCCTGACCTTCTTCACCCTAACATCTATAAATTTGTAGCTTTCTTTTCTTGTAATCCAATCAAGGCTCATAAGGTATCCCAGCAAACTTAGATTTGATGGCAAAGGTTAAAGATAAGCGTTAACCTTAAATAATGTAGCTTCTTGTAACTTAAAGGACACCTACTTAGCAAAATGGTAGTGAAGCTTCACTTGAAAAGCTTAAGCTGTTAGATTCTCTTATCGACGTAGTTTTAATCTTAGATTACTAGAACTAATAGGGAATAGATACCTCAAGTGTTATGGTTTTTTAAAGACGGCTGTACTTTTAATTTTAGCCCCGGCCTAGTTTAATACTCAAGCTGAAGTGTTTTGACCCTAACTAGTTTATAATAGTGCCCTGTCATAAGAAGGCATCAAGCCTATTAGCATAGACTTAAGAGATACCTTAATGAATACCAGTTTTACCATATATATAAACTATATTAGCCTTTGGTACACCTCTTGCCATATTATATGATAGACAAGTCGTTATATAGGCTCTTAAGAGATAAAGCTATATCATGTAGGATTCAGATTAAATCTTCAATGTGCAAGATGAAGGCTAAATGCCCATTATGCCACTTTGACTAAACTAGATGCTCCGATACAGAATATCTGAAGTTTGAGAGATGAGAAAAGTGCTAATAGATGGGGTAAATTATGTAACTATGGTAAGATATCCAGTGAATATATAATCTATAAGTAAATTTTGCAATTATTAAATAAGCTTTTTTACTGATAAATTAATGTATGAACAAAACCCTATATATTGCCATATGCTAACTTCCAGATTCATGCCCACACCACTGATTAAATTTATAGCAAAATATAGGATTAGCATTTAAATACAAAGTTGAGCAGCATATGAGTTTGACTATTAATTCAAAACAGATCATGGTTAACCAAGTGATTACCTATCTAGCCTTTATAAGCGATACAAGAAACTAAATAGAAACATCATCATTAAGCTAGTACATGATGCTAATATGATACTACAAGCTTTATTTAAAGGTTTTATACATATACATTCTATTTGTATATTGTAAACTGTCGGAATGAGCTATAATAAGTTAGACTGTATATTCAGTTTCAGCAAAAGTGACAACATATAGGGCAGATTGGTATAAGATCCAACATTTTAAAAGGGTGAAGCTTTTTAAATATATCGATCACTTTATTGCAACAACTTTAAGTGGAACATGATGGATACTTCCAAACTATTCAAATTACATATGGTGTTTCGAATTGGATGTAAAGCTATAGTAAAAAGGGCTATTCAGGCGCTAGTCTGTACTCTTTAAGTTTAGTATACCCAGATGTTTTAAACTAAGTCTATAGTTTAGTTTAGAGAGTTGATTTATAGAATATACGCTAGGTCAAATATGAAGAGGTGAAGCTTTTAAGGTCGGAGATAGGCATCCTATTGGATAACCCCCTTTTTCGAGTAAGCTGTATGAAGCTTGGGCTACACAGTTAAACATCCTCAAAGGTTCTTGGAAGGGTAACCATCACCCATGCAGGTATAGATATCCCAACTAATTATAATCTAAGTCAAAAGAATTTAAAATTGGCTTTGAAGCTTATTAAAGCTTCGTTCTAACTCTAGATCTGAAAGTGACAAACTGCTAAGCGATATTAACTGGGCCACCTCTTACTAAAAGACCAAACCTGACTAAATTTCACCAACTTAAACCGGTTAGCTATAAAACCCAAACTGAAATTTTAATCTAAAGCTCATACCGTTTAGCCCAAATTCTTATTAAACTGATCAACTGCATGAAAACAAACGGTTATAACCAAAACTTTTAATTACAAAATCTAGATTTACCATTTAATTATTAGCTACAGTGTTGTAATGTTTAACCTAAGCTAACTTTGATCATCAACCTTTAGCACGGAGGATCAGTTTGGCCTAAAATTATGGCTGGTAATAACATCCCCAAATGGTGGTTGAAATGAGCATCCTAAATTTTTTAAAACCCATCGCTGATCATATACCAGTTATAGGATGATTGACTCGGCTTGATTTCCTCTTGCATAGTTAACCCCCTCAAAAAAGTAAGTTGGGAGGGTACATACCACATTGCAGAAAGGTACCACTTGCTAAATGAAACTTTGCTGACTCATTAAGGGTGATTAACCTGATGGTTAAAGGGTAATACTAAACTATCAAAGCTGTACAGGACCAAATTGCCATGCTAAAAGTCCAAGGTTATATCACATATATCAGTATAAGTTAGGGGCTGGTACGACAGATCTCATTTAAATGAATTATAGCTTCTAGGTGCTAATAACTCTAAACTAGGAATTGTCGTGCTACTAGGGAGGTAGTAGATCTATTGACAGCAATCCACATGGCTGTCTTCAACTAAATGGTATTTAAATGCAATGTTTATTTGTGCTGAGATCATTTTGTAAGGTTGAAACATAATGGGTTGGGGCAGGTAGGATAGATTCATTTCCCTCAGCCAAGTTATAAGCCAACAGGGTATAGACTTCAAATACATTCCATATATTTAATCCTCACTTGATCTCATGAAAGGCGCACGAGATTGTCAATTACATCAAGGGTCAAACTTCAAATTTGTGTACTACTGTCGTGACTTGGAGGTTTTATATAGCTAGGCGACAAAATATCATTGGGATTATTGTGGGTTAATATGAGATTCTATCAGTAATATTTAGCACTATACCAAGAAGAGCAGCTTAACGCCTTGTTTCAATTTGGGAGCTTGGGAGTTAATCTATATGATATCATCTGGCAGCTAAGTTTAAAGGATGGCTTAAAGCTACCAATGGTCGAGTAAAGTCACAGACGATGTGAAAATATTTGCGCTTATTAAAAGTACAACTTGCTGGTCAATCACCCATGTCTTGAGCCAATTTACATTGAATGGCAGTTTATTCAGCTTCAGCACGGCCAAGGTAAAATGTCACATGTGGTCCAAGTAACAGGCTGATGGTCCGTATTAAATAGGGCTGAGAGGAGGCCACGCACGGAAACGAAAAAGTCGTGGGATTATAAAAACATTTGGGGCATTGGCTTTAAATTACTTTTGTGGTCCTTTCCTCTTATTGCTGCGTGAGGCAGGAGACGCTAAATTGTTGGTGGGGCGCATTGACTTTTTGTGGGGTTTACTGGAAAGAACATTTGAGACGGACGGCTTTTGGTTCATGGGAGGCACCGCCGATACCCAACGGGGCGGCTTGACTTGGCGATAGGTGGGATGGTCCAGATCATCCTCCGACAAGCTGGCGGAGCCGGAAAAGGAGCCCTCTGAGGTGGAGCTCGGAAGAGCGTAACCGTCAGTACCGTTGACATGTGGCGGGCATTTGAGGCCGAGCGGGCGGATCGGCCTGCGCACTTCACGGCGGAGGGTTGCGCGGTGCGACGAACGCCAAGAGATTTTCCCAAAGATTGGGTCAAGCTTTCATCGTCCGATGGCGTGGTGGTGGAAGAGGGCGATGATGACACGACCGTGGTGGTGGACGAGATGGGCGAAGTGGCGGGGGAGACTGATGAAGGTTGAGCCGAGGAGCTAAAGCGCTCCTCCTCAAAAGGCGTCGCAGAGGCGGTGGCGCTCCTTGGAGCCGTGCGCTGCTCGGTCCCCTGTTTGCGGCGCAGGGCTTGCTCTTCGCGGGCAACCCGTTTCTTCTCTTTCTCGGCCTCACGCGCCTGCATGCGGGCTTGTTGTTTAGCCTTGCGCTCGATTTGCCGCTGTTCCTTCTCCTTCTGCTTAATAAGCTTCTGATGCTTGCGGGCCTCGACTTCCTTGGCGCGCTTGTGTTTCTTTTCAGAGGCCTGGGCCATCTGATCCGCCTGGCGTCGCCGCGCCAAAATCGCTTGCTTTCCAACCGGCGGCACCCTGGGCCGAAACAACTTCTTGGGGGTGCAAATTCATCGTCAACGATGGTGCCATCCTGCATGCGCTCGTTGAAGAAGGGGCGGAGCAGACCGATGGGCTTGTTGGGATCGTCGAGAGGAGAGAAAGGCTCTGGGGGTGTATAGTCGAGGGGCAGAACTTCTGCGGCACCATTGACAGGAGCATCGGCTCGCTTTCGCTTGTTGCCAATCAAGAGGCGCACGGGGACCGAGAGCGAGGTCAGACCCAGTTCCTTGTCTAAGCCTAGCTCTTTAAACCCGAAAAAATCGTCCCCCGTAAACTCCTCAAAATTGCCGACAAGGGCGCTATCCTCAAACTCAGAATCCTCCTCGCAAGGTCGCGTGGCCAGGCCTTCAAACTTGGCCCGCAGCTTAGCACCGATCTCCCGCAAACGGACGCCGTGCCGGGTAATGCCATCGGCGACGTAGTTCTCCAGGTCGGTGGGCCCTTGGACTTTGTTCTCAAACAAGGTATGCAAGAGAATCTCCTCCGGTGTCATATTGCTGTGGTTGGTTATGTAGAGCTGCATCGTTTGGCCTAAGGCCTGCAGATGGCGCTCGAATAGATCTGTGAAAACCTCAGCGCGCCGCCCTCCGCCGAGTCGAAGCCGGCGTGCTGTAGCAGTAGAGCCGCCATACGCCTCATCACGGCATGGGCCGACGCCGAGTTGAGCTCAGGTTTGCCGGTGAGGCCACTAGCTCCAAGTAGGGTATTGCTGACTACAGTTTCCACTGGCGTATTGAGATAATGGAGAGCCTGCCGATCTTCGGGGTTCTCGAGGAACTCCTTGGTGATAGCGATGCGGTCCACCAAGTCGCGGTTCCTCCTAAGCTCAGCGATGTTCTGCAGCATGTGGCGGGTGGCGGTGCTTGTGGGGATCTTGAGGGCGGCAAAATCTGAGAGCGGCGGCTGGGTCACGGGCGTGCTCGGTTGGCTTGGCTGGTGGAGATCGGGAACCGCCCCCACCGGTGCCAGCTCGGGAAACATGCTGATAACTTCGGTGTGGCGAGGGCGCTTTGCTGCCGATAGCAGGTCGCCAAGTGGCAACCGCTTACGAGTCGATGGCAGAGCGAGCGTGGCATTGACACCCGAAACGAGGGATGGGATGCTTTCAAAGTCGTCGGTGGCAACGGCAAAGCGTAACAGCTCGTTATGGGCGCGGAGGTCACGAGTGAGGTCGCAGTATGCGCCTGTACGAGGGTCTGGCCCAGCTATGCCACCTGCGCTGAGCGTCTTGTGGGTGTCTCGGAGCGAAGCAATCTCTCGCTCAAGCCTGACGATGGTCTCCTGGTGGCTAACTTCGGTGACTTCGGGAAGATTGCTTTGAGGGGCGGTACCAAAGTCAAGCCCAAAGTCCTTATGGCTGAAAGTGGGGCTGGGGTGAGCGTCAAGCGACGCGGCCTTCGGCGTGGGCTTCGGCGTGGGCTTGCCCGGCGTGAGGCTTGCGCTGCGGTCAGGGATTTCGGGGGTAAGCTTGGAGAAGTTGTCGGGAAGAGCCTGGAGTAGCTGCTTGGTGCGCTCTTCCATGGCTTTCGCGTGATAGATGAACTCGTTGCCTTTGGTGGTGTTGTAGGCACGGCAATTGGAGTAATGAGAAACAGGTCGAAGAAAAGTCCTGCTTGGTGGTGTACTTGTGGGCCTTGATCTTTTTCAGCACTGTCATCAGATCCATTGGGTTGGCGATCTTCTTATAATAGTCTGGTGCGGTTTTCCGAACCACCGGCGTTAGGAATGGGTAGCTGTGCTCCTAAGCACTGCACATCAATTATGTTCCTAATTTAAAAGCAGATTCGCATACCTTGAAGTCCACAAGGTCTTGGACAATCCGCTCCAAATTTTCGTAAAAGCCACATTTGCTGCTGACCCCCGTTGACTTAAGAAAGGTTAGAACCCATAACGTAAACGGTTGGGAAGGTGGCTACTTACCAAAAGCAAGTCATCATTCTGAATCTCCTCAAAAAGGGATCGGATCTCATGCTTGGGAACCGGGAGATTTTCTTTTTGCTCCTCAAGAAATCCCATAAGATACTAGCCCCAGTTGAGAATATAGTGAAAGTCACACTTACCTTAAACGAATCCCCTTCCCCTTTAAAGATGGGCGAACTTGGAGTTGGCTAGATGCAAAAGATTTAAACCCCAAACTTTACAAACAACTCGAGTGCATACCTCAGAAGCCCTCATCATCGCATTTTTAGGAAGCAACTTGGTTAAGTTTCTGTCGTGTCTGAAATTCGGCCTCTTTTTCCAAAAGAATATTCAGCCGTCGCTGTTTTGCCTCTATTAGCTCTTCTATTTTCTTGTAAAAAAATCAGCACCGAAAATATGCAAAGAATACCTGAATCCTATCCAGTTCCTCAACAGAATGGTTGTCAATAGAAGCGTCATAATACATGTCGGAAATATCGATTGAAAGCGGGAGGGTTTTTGGTAGCTTCCCAAAGTCCAGCTTCGAAAGTTCTAAATTAATCGTTTAACAGGAATTTACAAAAAGAAAACGTTTAAAGAAACAGATGGGGCTGGTAAAACTTTGCAAATGCTTCATGAATATAAACTACCTACCTGTAATCAAGTCTAGCTTTTCTAGTTTCACTTGGGGAGCGTTCCCAATACTATTTCCAAGGACGGAGGGTGAGCTGTCGTAGTCGTCGCGACATCAAACCGTGAAATAGCCCGTTTATACTCTACACGCGCCTTATGAGAGAGGCTACTTTCAAGGTGATTCTCGCCAAGCCCAATATTATTTACAGTCGGTTCGCAACCATAGCACCGAGGTCGTTCGGGGAGGTTAGCAAACGTTCGGTAACCAGCTCCCGAATTTTCGCGCTAGCGGAGACCAACAATCGTCCAATGACCAAACCTGTTCCTCAGGGATCGTATTCGTTGTGAAGGGTGGAATTTTCCAACCCTTCATAATCGTCAACCACTTCAAAAAAATCATCTTTGCATCAACATCATCCCCTTTGACTGCCTCGTCCCTTATCGGTTCGTTGCCGTTCACCGTCGCAGGTGGGCTCGTCGCCTGGGTACAAAATGTTGACTTTCTTCCCTCGGGACGGAAGTATAATTTACCAGCTGATCCCAAAGCTCAAGGCTCCCAGTAGCAAAAGTGACGATCTGGGCCTGAGGAAAAGTAACAGATTTGTCCAACGCTCCCTCTCTTCAATATTCAACGCGAGTTTGTGGCTTAGCCGGACGTAATTTTCCAAAAATAATTGGATTCAAC